>JASTUJ010000013.1:0-514238 GCA_031125455.1 Saccharomycopsis microspora | reverse complement strand
CTTGAAAAGAAAAAATTATTTTACATTCTTCTCCGGACATTGAATTTTTAAAAAAAAATTCGGCATCCCATTGGAACATGAATAGCGTTATAGTTGACCAACAGGCAAATTTCCTTAAGAACATATTATTACTTGAAATATTTTGTATTGCGTATGGATCGCTTGAGAATAAGCTTGTAAGAAATTTCACAAACTTAGGCGGCAAACTGCCCTTTAAGTGAGGGAAATGCTTCTCGAAAAATTATGTTATATATCTTTTTACGCTACTTCACACTTTGCTCTCATACTTTATAGCAAAAAATACTTAATCATCTCTTGGAAACTCCTTTATTCTCCGCAAGAAGGTTCTTTTTCTCTCTTTTCCGTCTAATCTTTTGCTTTTCTAGCACCGGATCTGGATGCTGATCAAGCGCGTTTGGAAACTTATAGCTTGCAAGAAATTCCGGAGTTGGGGCCCTAATAATGCAGTCAGGAGGCCGGAGATCGGCGTACTTATTAGAAGTAGTCTTTCCACCCAGTTTTAAAGCCCTCTCAGCAGGTTCAGAATTAGCGTTTTCATATGCATAAGCGGATGGAAGAGCTTCTTTGGTGCTATATGAGGTAGTAGGTTTGTTTCCAATTTCTGGTGTTGGTGATGTCACCCCAAAAGTAGTAAAGGTCTCATCAATGGCTAAAAAACTAGGTTCCGTGGGAGACGGGGGAGTGCATGGACTTCCAGGGCAAGACATGCCGCTGTTCAATAGAAGCTTTTTTAAGTCAAGGCTCTTGCTGATTTTCTCTACCAAAGCTTTGGTGTCTTTTGAGACCACTCGTGCCTCCTTCATATAGTCAAGCACAAGCCGCTTAGAGTTTCCACCTGCAGAAAAGAAACCCCTGAAAGCTCTTTCTTTTGACGTCTTGAAGCTGACTGTTTCGGACGTAAGAAGCACACAGCACATCTTTAGTAACTCTTCATTCGCATAGAACGCCTTCAAGACGCTTCCGAAGTTGTAGTACTCTTCTTTAATGCTATGGTCCAAATCAAATCCACTCACTAAAACTCTAAAACTAATCCCAGTAGCTTCTTTTTTTCTGCACTTGGTGCAGTACGTCTTGCGCCTATCTACAAAGCACACTTTGCTAGCATCAAACAGGAACCATGCCTTCGATGAAATCTTAATTTTGAGATTCTCATTCAAGGACCTGATGGCGAAGCTGATCAATTCGCTCTGTGTTCTCTTGTCCTCCTGAATTCTGTGTCCTTTCTCCGCGCAGGAGGTGTAGACTAAGTCCAACTCAATACCGTCGACTCGTATGAGCTTTTTTATTGCGGTCTTGTGGGTTTGATTAGGTTCTGTCTCCATTGAGCGATCTCTGGGATGTGTGGGAATTTTGTTTTTCGATCTTATTGCGTAAAGCGCTGCTACGCTCTATTAAGGACAATATTCCACAATTTTCTTCCATCGTCCAAAAATCAGAAGCTTGAATAAAACTGTCTTTTTATAATTGAAAACAGCGAATTCTCTCATACCCTTCTCCGTGTAACAGCACATAAATATATATTATAGTATAGAAGGACTTATCCTCAGTTACCAACCAGCTGCGGCTTATTTCCTCGAGCGCAACTAAGTCAAGTAAGTTAAGTATTCACTATTCTGGTTCTTGCGCGCACCTCGCGGGCTCCTTTAATTCATTGTGTTTGCGTGTGCCTTTCGGCCCAATTTTTCAGCTTGATCTCTTCTTAAATTTAATGTTACTTATATTATGGTTTTATTACACTAGACAATACGCACAACACATTTTATAGATGTCAAACATGCTCATCACCCCTTTCCTTAATTGCTGTCTATCCCACAAAAAAATCACAAGGTCCCTACGTCCTGAAAAGAGAATTTCAAATCAGGCATCTCATAGCGACCAAAAATTGAACAGAATTTCAAAACCTTATTTTAGAACTGTTGGTGAATGAATTACCTGTAACTAAGCTTTACACACTAAAATTTTCTTCAGTTTTTACAGAATTTCTCGCCCAAGACTGTGAAATTTGAGACCTTTGAGAACAAAATTGCAAAAAAACAGCTCATAAATCAACCTTGTGCACTATTTAATCATTTTTATCTCAAAGGTTATTAAGTTATTGGCTCTGAATCATAGGAAATTGCTCTCTACTGAATTATGCATAGCAATAAGAATGTACAAAAACCTTTGGCAGACTTGGACATTTACATTTTCCATGATGACAAAAAGGGGTATTTTAGGCTTTCTAAAAATTTCCTTTGTGAGGTTGCCTTCACCTATACTTGTGCCGCAAGTCATTCTAATTCTAAACTTTTGCTATTTATACTAGCATATAGGAGAAGCTCTTCTTAATATACGCATTTTGTATCTTCATTCAGAAGGCTATTTATAAAAGATGCATTTAGTATTTTGATTTTAAAGCTATTTTTCGATTTCCGGCTGTTGTCACGACATCATTGTATCGTATCATCTGGATCGTGCGCACCACAAACCAAAGGTTAAAAAGAGCTACTTCGCATTTTTAGGGGCTAATATACTCAATAATATATCGCGTGAACAAATAGACTCGGTGATAACTAAAATTATGTGTAGAGCACAACTCACCAGATTCGTGTGACACATTATCATGTGGCGCACCCCTAAAACTACCAATTGCTACCGTATATAGCAATATTTTGCCTCGCAGAAAACGCGTCAACCTAGTACTTATTTAGTGCAGATGAGAAATTTACATAATAAAATCAATAATGAGAAGCATGAAAATTTTTCAAAATAAATTATTTGAGTGGCAGCTGCAATGATGAAGAGGATCTGCACAAATGATGAAGCGATTTTGATGAGTGAAGACCAGATTGAGATGAAATCAAGTGAATAGATGCGTAAAATCAATGAGATAACCAGGGGCTCAGAGTAGTTATTTTATCACCTGTATATGTAAAATGTTGTTCAAAATTTGTGAAAACCTGACAATATAGGCTTGTAGAAGTTCTCCAGAAAAAGTTGTCCCTTATTGAATTTGTAATAGTGATTAGGGAAATACGTTGCTTGAATTCACAGGCAAACTAAGTAAAGAATCAGATGTTCCTCTGGTTGAAATAACTTAATTCTATCAAGTCATTCATAGCTTGTCGATTTTAATGGATTAACACCTTAAACTGCAGAAAATCGCCATGTGCAAAAGTTAACAGTCTCAAGTTACGTTTTTCGTGTAGTATATACTTATATTAACCGTGTTTTTATATCTACTGACCAGAGAATTTCCATGAGCTTTCCATAATCGAACCCTTCAACCTCGCTACTCTATCACTCTAAAGCAGAAAACAGGAATACGAGCTAACCAATTACTATAGAGGCACAACAATTATACATATTATCATCTCAATATCCCTTGTTCAATTGAGTTTAGTGATTTTCTGGAGAGAACATAGCCTAGGGAAAACTTGAATGCTTCCTATACGGAAAAAAAACCCGTATATACATCTGCAAAAAAAGTATTTGTAAAAAATCTTAGCCATTTCCATGTCTAGTATCCAAATTTTGGCCTTGGAAAATGGCTTATACTCTGAATACGTCATTTAGTACTCTGAATAACTTTTGGAATGAAAATTCTGTCGTTGATCAATTTTGGAGAGTGTTAGGATATAAAAGTAGATTCGGAGTACTAAATGACCTATTCAAACAGCCCAAAAGTCTGTAATAGCGTTGCAAACAACACTAGGTGCTTCCAGAACTCTTCACAGATATATAATCAACTCCTGAAGCACAAAATAACTTTTGCAGTATAAGAGTATATTTTCGGTAGAGGAAATTTTGAAATTCTGATTTGCATTTCCAGATAATCAAGCTCGAAAAAGAGAGTTAATGTTCAATTTTCAAATAATCTTAAAAAAAAGAAAGGTTAGTTAATAACGTTACAATTGAGAATAGAAGGTTAACAACCCAGAGAAAAAAGATGATATAAAACTTAATTACTCAAGCAAAGTAATTTCCGGCTAAAATATTGAATTTCTGAGAACCTTATAAGACAATCAGAACATATGAGTCATGTGAACCCATAAACAGCCAATGTAAAACAGGGATATCAAATCCGATATAGTGTAATGGCTAGCACGGTGCCCTCTCACGGCACAAATCCGGGTTCAATTCCCGGTATCGGAATTTTTTTTTTTCGTAATGAAAAAGCCCTTATGAACTCTGCATAAGCAAGGATGGGCTGATTTAGCTACGGTATAGTTGACATTTTGTAATTCAGATACTACTATGTATATAGACTTAGCGAGAAGAAAAAAAACGTTCTTCAATCCCCCAAGTTATAGAGTGCAGGACCAGAGCTTCAAAGAGCCAATCGCGAGAAGTTGCAGGTTAAAGAATTTGGACGCTACAAAATACATTTGTCTCCTTTACATGAGGCTCTATCATGAGCCTTAAATGTAGTCACTGATAGGCAAGCATGTCAAACGTCAAAGAGAGGTTACAAGAAAAAGCCTGCACCAGCATAAGTACAGTTTTCAAATAGCTACAGCATATGTTATGATAATTAGGATGTAAAACCTATCATTGTGAGTAGTAAATTATGAATATTTTTTCAACAGGATTGTATGGACTAAATAAAGCTTGCGATGCCTGTAACACAAAAACTAAGATACGGAAAGCTTAAAAAAGAACGTCATAACACCTTGAAATGCTCAAGAATGTGAAGTGATGACCACAAAACTAACTAACTAACTTTTAACGAAAGTAAAAAAAATAAACTGATCCCGCCGAGGATCGAACTCGGGACCTTTCGCGAGCTCAAAAGAGTCACTAATGTGAAGCGAACGCGTTGACCACTGCGCCACGGGATCAGGTTATAACGAGTGAAATGGGCGGATCTAATATAAGGCAATAGCTAAAAGTCAATAATTAAAGATAACAGCTATTAATATCTGTACAATTATATAAGAAGATGGCCTAAATCCTAGGGGAAAGGGAATCAAGGTGAGTAGCTGTGGATGTTTAGCTCTCTTTCTTGACTCTATTTTCGATCTCTATTCCCGTCCTTGCCAAGGTACGTATATCTCAAACGTTAAACATTACTCGTTACCATTTAGTGCAGCACAAAATATGATCATTAATTCATTATACAGAGAAGAATCTTTTTTTGATGAACTCGGTAAACTTGAAATATAACAATGAAAAAACCATTATCGTTGATGCGTGTTTTAAGCAAAGAAAAAATGTGGTCTTTATTATGAGCTTCGAACTTGAGAAAAGACTAAACTTTACAGCAAAAGCTGTCAGAATTATCGTACTCATTTATATATTAGACTCTGAGCACCTATTCATATATGAAGAATCTTGATTGGTCTTTTATGTGGCCCCTGATTGATGTATACAGCTGTTAGAAATTTCCGATTAATAATATACTACCGTCAAAACATCATCCACATTTAATGCCCATACAGGATTAATAGAAGACTTTCAGGATAAGGGTTAGGGAACAGGTCTAGCTGTTCTTACTACTTCATCGAAGCGGGAGCAAAAGCAAAATGAAAATACACAGTTTAGGTTTGAAAACGATTGGACATGACTTGATGTTTTGCAGGTTCAGGTCGACTATCTTGTGGTTATTCTTAATGAGCGCTAAGTAAGGGTATATGCTCTCAAGACTAGCTAGAGGCTTAAAATAGCTCTGAAAGATACTTTTGCCCAATTTAAATGTGAGTAACAGCACCTTCAACCATGTGAGGCACTCACGTCACGAAACACCAAACCATGCTACTCGATCGTATAAATCTCGTACCACGGAGACTATCTTCAAAAAGATAATATAAAATGTAGGAAACGGCAGGAAATGACTCAGGGGAGTCATCTCGATTAGTGACTTTCTGCACCCGTCAAACAAGCTACATCAGCATAGTTCAATTCACACACAGCCAGTTACACAAAAAGAGAACAGCAGTTACTGGAGAATTTGATCTTCATGATCAATCGCGAGCAATTCAACGAATCAGACCCTTTGGATCTTCAAATTACACGCAGATCCTGATCGGCACCTTTCCGCATGCGGAAATTATATCATAAAAACTGTGAAAATTATAAAAAAAATATACAAATGCGGAAAAATTCACGTGATTTTATTTTCAATTTTCAGTTTGTAAAGTACTTCAAGTCATCGGAATCGGAGAGTGTGAAGGTAAGTACCGGCTACTTTTGTGATAAGTTGCTCTTCAATTTATTACGCAAATTTTTCGTCATGCCGCTCGTTGATTGATTGACTTCTGGGTGTCTATTTTGAAGAATCATATTAATGTTCAAATACCAGGTTGGGAAATAATTGGTGATAACGCGCATTTTGGGATTTTTATGAATTATCAAAGTAAAAGGACTTATTCTGGTGATTTTATGATTGCTATGGCTGATTTTCTTGTTGAGATTGAGAAAATAGATTGTTCTGTGTGCTTGATTTGGTGTCATTCCAAAATCTAAAGATCGACTGCGCAAAATACTGCGATTTGAAGTTGTAGAATTTGTTGCCTTTCAATCGTCGGTATTCTTTTTGTTGATTTAAGTTCTGTGTTTGACTGTGCTTTTGTGTTGTTCTACTTTATCATTGATTTAAGATTCTGAGGGACTGAGGGACTGAAATTGATCTGAACTGAATTGAAATTGAAGACTAAAATGCTTTTAATCTTTTGGTAAATCTTGTCACTACTCTTTTTTACTCTACGAAATTCCGCGCTTTTGAGAGTTCTTTCTATTCTGATGTTCATCATCATTTGCAAATCTTATATGAGCCTATTGCTTCTCCTGATATTGTTGCACATCATTAAATACTACAATTTATTTTGATGAAACTCTTTGCAACGTATCCTCATGATAATTCGAACATGAAATCCTCTACAAGCTCACTCATCTTGGCCATTTGATTCGTCATCTTCTCGATTTTTCTCTTGATTGAAGCTTCATTTCGGTTTCTTCATTTTTTTCCAGATGATGGAATTTTTAAATTTCTATGTCTTGAACATTTGGCTTCTCCTCATTTGAAATTTAATCGAGCGGAGTCATCCTATTTAATCTCTTGATTTGTCATTGAACAGAAATATATCATACATCCAATCGCTGAATTCTGCTAGATTATTGGTTTGCTCTTTAATTAGTTTTTTAGCTATGTCTCGAGGAGCTTGCTTCTTAGTCTTGCTTCTATGATGCTTTTTGATAATTCGTGGTTAATTTTCTACATCTCAACTACTCTTCTCCATATGGAGACCTCTAGTTTGTCTATGCTTTTGCCTGGATTCCGGAAGTATTTCATTTGTGACTTGTGTTGGCGATTTGCGCTTCTTCAATTTTTTGAGTGTGCAGGGGCAATGACTTGTCTTTGGTCCTGTTTTTGGGCGTCCATATGCTTGCTAAAACTTCTTGGTTTGTTGGTTGTTCTTTTTGTCAGCTTATTCCAAACTTTTCGAATATGTCGGCCTTGCGTTTGGTTGTCTTTGTCGGTCAAGGTCTGTCATGAGAAAAGTTAACTCAAAAAGCTGATAATTTGGACTTTCTGTGCATTAATCAAAATTTTACTGCTTTTTCAACCCCTCTTTCTTCGTTGTAATTCAATTACTCTTTCACAATCATTTGATTTCCCTATTAATGCTTCTGAATTCTGGCTTCAATAGCTAAAGTTCTTCACTCAATCCTTTTAGACGATTAGTGAGCTCAAAATTTTGTGATCACCGATAAAATTTCTACTCAATGTTCAACTGTCTTTTCAATCCTTTGTTTTTCTGATCTCACTTGGACAAAATATCCTTTTCAATCAAGCTGCTTCACGTCTTCGTCTCGCCCTTAGGATTCCAACTAACCAGATGATCATCCAAGCAATCTTCCTCCGCCTCCAAAACCACCTCCACACACTTGCCGTGTCTAAAACATCCCCCCTTACTTCCCTATCCGACAATACAATCACTACCCTTTCTTCCCTCCTTAACAAAACAACCCTATCCAAAGATATCCCCATTGTTCTCACCCACTTCTGCTCCCTCCTCATCCATTTCTCCCACGATGACGTCACCCTGTTGGTCCTTATAAAACTCATGGCTCTGTATTGCGAGACCGCCAATCATATCCAAAGCGTCCTCATCCCCCACTCCCTCTTCCTTACCCTCTTTTCAACCCTCCTTCCCCTTAAAACACACTACCTCTCACGTGCCGTCCTCCACGTATTCCTCAACGTGTCTTCCCTCAACCCCCTCCTCGGGGCCCACGCACAAACCCACCAGAATCTGGAGCTTCCCTGCGACGCATTGGTGGAGAAAATCCTCCTTTTTGTGTCGGAAAAAGCGCCTTGGGATTTCCTTTGCGCCGCAAAGAAACACTTTGAAGAGACACTAACCAAGGCGCCTGATACGGGGGCAGTGGATCAGGCTTACTCGCTTTTAGACCACAAACTCCACTACGGTACCGTAGAGCTCTTTTCCTTGGTTTCTGTGCTGCTGGATTCTCTAGGAAGGCACTACACGGCGCTCAGTGAGCTTGCAGAGTCGCTCAAAAACTCGCCTATTCTTCTTCAAACATTCTGCTTTTTTGCCTCGAGACCGGTCCTCCGCTGGGCCGAGACGCTGCGACAGGACTACGCTGCAAACTGCTTGGAAAACGCAGCGTGCCTTCGTTTTTTCGATGCGTTGGCGCCAGCTGCCCAGAAACACAATACAAGTCATCACGTGCACCCGCTTGCGGCAGCAGTCAATGCGCGGTCAATGCTAGCGATGGTGGCGGCAAATACGGCGGTTTTAGACCGTTTCGCGCGCTCCAAAAAAAAAGAAAAGCGGCCAGAGCGCGACGCGCTCATGTTTGCGCTCTTTTCCCGCATCACAAACCCGCCAAAACAGCTCATGGTCGCAGACCGGCATTGGTGCTTGGTCGCGCTTAACTCGTTGGCCTTCCCAGCAGCACAGATAGCCGCAGACCACCCGCAACATTCCCTAGTGTTGTTTACTCAAAAAGCCTTGAAATCTGTCGGACCTGTGATAACGCCCGCTGCGCTCACCTTGACGACACTGGCCGCAGAGACGCCTTTGGTGGAGCATGAAAAGGTGCGTTACTGGGCCGCAGCCATGGTGTTGAGCCCAAAAGAAATTGGCCCAGAGCTTGGAGAACACTTGGAACATGCCCTGAGAGAAGAGTTGTACCACGACTTTATCACTCTGACGGCAGTGAAACTTGTTTTCCTGCTTCCAGGCGGACCTAAAGCGCTCAGAGGCCACTACCTAGTAGGGAAAAACGTGGGGTTGGTGCTCAAAAGGGCAAAATATATAATCACTGTGATGGAGGACACAAGAGAACAACACAAACAGTATCTTGAACAGTTCTCTCCATACAGAGCAGATAGCAAACCCTATCCCGCCTTAGAGGAGCCCTCGAAAGAAACCACCGAAGCATTTGTGAAGATTCTCAATTACGAAGGTGGCTTCTGCGCTGCTAGAGGCGCGGCAAGGTGTGACCCCGGCGTATTCAACTCTGTGGGAATGCTCTGTAGACGCATATACGAGGTTGCTACACAGTACGCAAAAGTAGATCCTTTTGTTTTTGCTCCTATAGATAAAGATTGCAGAGAAGACTCTCAGATTTTGACTGACTCAGCGCTATTTGAGCATGTCACCGGCGCCGTGGCGCTGCGCGGTCCGGTGTACCTCCACGTGATCATGCATGGGATGTTTGACTGCCAACAACTGGTCCGTGCGTGTGCACAAGCTTTTATGACCAGTCAGTTGGAGCTGCGTGATTTCTATGCGCGCTATCTCTATTTTATGTTATCGCACAATCTTTACTCGCTTCGCGAGTGGACGCTGCGCCTTGAAGGGTGCGCTGCCGACGCCGCGGCGCTTGCGCTGTTCCTGGCCTATCTTAAGCGCTTTCTAGAGCTCTATGTTAGGAGAACGGACTGGGAGCGCGTTTTTCTTCTGGCCAAAGACGACTATTCTGGTAATAGTCCTCTGAGAGTGTGTAGGGCTTACTACGAGCTAGCCAACGCAGTCGGAAGATCGGTGTATGTATTTCTTTGTCTGGCGCTGCCCGCTACGTACCCTATTATTCGAGCTCTTGCAGCTCTGTGGCTAGACTTTTTTGGAGAGAACCACCCTGCTGCGCACTATGCGCGCTCCCACGCCTTGCCTTGGCCGCTCATGCAAGCGTTATGCGCGGACGCGCTTCCTGTTGTGCGCAGTGCGCGTCTTCTTGAAAAAAGGGTCATCGGGCTTCTCTCAGAACACACGGATCGCGTGCAGCCGGCGTTGAAGGAGGCCGCCAAGGCAGTCTGGAGCCAGATCGACCCAGACTCGCCTTTGTTTGCGGGGCATGCGGCTTTGGTGAGCTCTGTGTGGGGCCCTGAAATGAGCTTGGATATGCACGATGCGCACTTGGCTGTTAAGGACCAGCCACCTTCCCAGCTAGTGGAGGCGCTCGTTGAAGGTCTCTCGCTGGCGAGCTTGGCGCGCAGGGCGGTTGCTGACCAAGTGTTGCTGCGTGATCTTCATCCGCGGTTGTGTTTTCTTGCTTTTGAGCGCTTCTTGAAAAAACTCAACCAGATACGCGTGGCAGCATGTGACAAGGTACTTCCCAGGGTAGAGAGCGAGCGCGCAGCGCTGTATTTTGGCGTTCTTGATAGGCTCCACCGGCGGTTACCCGGGTTGATTCTCTTCCAGAATCTGTGGGCCATAGTGGAGATATGTCAAGTAGCATTGGATCTAGTCCAATCGCAGTACATGGAAATCGACAAAGCCGGTCTTCGGAGAGACCGGGAAGGCCAGTTGGTTGGTTATGGTCGGATGAAGCTTTCGGCCGTACGCTTTGTTCTGACGGCATTTGAGCTTCTGGAAAAGCTGCGAACCAAAAGCAGCTACCACTTGATTAGAAACGATGCTCTCAAGGTCTTGATCGCGTGGCTGGAAATTCTGTTTTTCAAGGATGAGGGGCTGTATTTCGGAGGTGTGGGGGGCACGGTGTTTAAGGAGATTGTGTTGGAACTTCTTCTGTGTGTATCTGTGGTCTCCTCAGGCCTTAAGATCATGCGGCGGAACCTTAATTTCGATACGGAAATCGATATCTTCCGCAGAGTGATGCTAGGGCACTACTATAACGTGTTATTGCGTATCCTCAAAAAGTGTCTTTCCGACACCAAAGAGCTTGAACTTCAAGCGCAGTATGGCGGGCCGCCTCCCAAGCCTTCGGAGTTCACGAGAATCGAACTCCAAAAACTCACGCAGCACGCCATGGAAGCGCTAGGGAACTTGGTGGCGCTGAATTACGATATTGGACTGCAGCACGTGGTGCCGTTGCTTTTGGACGAAAGTCCCGTGATTAGGGACACCTTTTTGCGGATATTTAGAGGCATTCTCCAGCTGAAAAGCGAGCTGACAAAGCCAGAAGTGGACCCGCAACTGGCAGAGTTTTTTGCCTTTTGCAAGCCGGGGCTCACACTGTCAGATTTCATCATTGCAGTAAGAAGCACGCTCCCTGCGCCCCAGGTGGATAGGGTATCCAGGCTGGTCTTTCTGGTACTTAACCTGTACAAGAGTCTCCAAAAGGTGCTCCGGAAGCTCCTTGAGTTCGAGCTTAAAGTGTCGTTGGAACCATTGGACATACTCAGACGCAACAACTTGACGACGCGTCTTCTTCTGTTGGCCGGGAAGACGTATGGGGACGCCTATTTAAGGAAGTCTGTGGGAAGGGTGCTTGACCAGATTGTTGTCAACGAGGACTACTTTGAGGTGGTACCGTTCTATGCGGACGGCATCAGCAGTGAAGACCAGGCAAAATTCTTCCATTATTTTAGTCTTTTAGTGGAAAGCGTGTGTGTGCTGGCCTCTGAGGTCCCCGCAGTCCTCAGGGCGGCGTGCCACACGCTTAGAACTACGGTTACCGCAGCGGCAGACGAGGAAACCGGTCTTGTGGCGGTCACGACCTTCTTTTTCTTGCGGTTTTTGTGTCCCGCAATTACCCTGCCAGAAGAGATGGCTCTTGTAGAGTTCGAGCCGTCTGCACAGGCTGGGAGATGCTTCGTTTTGCTTGCGAAAGCGCTCCAAAATGCGAGTAACGGAACGCTAAATATTGAGAAATTTCCACTTTTACAGGGAAAAGAGCTTGAAATGCATGCTTTGGGCGATAAACTCCAGCGTTTTCTCGACGCTGTGAGTGCTTCTGAGGTCCCTGAGGCGGATGCGGAGCCAGGCGTTGGGTCACATTTTGAAATGGAGGACTTCAGAGTGCTCCAAACTTACATGGTGGAACAGTGTCACACTTTGAGACAGCATATGGGTCTGCCTTCTTTAGTGAGAGAGGTTCCTTTGGAAGTGAGCTACACCTACTTCGAGAGTGTGCTGGCGGTCTTCCTGCAAATTGGGTTGGAGTACTTGGTGCTTTACCCGGAGGTTGCGGACTTTATGCGCCTTCATAAAGGCAAGTACACGCAGCTCCATGACACAGTACGCTCTCTGCTTGAGCATCCTATGCTGAGGGCTCTCACCGCAGCGCCCTTTTTTTATGAAAGCGTGGCCAAAGACGGGACCCAAGTGCACGTGGTTGCGCTAGCTGCGCTCGACGCCATGGACGCAGACCCGCAGTTGCTTTTCCTGCGCGTCGTGCAGCTGCTTGCGCGTTCCCTGACTCAGACCTATTATGTGGTCTTTGACTGCACGCTCTTCAACGGCGCGGCGCTTGGGCCCGTAGCGCTACGCGTCATCAATATGCTTGTGGAGTTGGTTCCCGACGAACTCACAGACATGTGTGCGCGGGTGTTTTATGTTAACGTAAGCAGTGTGTTCCTGCCATTTCTCACTAGGAGACTCGAGAAAAGAGCGTCTTCTCCCCATAGATTCCTTAATCCTAACCACTTGAAGGTTATCTTTCTCCTGGCTTTTGAAGATGCCAGAATCATAGAAGACTTCAACTTGCTGGCTTGGCACGGGGGCGCCAGTGGAGGGAAGGATTTTGTGGGGCTGGTGCTGTATTTGCAGGATGACGGAAGAAGCTTCCCTGCATACTTGCGCTTGGGAGACCGCTACGCAGTGTATACACTAGGTGAGAGCAAGAGAGTGAAGATTGGTCGTTTTACCAAGAATTTTAAAGTTGTAAATTTTGAGCCGCTTGCTGATTGGCGCGATTTTCAAGAAGATGAGACACCCCAGCATTTCCTGGTGCACTCTCAACTTCTAGGCCAGACACTCCGCTTCAAGCTGGCAAACTCTGAAGAGATCATCTCCATGTTCTATTTGAAATTGGCAGATCTGGAGATCGAGGAACCCCAGCAAGCGACCCAGCAAGAAGATACACTTGTAGGCGAAGTTTTCATGGCGCTGGCCTTGGGAATGCTTCAGGAGCTGTCCGATGTCCGTCGCTCTGCACATGCTCTCTTTTGTGACGTGATTGCGTATTTGAAACACGAGAGCGGCGAAAGTGGAATCTCTCTGGGAGTTGCTGCGTTTGCGCCTCCAAGAAGCGCGCTTTCGGTATCTGCGATGCTGGCTGCAGCGGCTGAAGCGCACCCAAGTCTTGCGGCTCAAGTGTTTTCTGCTTTTACCCGTATTGCAGAGCGTGGTGCTGCGCCTGCTGCGCAATTGTACTTGGTGGTCGCGCCTTGGGTGCAGCATGCTAGACTGCATGCGCTTCTTGCGCAGGGTGGTGCTGCGCGCATGCGTGCTTTCATTGCCGCAGCGGTTCGCGTCGCGCCATCAGAAGATGCTGATTGGGTACGTCTTGGTGCGCAGGTGTGGGGGGCGCTTTCGGCGGATGCGGCGTTCGCAGATGCGGCGGTGGATGCCGCTGTGCGTGAGGCGCTTTGGAGACGTTTTCTGGGGACACCTGATGACGGAGTGATTGCGATGACCGCTGCGCGCCCTGCACAAAAGACATGCGCTGCGGTGTTGCGACGTCTTATAGCCGGGGCGCGTCTTCCACGGCGTATCAGAGGACAGATGGCGCGTGCGCGACTCCATTGGACCACCGTCGCGCTGCTTTTGCGGCTTGCAGTGCCAATGTTCTTTGACCGAGTAAGGTACGTGGAACAGTTCCTAGGGAAGCTATCTTTTGTGATTGCTATTTATCACCGGGCAGGAACGTTGGAAACACGCTTCCTTTTGCAGCAGCTTACAGCAAACATCCTCAGCACGTTGGCAAGCAACCCCGCTTTGAGCAAAGAGCTGAGAAAGGCGCTCCTTCGGGAGGCGGCGCCTCTTAGACTGGCACTTGCGAAGACCGTGTTTGGATTGGATGCGCGTCAGGGGCTCTTGGTCACCGACACCAACGCTTATGCTCATATACACGAGTATCACGTAGAATTCTTTGCGCTGAAATTGGTTTATGAACGCTTGGTGTACCCTTTTCAAATCCGCGACTATGCGCCCACCAGACTCAATGATATGTGGTCCACAGAGCTCTTGACTTTGTGTATGCAGGTCATGCGGGATGACACCCACATTCTTCAGGGGAAGGCGGCCACTGTTATTGCTCACGTGCTGACTCTCGGAATACCGGACATCTTGGCACAGGACTATCTCTTGAAGATGCTTCGACTCTACCAAAAAGTGAGCACGCTGTTCGAGCTCCTGACGCTTGGGTTTGTGAGCATTGCTCTCGGGCGTCTCTGTGAAGGTCTCCAGAATGACCTGTGTTACTTCCCTGTTCTTGTGTGGATAGCCATTTCCCAGTGCATGTACGACAACATGCTTTTCATGCAGGTTGGGGTTGCTGTTTTAGGAAGAATCATTTTCACTTTGAACCAAAGAGGCTTTTTCAAGAAAAATCGCGTTTGGACCATCCTCAGCACACGTGCCGGGAGCGCCATTCCAATCATGGAGCGTTTTATCAGCAAAGAACAGATTGTCCTTATCTTTGAAAGCGAGATCTTCATCACTAACCTTACCCTGAAGTGCTTATGTAACCCTCAGGTGTTAGCAGGTGTGCGCCACTTTCTTTTTGAGATGGCGGAAGTTCGTTTGGAATGCGAAAAAGCATACTCCAAGAATATGAACGAGCCCTTTGAGCCTGACCTGGTTGCCATTTTGCTTCCCCTCTTCGGAGGGTGCGGGTATGGCGCAGTCGCCGAAATACTTGATAAGACGGGCATCAAAACCGGAATAGTCGATTTAGGTGGCGGAGAACAAGTTCCTGAAAATTTGGTAGAATTTGCTTTGGGGCATGGAAAGGTATCTCGAGTCACCTTGATAGTCCTCCTGCAGATGGTTAGAAGCTCAAGCTTGGAGATGCGCCACAAAGCCCGTATATTGCGCTTGTTCCGCTTGCTTGGCTCACGCGACCCGCTGGTGATCGAGTTGGTGTATCCCTTGATCATGGACTTTTGCAGAGAGTTGTGCGGGGGGCTTATTGGGTTTGAATTGAGGGGGGTGGTTACGGATATCCAGCTGATGGCCGCCGACATGCGGGCGGACGATTTGCATGAGCGAGTTTTGGAGGAGCATCTGTTGAAGTTGAGTTTGCTACTGACGGAGATCAAGAATGAGGGGTTTGTGGAGCAGGATGTGGGAGAGTTTTGCAGGGATCCGTTGTCAAGGATGATTGTTGCGGCGATCAAGATGAGGGAGGGGATGAATGCGTATTTGCATTGAAGAACATACTATTAGTCGATGTTCTAGTGGAGCAAGCTGGTTGGCTAGAAGTGTGCTAACCTAAGAGAGATATGTCTAGGAGGATGAATGGAAGACTATTAGAATATAAACATTGCGAAAGGATAATGTTGTTCGATTTTAATTTCTGATATGGAATTACAAACATTACCACTTTTTTGGTTGTACGGTGTGCTGTGGAATTTGATGCTTCTGATGGTTTTTACTTTAAAATTTTATATGCTCGTTATTCAACTGTAGCTTGACGAGCGAAGCGATTAGTGTTGATTTGTGTAAAGAGGCAGCATGAGCTGCTAAAACTACACCAGCGTTAGCAGCAGTTATGTATGGTCTACAAGACAGTAGTCAAAAACAAGTCAATTAAGCCCCAATAGATGATAGTTGGGTGGAATGATAGGCCCTTATATACTAAATGATATACTAAAGTGGGGTAAGATTTTGGCCCAGTGTATGATAATGTTTGAACTCCAAACATAGAAGGTCCTCGGAATGGGCATCTCGGCTACAATGGGCATAACACCAACTAATCATAGTCGCCCGACACACCCAGAGTTCTTTTCAAAAATTTATGTTTGCAGGTCTATCACGAGCTTTGCGAGTCAATTCGATTACATCATTGGTAATTGAGCACTAGTTCATCTACCGAATACTATAAGAACTGAGTTGAACGGTTAAGAAATACGCAGGCTCTATGGTGGGTGTAAGTCATACTGAGATGAATACTGGCGCGTCATGGATAGAGTGTAACATAATTTGTATCTCTCAGTACACTTGAGATCATCAGTAGAACCAGAGCTATTAGATGCGTGACTCATCTGAAACCTTTCGAATGGCTCACTTGATTATATACTCAACTACTAGATAATAAGAACTATGCTCCAATGCCTAACATGGGAGCGTACTACGTGCCCGTGCGATGGGGTAATTCGAGAGCCACCAAAACATTGAACAATCAGCTCTGTGACAGGTTTGGGGATGCGAGTTGAGCTTATTATTCGCGCTTGGACTAATTCTCTTCATTACTATACATATGACATAGCGGGTGAGCCGAGTCCAATTTCTGCATATGGTTAGGCAGTTCGAAGAACTACTATTAGCTTTTCGCGTTGTGCAGCGCTTGCAGTATCACCACATCCATTTTCCTCTCATACAGATCTTAGTTATTACGTGCTTTGAAACTCCTATATTGAACCTAATACCTTTGAAATACAGACACTTACTTCTTCTGCTCAGTCAGAGTTTTTGATCTTCGTCTTCCTTAAATAGATAATTTGTTATACGCACGCAATCCTGATTAATACTATACGCACACCATGATAGCTAGTTTTGCTATAATTCCATTTATTTTGGCGATAAACACTTCAAACCTTGACTATATAATTTTAGTACTGATACAATGTAGGAATATTTATAACAAAAGCTTTGGGATAGAAATAAAGAGATGTGAGAGCTTTTTGATAAAAGTACTTCTCATAGAGACAAAAGACACTCAGTAGACCACTGTGCCGGAAGCTTTGGTATTTAAGTATTGGAAATGATCTGTTATTACTCGTAGCTAGAGCCAAAATATTGGTGGGTCTGGAAGATGAGTATCATGGCACTAGCAAAATTGTTGAACCCATGGATACAGTTCTGTTCATAGAGTTTCGTCTGCTCAAGAAAATGGAAACATAGGCTTCGTAGGGGTTGACTTAGAAACTTTTGTACTGTCCCAAATAAGACCCATGAGATAATAAGACAGGCCAGCTAAGCCCATGGATTTTTAAAAACCGAACACCGTGGCGAGTGAAGTGTGTTTGAACTCAAGTGTGTCATCCATCAGGGTGTGTCTTATGCTGACATTGAAACCTTCAACTTGGAAGATGCCAAAGAGGAATATACAAGGCGGTCTAGGCCTAAGTGTAATAAAGTCCGAAAACTACTAAGTAATGAGGAGAGTCACTCATGCCAGGGCTTGCACAGCTGTATCCTCTTGTTTTAGACTAGAGATAGACTAACACCGTTTGGTGCTAAAAGTGACAATAATTAATAATGTCTGTTAGTGTCTTCTAAGACGTCATTCGCCTGTGACGAAAACGTAGAATGCAGGGTGATGATTTTAGAAGCACATTTTGACCCAAATAAAAATTACATGATCGTTTACGTACATTAAAAGATTAATACCTCCTCAAAATTGACTTGAAACATTGCGTCTTTGTCAGATTTAGACCCACGCTAAGCAAGGTGTCAAACATCACCCTAAACGCAAAAAAATGGAAGACATTCTGTGCAGGTTTCCTTTTGGGCTGCATGCATACAAAGACCAGGGGAGCCGAACTTGCGTCCATGAGCATGACGTTGAACTTGAAGATCTGCGTGTTTCGAGACAAACTTTAAATGAACTTCGTATTGTTCACATGCATATGCTTGACTCGTATTTAGTTTTACGTATATATATAGTCGAGGACTTAGCCAAATGGCATCAGGTTATGAAAAACTTTCAAAAGAAGATTTGGGAGCTAGGAGAATCCACAGTTTTCATAGCATGTTCAAATTCCTCCATTCTCTGCGCATTCCATCAAACTTTACGATATTTTGTACTTGCAGGGGCATGCACGTGCCTGCGGGTGTAAAATGCAGCGTGCTCTTTAGGGAAGTGTGATATTTCGTATTTCAATAAGGAAATACGAGCGCTTTTGCTTGCAAAGCGATGTAGTAGGAGATTTGACTAAATTGTAATTGCAAAATCACAAGTGCGCTTTACACGTTCTAGCCATCCAGCCTTACGTTTTCACTAGGTCGGATCACTACTGCATAAATACCGTTTTTTACGTCAAAATTTGCATTTATGCAAGCTTCCAAAAGAATGCGGAATATGTCAATAATAACTTGCATAAGTTTAAAGTTTGAAAGACTAAAATCTCGGGATTTGAGAATTCTCACACCTACTGGCCGGTATGGGGGGTAATGAATAGAAAATTTGTTAACGTCTGCTGATAAATATGGTGCTGAGATGTTTTCAGCTCCTGCGTTGTTTCCGGTTGCAGTTCTTACGCAGAGCGACAAGTACGTATTCGTACGAAATCACAAACTTAAACTCGCGAGCGGAGAGCGTAGATAAAAACTTCAAACCTTATTAACGAGTACCAACCAGAATTGATAGATCCAGGCTTGACCTCTCGTAGGTTCTGCAAATTCCAGTATTCGAAAATTTGAGAATTCTGAAAAAGCCGAGAGGACCAGTTTCAAAAACACACATATATGTTCAAGTCATTGTCATGGGTATTTCGGAGCTACAAACATATCTTGGCGATAGTCAACTTTGCAACCAGTTCTCAACAAGCCAGAACTTATGGGATCAGGTCTAAGTGCAGCGATATTACAACATTTTAGACTTGCAGGCCAAGACAAGACATTTACATTTATACATATACAGAGAACTAGGAGTTCCATAGCTTCTAGACTGTTTCTCTCTATTGTTCGTTACACAGGTTGGCGTCTCTCTACAAGAACTCCCTCTCAAGGCCGGGTGCAGTGTGCGGTAACTTCAACGCAAAACTCTCAAGCCAGCAAGTCATATTTAGCCGAAAGCACTTTTTAGAATTGACTTGTAAAGAGCATAGTATACTATAGTTGAGCATCAGCTGCCCAAGTGATTGTAAGAGTGCATTTACTGCGATATAGAATAATTAATGATCTACTAGATCTGAAAGACGGTATATATATACTGAACACTGCCTCCGGAATTTTACTAATACACGAAGCGTTCTAGAAGAGTATTGAAATGCAATAGTGATTATATTTGAATCAAGCCCAGTTAGTAGGTGATACATAAAAAATCAATAGATGGCGCATTGAGCAATGAGCAAAATAATTATGAAATAATGGGTCTATGATTCTCATGATCTCGATAAAAACTGACATCTAACTAATCCTCAGTAGAACTACTCTGATGACATCAGGTCACCAACTCAAGCTACGAAGTTTCTATATATCATCTGCATAAAAAGACTCTACAACACAAACAATTACCATTAACACATAAAAGGCAAAGCCAGACGAACCAACGAAATCAAAAGAAAGTAACAAATAAGAACAAAGCCAAAGGCCCGACACGAAGAGAAAGAAGTCAAAAGTCTTGGGGGCACTCCGCTACTCCAGGTACGAAGGGTAGCCCAAGTAGCCGCCATGCCCCTCAAAATTATAAACGTCCTGCTCGTACTCTCCGTATACCCCTCCCATAGGGCCAGGCATTGAGTGGCTTGCTGCGGAAATGCTTCCTGGCGCAGAAACACTGCCAGATGCAGATACGCTTCCTGGAGCAGAAACCGGAACTGTGAGTGTTGTCATGGCTGGCATCCCCAGAGGTTGCATGCCTGAAGAAATATTGCCAGACATCGAAGGAGGTACCACCATGCCGGCCACCGGCACCAGGCCCATGGGAGGCGGAAGGAAACTATACATTGGTACCAGTGCCAGAGGAGGCACGCTTTGGTAGACGCGCTCCTGAGAGCGGTCTTGTGTGCGCTTCAACTCCAGGTTCTTCTTCTTGCGCTCACGCAACTTTGCTCGAATCTCTTTGAATTCTTCTGGACGACGCTTCTCTCCATGACCTTGTGTCAGAACATGTGCGTTGAGATGGTTGAGAGTACCATAGCCTTTTGTACAGCTCTTGTGGTTACAAAGATAGATACGCTCGATCTCGTCGTGCTTTCTTCTAGGCCGCTTCTTCTTCTCTGGCGCAGCGGCAACAGGGTAGTCGTACACCGGCGCATAAGCTGGAGGTGCGTACTGCTTGAGGCTGGGAAGTGAGAAGGGAGGTGCAGGATATTCGTAGTGCATGTAACCTTCACGGTGATTGATGTCTGTCATCGGATAGTTGTTGAGGCATAGAGCAGCTGCGTAGCTCTATATAAGGTCTACTGCCAACTGCTGCACCTCTATTTGTATGCGTGTCTCTGCATCTGCATGTGCGTATGTGCATGTCGGTGCGCGTTCTCGGGCTTTTGGTATGCATGCAGGAAGATAAGAGGGTGTATCATATCGACTAAACCGACATCTCGTTTGATGAGCACACATTTGCGATGCTAGCTTCAAACTTCGAAACGTCAAGGCCTTCTCGATTTTTTTCTTCCTTTTTCGTGACCACTCTTCATTTGCTTTAGGATAAACACTCAAAGAGCTTGAAACTCTCAACATTCTGATCAATCATAGAATATTTGTCCCTTTGCAATAATGTGACCCTCATTCCAATAATTCCATAGCAATTTGCGAGTGTGCAACCGTAAATACATGATATACACATTTCAAGCTTTCTTGTGGTCTCTGATATTTCTCTTATCTGTTCTTCACCACTTGCATTCTATCGTTCTGTTCTCAGCACCGGCTGTATCCACCCTTTCAACTTGAGTTCCGATTTAACCGTTAAAGTTGTAGACCTGCAATAAGGGTGGATCCTTCAGGTTGCAAACATTGCACGAAAATTGAAGTCATTATGTGAATGGCCGAAAATTACGACTATGCCATCTATAAACTATGGTGCGTGCCAAGGTGGATATCTATATGCTTCTTGGCCACTTGCTTTCGCACTGAGAAATTCAAATGACGGACCCCGGACATAACCCAATTGGGAAGTGCATAGTTACAATGCACCTCGCGAAAATGCGAATAGGAGTGCTTTCGCTCACACAAAAGTGGTGAGATATGACGAATGTGTACAAAAGTGGAACACAACGTTAATTGTGCAACTTGTACAGCTTCATGATCCTGTATTCTCCAGGGTGGAAATATGGCTCGCTAAAGATCTCATTAGTGCGGAGTCTAATGAAACAATGCAGCGCTAACGCAAAACCGTTGGTGTACATAGAACTAGAGAAAAGGATGATGCTTTTGAGGTTTTGAGGGCCTCTATGTTATTACTTGATTCCATTATTTCTTTGTTATTTTTAGGGCCTGGCTTGAAGCCCTCCTAGAGATTTCTTCGGTGGCTGCAGAAATGATTTGAGCGCTTTCCAATTAACTGTAAATACCACCCTATATCGCAAAACCCCTTCTGAGCCATAGTGGCCTGTCTGTACAGTACCAGGTAATGCAAGTCTACTGCAGAGTTCTTGCCCAGACACGCTGTGAAAGGTCAAAAACGCGTTGTTCACAGCAATATTCAGATTGTTGCTTCGCAAACACAGTCGTTTATCCTGCACCACAGAGATTGAGGAATTGGACAGAGCATATCAAAAGACATTTTAGGTGAATTCCATATTTCGGAAGGTGGCCTCTTTCTGGAGATTTCGGGGGCAGGAGGTAGAACGGGTCATTTCGATTATGGGCTGATAATCAGAGGAAACCGTTGTGCTTGCCCTCGCTTAGATATGCGGCCCCCATATTGAGTTCAATTCCACCTGAATGATAAACCGAGTGCGTTTGTGAAAATAGCCATATGGTTTAAGACAGTCCTCACAGGTCTCCAGACCTATACGCTATGGCGATGGCCATCAAAGTCAAATGTGAGTACTTCTTAACTTAAATATGACAGATGCAAAGAACGATATGATCGCATATACATGTAAAACAATAAATTGAACAACTTAAAACATCACTCTGTCCAATGTGGTCATGTATGGGTAAAGCATATTGGCTTCGAGAATTTATCCACATTTCGAGAGACTTCCCGATTGGGGCTGAACAAGATTTCCTCGGATTTAAGAGATGAACTGAGTCAGAGTTATATTAAAAGAAAAGTTCCGTTAATGACTGTACACACTTTTGTTTGACCGGATCTAAGACAGTGAAGTTATCGATATATATCAAGTACAGAGACATGTGTCTGAGTGTAAGCTTGAGCGTAGTTCACCGAGCTTATGGCTGATGCGTGAACGGCAGAAGTCCGGAAGCTGCAGAAAGCAACATCGGGATTATGGTATCGATTTTGACAAGTTGAAGATAACAAAATTGTGGTGATTTAATCGAAGATATGTTGAGATGCGTCCTCGTTTCATGCGCTGCATGCACGTAGATCTTTTTTCACCTGACCAACTAACACTTTTAGCCCCCTAAACGGTTTTGCGGGCTAGCCAATTAGCACCTCGATCGGGCTAATTAACCATGTTTCATAAATGGCTAGGAGGTCATTGAAAGGGGATAGTTTAGTGCTTGTGTCAAATGCTAGTCTATATTGTTGGAGCGCTTATACGGTGTGCACTAAGCTCATTTAGAGAAGTCATCGTAGTTGCGATATCGCCGTTATTGACCCGACCATTTGAATTGGAGATTTAGAAACTACGCAGCAGTCATGATTTTAAGGGTCTAATTCTTGAATCTGATTGAGTTCGATCAAAGATGTGCACAAAGATGTGCCAATTTCAGCCTCAAATACATGTATTGCCATTATACTCGCGCGAGGTCACAGGGGTGGGCGGTGTACATCAGCTAGATAGATCCACTATCTACAGTCTGGATAAAATTATCACAACTCAAGGCTAGTCTCACCGTTACTTGCCTCTGTGCGGCGGTATAGGGGGGCACCACCAGTTGATATAGTTGATCTCTCAATCCGGAATAAAAAAAATTTTAGTCGAAAGGAGAAAAAAACAAAATTTTTTAATTGCAAGAACCGCAAATTTGGTCCCAAAATAAAATAAAAGTCATCGAGAAAAAGCACTCCGATACATAAACCAGATCAAACGGTTATAAACTCATTCTCACCGTGGGTTTGGCGTGCTATCTCCTTGGATTTAGTATACCGGAAAAACGCTAGCTTGATAGTCTCGCGCATTAGTTCAGGAACACGGTTCCCTCTAATTTTTTGATCTATAGATCACCAGCGTGTTATAGAGTCATATTCAGGTACGCCAGGAACAAGCTAGTTTAACAATTAGACCAAACGTGATTCTCTTCTCTTGGTTTGCTCTTGTTATCCCATAGCTATTGAATCGTGCTCAATACGAGTGATCACGAAATTGCAATTATCACACGAGATAGGGTGTTCGTCAACAAACTCGTGAATTCCATAAAACTCGACCAAGTTAGAGCTCGTGGTGTTTTCTGAAGCACTTGTTATTTGCAGCATAGATTGATATACTGATCTCTTGACTCTGATCTGATTATCTCGAGAGTATTTTTATCTGAAATTGACCCGATTTTCGATACCCCCACCAGGAAAAGAAAGACCTCTCGCCCTGCGTTTCTCTAATTATAAATTATATAATTATAGGCGATTGGTGCTCTGGCTAGTGGTGTGAGTAGTGCTTTTTTAGTGCGATACTAATCTAATTTTTGAGTGACTGGTGACATTAGTTCCTACAGCCTGCTATAAAATTAAACAATTACACTGAAAAGTTGGAATCTTCAACACTGATTTACACTTAAGGAATTCAAGTCTTGAGTGTGCCGAGTGGCTGTTTAGCTGGAAGATTTTGAGAGTGTCTTCGGCGCTTTATCTTTAGAGCAAAGCGGGATCAAACAAAAATAGTCAGTATTTCCACTCTCTACTCATTTCGCACGTATACAGAGCTCATATGATTCCCATCTCTCAAATAGGAGCCCTTCTCATCCTCCGTCTTTCTACCTTCCTTCTCATTATCCTCCTCATACTTACCCTTCTTGTAGGAACTGTCCATAACACCCTCCATGTCTACATTCAACGACTCCAGTTTTCCCATCTTAACGTCGCACGCGGTCTCTACGATGCTCTTGCAGATAACGCTGCCCTGATGACTTCTTCTGGAGACCCATACTCACCGGGCTTTACAACCCTGGAAATACAAGTTCTCGTAGACTACGCCCTGGCGGAGTTCGACAAGAGTCCCCAGTTTGTAGTCTCTGGAATTTGGGGCTACTGCTACGGAACGTTCGATTCCGTAGGTCTTTCCGGGGACAATATCAATGGCCCTGTACAAGATATCCATAGGGACTCAAGAGTATTGAACTGCCTGTCTCCTCCTGAATACTATTTCAATTACAGATCTGTTTTAGGACAGCTTGGATTGACCATTGTTTTGGAATACGCTTACGATGGAGACTTTTCTCTGAACGCACGGTACTCTTCCATCATGAAGAAAACTCAGCGCATGACTAAAATATTCCCAACGTGTATGGTCTTTGTTGGGGCTGCCCAGATGGCCATGTGCACCTTTGCTTTGGGAATGTACTGGATCCGCAAAAAAGGAACTAACCAACTAGCCAATGTTCTTGAACAAATCAATGCTCTTTTGTCGTTGGCTTGCATAGTGGCCATTTTAGTTGGTGTTGTTGGTCTTACAATTGTTCTGTTCGCATTGAAAACAAACGTTCTGAAAGAATTAGGAGCCTTTGGAATATCCCTTCATTTAGGTAGGGTGTTCTTTACCCTACTTTGGGTGCTCTTCGTTGTCTCTTTTTTAAACTTCTGCGTCTGGGGAGGTGTCACATGGTGTACGGTACCACCCCCTGAAGATGACGAAGAGAGGGTCAGTCACCGGAGAACGGAATCTTTTGTGAGCATGCGTGATCTGCCTTTGTTCACGGAAAAAGGTACGGACATGGAAGACGAGCTTCGGAACGACCTTACTTTCGTTGGGGGCGCAGGGTCACGTCAAGGGCTGAAGAGGGGACCTAGGGGGGCAGGACGAGTATATTTGAGGGGCAGGGGCAATAGCACAGGACAGGGGGGGCAGGGGGTGGGGCCGGGTAACTTCAGTAGGACAGGTACTTTTGGCACAATCGGTACAATGGGGCCCAACAACAATACGGGGACTAGTACGCCGGCGACCGCCACGATATATCCGCGGAATCGGTCTGAGTTTCCCGAGCTTCAGTCAGATCTTATCAGTATGGTAAGCGCTAGCGACGCGTACGGGAATGTGGACTATAACCATATTCTTGAGGGAAACGGGGATGCGGGGGCGTATTCGGGGTTCGGGCTAAGGAAGAATGGGACCATTAAGAGGAAGGAAAGGGGGGACATCGAAGAGTTTTTTCTGGAGGAGAGGTATGGGTGGGAAGGAGAAGGTAAGAGGGGGAGAAGGGCAGATTATCAGGGGAGTTACTTTGATAGTTATAGGGGGAATAAATGATCAATTGAAGCAAATCAAATGGAGTGATTCTGCATTCGATATTTCATTACAAGTTGAGAATTAAACTTGAGTGTTATTTTTACTCTACTTGAATAGTTCTTCCATTTCATTCGATCATTATTTCCAGTTCAAAATCTATGGTGATATTTATATCACTTGAAAGTGATATATCAGGGCATCTTCATGTCTTCATTTTTATCCTTCGACCAACCCTTTCGATCTTTAACGCTTACATTTGATTTTCGAGTTTGATGCTTTTTATCTGCATACATTAGAGTGATACACTTATATATTATATTTTGAGGTTACGATTTGTTGATTGTAGCAGTGTTATTTATTAGTGTCAGTGGTGGTTCTGTTGGTGGTTACGCAGGCTGTTAGTTTAGAAAAGGATCGTCTATTTGGTTAAAGACTTTTATGTACTGAAGAGTCCACTCAGGGGATTTTGTTGGTAAAAGAACTCGGCTTGAGATATTAGTGATAGTTTTCACGCAACTGGAGTTACTGATTTTTACTATTAAGATCCTTGAAGCGGGGCAGTATAGATTGATGCTACAATTGAACTAGCTTCATGTCTAAAATGTGTTTTGGTTTAGCATGCTTCGAAAAGTGAAAATTAGTCACTGCATATACTACAAGAGCGTTTGGAAGATAGGGTTTAAGAGTTTTGGTAATTTGAGAGCATTTTTGATGACCAATGAGTGGATTTATCAGCTAAAGTGCGGGCCACAATCTCGTAATTAGAGCTCATGAGCATAATCCTATACTAAGTTTGATATCTGAATTATACTCATCAAATTTTAGTTTCCGTATCAACAGGGTTAAAAGAAATTCTCCCATTTTCACTGATTCTCTGAAAAATCTAGATACGTTCAAAATCATACAAGCTGAAAAATTTGGAAAAACTTCAAACTCACAAAATTGTTCAAAAAGAATATGAAAAAGATTAGAATCAAAAGTCAAACGCCAATTTCCTTGACTTCAAAGCGTATCCCCCTACCGCACATTTTCAATTTACGAAACCTTTATTGCAATCCCGGCTCTGGAAATCCGACCATAGATTACTTGAACCTGTAAAATAGCTATGATTGTATTGAAAGTCTCTATTCCTCTCGAAAATCAAGTGAACATTCATTTAAATCGAGCCTGCACACAAAGCCAACACCCCCAAACACCGCAAAAAATCATCTCCCCCACTTCAACCCCCAAAGTTGATGCATTCAATTTTAGCCCTTTCCTGAACATTCTGCTCGAACATGAACATCGTCTCGGGCAGCATCAGACTCTGGTACACGATCAAAGACACAGGCACCACATGCTCAACGTCTACACTCGTGAATCCATCTTTTCTGCCATACAAAAATGATATATACACACTGCTTACGCCAGAGGGACCACCTAGACCCAAGCGAACGTGGATACATGTGCTCTGTGGGCTCCTCTCTGCACTCACTCTCTCTCTTCTTCTTACAGCGCTTCTCACATGCCAAGGGCCGGGCCAAACATGTCTCCCACAGCTTAGACTAACTCTCACAAATACCAGCCCCATATCTAATACTGTGGTGCGCGCAATTAATGACGTGATACGGATGTTTGCGTATCTAGCCAGAGAGTACTCCTACAGCGACGCAGAGTTGGATGGCACGCGCCTTTTGACCAACAGCTCTTCTCTGAGCATGGAAGAGGCCTGGCCTGGTATTTCAACCTTTTGCGTTGGAAACACATATGACTTGGGTTTCCTGGGGTACTGCAGAGGGGGTACAAAAAAGACGTGCTCAGGGGGTTTCTCAAACGGGATTGACATAGCTGCTATTTTGATACGTGATTTCGGGACTCAGTTGGTCAACGTGACCTCCCCTACTGAGCCTCAGGCCGTGGTGGATGCTTTGGTCATGGGCTACGAGCTTTCGCTCCCAAATATCGCTAGCTTCTCAGAAAAGCGGTTCCCAATAAGGAATGTGATTTTAATGAAAAATTTGGCGAGAGTGGTTCCTCTTGTGTGTGCATTTGTGGTGCTTTTGGAGGCATTGCTGCTTACTGAGAGTGTCATGCAACTTTGTCTTTCCAGCGACCGGCATCCGATTCTTAAAAGTCGAGCTCTTCTCAATACCATCAGGGTGTTTTCAGGGATCAACTTAGGTTTTATGTCTCTAGTTGTGGGGGTACTAGGGGGGTATGTAGGGAAGCTAGGGGGGATACTAAAAGGTATGGGCTTGGCGGAAGTGAGCCTAGGATCTGGGTACGGTCTACTTGTGGCTAGTTTAGTAGTTTTGGTGGCACAGGGGCTTGTTGTGGTTTTAGGTAAGAGAGTAGAGGAGATAGAGGAGGTGGAGGGGGAGATGAGTGTAGTTTGAGTTTTCAAAGGGATAGAGCTACATTCAATGTTTATTAAATGCTAGAGGGAAAATATGAGTTTGTGTATTGGTGTTTAGAATCATTTGTATATGATGAAGTAACGGGGGGGTAATTGAGTTAAGCTGAGGGCGAAACCTTAACCGGAGAATGTATTGAAGGAGATGACTGTGTTTTTTACTGCTTTTACGTTATGAGGTGGATACTTGATTTTTAGTTGTTCACATGCGACTTCTTAAACAGGGCAATCTGAGAGTATATTTGTAATATTAATGAATGAGACGAGAGATTTACACTTTTGAGGGCTGAAATAGTTGCTTAAACTGAAAGGAACTACTCAGGCTATATATAGACAACTCAGGGGAAGTGTACATACACATTTTACTTCACGTTATTTTCCCCCTCAGAACTGTAAATCTTGCATTCTCGATCTCTGACATATTAAAAGGGCCCAAAAATAAAGAAAGCCAAAATACCCCAGAGAAACCACCCCAGCTGTCAAATGTCAGAACAAGAAAGCGCTCATTTAGACCTAAATATTCTAATAAATTTATTGAGTCTAGCCATATCTACAGCTTTTACAGGGACTATCATATATTTGATAATCAAGGTTCTAAGAGGTTTTAAGAAGATACTCGGCTCTGTTTTTGGTGCTATTTTTGGCTCAGAAATCTTGGCTCGTGAGAATAATCGTCGCTATGAACGCTCAACCTCGGGCTCTTATGGTCGATCACATAATAAAAAGCGCACCAGAAAAAGATTTTGCCAAAAATTCGTTCAAAAAAAAGCCACAAATAACCTAGTAAGCGGGCAGAAACCACAAATAGGAGAAGAGGTAAAGGGAGAAAAATCCCAGAAGAAACTATCTGAGCAAGAAATAGGACTACCAGAATCTATAAGCTTAGAAACTTCTGATGAGTTATATGAGCCTTACTACAAGTATAAGACACTTTATAATTTTTAATTTACTAGCTCTGAAGCTCCCTTTTTCGATGTGGTTATTCCTGTAATTGAAAGCGAGGGATTTGAAGTGGAACTTCTATTCCAAGTCTTGGCCACGAAAACCGATAAGAATACTCACTTTCTCCGGTTGTTCGATCGTAAATATGAGATGGAAATTCTCGCGGACCTCAAAAATCTTTTTCTCAAAACCTTTAGCGATAATTACGGTAAATTATATGTTAAAGAACTAAAGAGGGTAAAAAGACTCGGAGAGATATGGGCCAAAAAGAACACAGGCTTGAGTGGGTTCAAGTTCCTCCGAGAGGTTAAAGACTTGAAATATTTTAGCTGCAATAGTAGCAAGCTCTGTAGGTCAATTTTTTCGTGTTTGCCTATATCTCACGTTTTGAAGTAAGCTGAAAAATTTCTCGATTTCGAGCTGTTTTGTAAAGCCATGCTCAAAAGAGAACGTTTCAGTAAGTTTACAAGTACTCGCGTGTTTCATAAAATTGGTGAGCTCAGAAGGGGAAAAGGAAGAAGTTGTTTCATTGATGGGATTCGTTGATGGGATGGTTACTAAGATTTCCGTAGAGGCGAGTAAAATATCTTTTGGGGCCATCCTTAGTCAGAGGCACGAAACTGGATGGAAGATATTGCAGTATACTCTGAATCGTTTTCTGGGTGATGAAGTTGAGTGGAACGAAAAGTGTAAAGAGTTTTTTGCGGTTTGTTATGCAAAAAAGCTTTTGCAAGATACATAGATAGTGCTCGTTTAACGAGAATTTTTGTGGAGGGGAAATACAAGGATTTGGAGGAGGTAATCCCAGATGCTTATGCCGACGAGCAACACTAGAAGTGGGTTTGCTGGCTTGATGGCGTGGATTTTGTTTTTGTCTGAATTTTGGCTCTTACAGGTTTATTATTGTTCTATGATCTATATTCATTTAAGGATATTTTGTATAATTCGGTAGTTTCAAAATTTGATTTGGGAATCTTTGAATAGATAAGATGAATACATTCAGAACTTGCAAATAGACGTTCGAATTTAGACATCAATTATGATATGTTTATAAGCTGAAGGGCACAAAAGCTTTTCACTATACTACTCAAGAGTACCTACGTATCTGGAAAATGCGAACGTGATTGTCTAAGGAGATCCATGCTTAAGTGGCAACTAATGTTAGGTTAGACCCTATATTTTCTGAATCCGTCCTCTTTTGACTGCTCTAATAAGCTGAGCCAAAATTTTTACGAAAGCACAAATTCATATCAAATGGACGATTTTCCAACAGATTAAAGTGAGCTATCGTATTGCTATACAAAAGCAACAGACAGAAGGCATCAAAGTCTGGGTATCAAAAGACCCAAACATTTCAATGACTTGGCAAAGTCGCAGAAGAGATATTTCTCCACGGTAGTTAAACTTCGACCTATCGTGTTTTAGTTTTATCTATGTTATATACCCTTAAATCATGTGGGCACGATTCGATACATAGTTAAGAAATCTCATAGTTCTCCTTTAATGCAGGCTTTCTGATTGATATATAGCGGGCATACAATAGATACATAGAAAACAAAGCCAAGCTGTTTAGTTTGATTGTTTAATTTCAAGTCACAAGTTCCAAATTATGAATGAGGTATATTCTAGATACTCAATAATCTTCTGTCAAGAAGCTAGAGCAATTTGACTTGCTTGTAGATCTGCAACGTGCACTATGGTTGAATCACATATCCAAGGGTCTCTGTCAAAATACGCTATGCATGAAATGAACAAAATGGAAAACTCAAAGGATAATGTTAGAAGTGGGGGGGAACTAAGACCTTAAGGACTCTAGTGTTCTGAATAGATCAACAAAAGGATTCCCCACAATTCAACTGCCTGGAAATTCCAGACACATAGTATAATCTCTGTCAAGAGTTATATTGCATGCACTGCAAAATCCTGGGTCTGACCAGAGGATGCATACTAGCAACTTCATTGTATTGTGCTGTGGCATTGGCACACGGCCCATATATAAGCGAGAGAATGACCCGTTCTAGATTACACTACAAATCAAAAACATGAGACTCAAATACTTGCTTCTTGCCACAGCAGTGACGGCCTTGCCGTTACAGAGCGGAGGTAACCTTCTTCTAGATACAGCCAATACAGAGGCCTTGGAATTACAAAAAAGAGCCAACCCCTTGTCCTCTTTGGTCAAAGGAGCTTAGAAGAGTGGCACGACAAAGTCTGTCGGCACGAAGATCAAGCAGGGCATTACTTCGATTTTCGGAGGCTCTAAGACTAAGACTAAGACTAAGACTCTGACAGCTCTGGAAGCAGCAGAAAAAGAAAATGAGGCTGCTGAAGCAGCTGCTAAGAAAAAGGCTGCTCAAGATACTGCCGCTATCAAGTCAAAGGAAGCAGAAGAGGCTTCGGAGGCTACAAAGAAAAAGACTAGTACTAGTGGTGCTAAAGCTGATACCAGTAGTGGAAACAAACCAGGAACCGGTCAGGGAACAAGTGGTAGTACCAGCACTGGAGCCGAGACCGTCATCGATACTGGAAGTAACACCGGGGCTACTACTGTGGCCAGCGTTGACAGTAAAACCAACGCTAATACCGGCACCATCGACGCCAACTCCAACACCAAAAATGTCCTCAACAGTGGGGCTGCTGACGGCGCTGGTGACGCCACTGGCGGCGACACGAAGATCGGCGCCGATGGAACTACTAGTGTCGGTACAGACGTCGCAGACCAAGTAGGCGAGACCAAGAGTACCACAAAGTCTAAGTTGAAGGGTGCCGCGGGTACTGCCATGAGTGGCATGATGATGTACGGGATGAGGAATCCGCTGTTTGGCACGGATGCATCCGGTTACGACACCGCCGATACTGTTTCCGCTGATACCGACACCTCCGGTCTTGATGGAACCGATACCTCCGATACTTACGGCACCGACACTTCCACTGCTAATGCTGACGGTACTGCATATACTGATGGGATTGCTGACGGGACAACTGGTTATTCTGATGGTACTACAGACACCAGCAGCGTCTCAGCTGGCACAGGCTCTGTTTCTAATGGATACACTTCTGGAACTGCTTCTGGAACTGGTCAAACAACAGGCAATTATGTTCTGAACGGCCAGGCTGTACAGAGTCTGTACGCTCAGACTGGAAATGTCGAGAGCACTGGCACGTATGCTTAGAATTTGATTTACATAGATAGAATAGACACAATTCGTTGGTGCGGAACTAGTACACTTATATATGTGTGTAGGATCTCTTTCATGTGTTTGCTTATAAGCAAACACAGCCCCAATGTTATTAAGTGTCTGATTAGTCTTCTCGAACGAAGATGTTGTATTTACAGTAATATACTATGTAGCTTCTTTACTGTATCTACGTGGATAGAAAGAGTGTGTCCCATATTGAATAATGTGGTATCCATATGAAATCTACAAGAAAGCAACATTACACATATAGTATTTATAGGCCAACTTTATAGTCAGGTTAGCTGAATCATAGCAATAAAGAGTTGAATCAAAAAGTTGATTCAGAATTAGGCATTAGAAATTGATAACCGGATCACCAATTCAAACTTCTGCATATCTCCGACTTTGTATCTAGACTTGCTATCTTATAACACAAGTAGTCAACAAAAGGATCAGGAAAGCTAATATACAGATTAGTATACTGATCAACTTGAAAAGTTGTGTAACCATCAAGTAGAAGCAAATTCTGCTCAGTCGATCAGACACGTATGTTTATCGATCATCAATAATAACTTATTGAAGCCCTGGAACATCTTCGGAATTATTCAAATCAAATTAAAGGATTGAATAGATATAACGAATCAATCTATGATAATAGATGATATAATCGAACAATTCAGTTTGATGAATTGATAGGTTAGATAGAATGTTTTAAAAAATCAAACAGATTCACCTCGCTTCATTTGATGAGCTTGTTTTCTTATTTAAAATATGACTTCAATCTTTCCCACCACTCGCCCCCAATTCTAGGATCCGCAAATATCCCATCCAATCTTACTTCATACTCTCTGAAAACCCCCCTAGTATAAGGACTCCGATCAAATCTCAACTTCATAAACACACTATACCCTATCAACACTAACCACGAACTCTTTCTAAAAAGAATAGCCCGAACAATCACATAAAGCAATAAAACAAACTCGACGTTGGCCACGAAAACTAGCGATTTACCATTATTCCCAGCAATGAAGCTAGAGAATCGACTCGAGAGACTCAGAGCCCCAAAAGCTGGCAAAAGGACGTTTTTAAGGTAGCCAAGAACGTGGAAAGCAGAGAAAACACAGAAAGGAAGAAGAGAAATAACGTTTCTAGGAGAAAACAACCAAAGAAGCGCCTCAAAGGTGTACTGAAAGTTGCTATCTGCAAGAAGCGTATAAAGGTCAGGATGTGCGCTTTTGTAGGATTGATAAAGAATGATAGAAAAGGAAGAGAGAGTGGAAAGGTAGGCTAGGCGGTAGGAGGAGGAGGTGTAGGCGGTGTGAAAGTGGAGGGTGGAAAAGAAGAGGGTTGCTATGTGGCCTGGTTAATATATATTCTATAAATGCCCAACGAGGGAAACATGATCTTGCTTTTCTTGATGTAAATAGATTTGAATTTAAAATTATGCCATATTATCCTAGTTAACCATATTGGCTGATTCACCAGATGAGCGTTGAGATTTTCACAACAAATGGAACAGTGAAGTGTAGAAGGTGCAGCATAGAATATACAATACAGAACGCTTATCAGTATGAATATCTCGCTCTGCTTAATGTCTATGAAGATGTGCACTATACTTCGGAAGAATAGACAATAAGATGATATGGAAACCCCTAAGTTTATCATCAAAGGGGCTCATTCAATCCAAGCTCAAGGGTAGTCCTTATGGATGTTGAATGTGCTAAATAAAAGAGCATGCCCAATCACTCGCTTTGCTGGTGATCTGCACTTGTATAGGAACTGTATAAGAACAAATATATACAAATGGTATATGCAACTCTTTTCGATAGTGAGAAAAGGTCTAAGAAGTGTTGAGATTATGATGTACTTATGAGTTGTCCGAAAGAATCAAAGAGCAAATAGAGGCGTATTTTAAAGATAAAAGAAACGATATCTGAGCTCAATAAGGTGTGCAAGTCAAATAATGTATTCAAACAAAGAATCAGCTTCAAGTGAGAAAATACCAGGGTTCAGTCACATGTTCGGATTTTTCAAAATACACTATTAAGTAGCCATAATGAAAAAAATATAAAGAGAACTGAGCTCATCATTTTTCAAACTGGTCTTTCTTATCAAAGCAAGGAGACTCTATCTTGTACTGAAAAATGATTGCAAATCTAGGCATAAGCTGTGATATATGTATGAAGTGCACAAGATGAGCACAAAAAACACACAAACAAGTCGAAAAAAACCACGGTATAAACAGGAACTCTGGAAGATTCATTGAAATCAGCGTAAAAAGCTTTCAGAACTAAAATTCAAAACAAACATGGAGATCATCAGATCATCACTTCAACAACTCACCTAAAAACCACGCAAATTGAACAGTCTGGTTAGCATGATGTACTTGTATAATAATTGATGAAATAAAAAAATACTCACCTGAACTAGAGCTTTTATTCTAGCCCCAAGAGGCTCGACTTTGGTGTTCTCTGACATGGGGAGCTGGAGATGTTCCTTCGATTTAATTCCTTAGGCAGGGCACATATGCGGACAAACTGACGATGAGTTCTTCTACTTCTTTTGAGTTTTTGTATATAAGCGTATACTTGTAAATTTATCAGCTCTACTCTAAATATTGATTTGTGAGCATTTGTGAGCATTTGTGAGATGTATAGGTCTTAATTTGCTTTACTTCTGGTTTATCGTTTTGATCTCTGACTCTGGCCGATGAGATCATAAGACCTCATATGATCGAGTTTGATGAAATGGCATGTGAAAATGCTTCACGGACTGCTAACATACCAGCGTACTTTTTTTCACTAGAATTAAATGTGGTCTGTGTATGATTCAAGTCTTAGAGAGCACCTTTTATTTACTCTCTAGTTTACCGAGTTATGAAGAAGAAATTGAGAAAAAACCAGGGTTTGTTCTCAAGTTTCTGTAAGGTAAGGCAATACGTTCAGTGTGATCTTAATCCATCATCAGCTCATCTGATCCCATGTGAATCTTATGCTGTTCTGTATACGGTGTACTACACTGTCAGCCAGAATTTGGAGAAGAGTGCATTACTAGCAAAGACAGAAGTACTATCCGGGTCTACTCATTACACTTGCACTTCCACTGCGATCATGATCATGCCTTAAAACAACCGGAGCTATCAGATATTACTATTACGCTAGAAATCGAATTGCACAAACCATGAAAATCACACAAATCACAACAAAAAACCAGCTGTTCACATATATCCGAAAACAAGCTCCTCATTACAACTCACACGACTGGTCTCAAGTAGGCTCACACACATCATAAATAGTTAGCTCAAAACAAACAAATAACGCTTTTGATTACTTAGAAAGCTGATCTACAAATCCATTACACTACACTCAAATCACACATATATAAAACCTGCAATATAAACGTATGCTTAAAAAAATATACAATATATCATACTTGATGCACTTCATGCACGCACCATGACCAGTCAGTAACCTGAAATAAAAAAAGTGTAAGAAATATATGAATCCCAGTTTCTAGATTTCAATCTGATCCTTTGAATATTTCAAGTATCCAACTTATAAAAAGAGATTTGCCATATAAACCGCAGTCTAAGCATACTTAGCATGGAGCCAGTGCTCATTGAACATCGCTCTCAACCGAAAAAAATATTTTTCACTCAAAGATTTCACCAATCTCACCAACAAGAACACTCAAAAAAACCCATATTTTCAAAATCTTTTACTGAAAAACAACCTTCAAAAATGACTACTACTACCCTGAAAATCCATCTGTGGGCCGCTACCCCCCCCTCGAACGCTCCAGTCGACATTTGTGATGCGAACGCAGCCCTGAGAGCCGCTAAACCCAACCAAGGAGGCTCCAGACATGCTGTGTGCGCAATGCTTGAGGTTTTGGAGCGCATGCGCTCCCTGAATGAGCTTGTACCGGCCTCTGAAGAGAGTGCGTACATGCGCAAAGAGCCTGCAGACAGCGTTCACGCGCTGGTCCGTCGTCTTCGGAGCGCCCAAAGCGTTAAGAATGCGCAAGATTCTCAGCCCGCAGCGCCCCCGCCAGGCTTGGGCACAGAGACGTGGTTCTATCTCGACCAACAAGGCCGTGAACAAGGGCCTTTCTCTTCGGCTGCAATGCAGGGTTGGTATCAAGGTGGGTACCTTGTCTCTGGCCTCCAGGTACGGCGGGCAGGCGAGATGGGCTACGTTCTGTTGCTGCAGTTGGTAGCCCTCAATATGCAGACTCCTTTCAGCCAAGCAGGGGGCCCAGGGAGACAGCCCACCCAGCCAGGTGCTTCGGGAATACCTTCAGGACCAGCAGGGGGAAGCCAATTTTTTGGGAGGGGTTGGGGAGCAGGAGGAGCGGGGACAGCGGGGGGTTGGGGAGGCTTTGGCATGAATTTGAATGGGTGGCTGAATGGAATGGGGGGTATGGGGGGCATGGGAGCAAGCCCTGGGATCATGGGCAACGGCCTAGGCTCAGGGTTGGGTAATATAGGAATTCAAGGCGGGATCCAAGGCGGGATTCAGGGAGGAATTCAAAGCATGTCTCCAGGAACTCCTAAGGGGGGCACTCCTACTCTCTCAAATGTAGGCCTAACTAATGGAATTTCCAATGGAATGGGCAATATAGTTAGTAGTGGCAACGGAAATATTTCTGGAATCAGCGGTATTTCGAATGGGGGTCCTGGTGGAATTATTGGCATAGGGTCGAGTATCGGATCAGGCATCTCAAATATTCCATCTAACAGTAATATTGCGTCCAATGGCATGACCAACATGACCAATATCCTGCCGATCTCGTCGTTGGGCAACTCTGGAATCACTCACAGTCCAAACATGAACGCTACCTCCATAGGAAACATTGGTCTTGGAAGCATAGGCTCGTCCATCAACACAAAAGCGGCCTTTTCAAGCTTTGACATTTCGATACCGCCATTAGAACAGAAATTCAATGGCTTGGACGTTGGGGCGACAGAGAATTACTCCATTGTGTCTTCCGTTGCGAACATAGTCGATGAAAAGGATGAGCATCCAGAAGTTGCACCACAGGATGAAGAGGTGAAACCAGAGTTGAAGAAAAAGAAGGAAAAAGCCAGATCGAAGCCTAAGAAGGAGTATCTTCCACTCTTGGCTGTTTTGCCTGATGAAAAGGAGGAAAACGTTGAAACAGTTGAGAAGATTGAAAAACAAAAAATTGAGAAAACAGAAAAGGCCGAGCAGCCAAAACTCGCTCCATGGGCTACGAAAGCCACTGAGAAGCCTGCACAGATGACGTTACGCGAGATCCAGGAGTTGGAGGCCGCACAGAGCGCCAAGAAACAACAGCTCAGAGAACAGCGCAGCGTGGCAGAGCGCAATCTTTTAGTGGAAGCGTTGCGTGAGGAAGAAGAGAAAAAGTTGCCGAACACGGCTGGATGGGCTGCGAGTGCCCCGGCAGTCATCAAGCCTATGAAAACTTTACTTGATATCCAAAGAGAGGAGGCCGAGGAAAAAAGACGCAGAAAGGAGGAGTCTGACCGCAAAAAAAGAGAAGAAGCCCAGAACATTGCCATCATGGAGAGCCCAGATTGGACGGTTGTAAAAAAGAGCGTCAAGACCCAACTGAAGCCGGTGGTCCCAGTGGTCAAGCCTATCAGTAAGCCAGTAGTCAGAGCTCCTGTGGTCAAGCAGACTGTTCAGAATTCTGGATCAAAGCAACGGAGAGAGTTTTTGGCCTGGTGCCGGTCCGAGTTAAAGGAGTTGAACAAGGGTGTGAACAGAGAAGAGCTTTTAAGAATGTTCTTCCAGTTCCCCTGTGGCAACGATGCCCGTGACTTGATCCAGGACACGATCTATCTGTCTTCGAAAACCATCAATGGAAGACGTTTTGCCGAGGAGTTCGTGAAAAGACGGCGTGCTGTAGAGCGTTATGTGAATAACTGGGATGAGGCTTTGGCCATAGAAGGGGAGGAGGAGGGGGAAGAGTGGGTGATGAGCGGCAGAAGAAGAAGAAAGTAACTTACTGAAATAGCATAAATGTTTTCATTTGGTGCGTTGTTTCGATAACCTAGCGCATTTTATTTTTTGTTTGCACTGTCAACATGAATCAATTTTAACAATGTCAAAAATGGACACGAATTTGTGCAGCATAATTAACATCTAAAAATAATACATATCCAACTGAAAGAAAGTGTATGTGAGATACAAATACAGAGCACTGCGTTTAAAAGCAAAAACCTATATAATCTCCTTTGTTCTTTGGTTACTCTGGACTCAAAACGTCAAAAAACTAAACTTAACAATTAAATGCCAACTCGCTAGGCTCATTGACATGCTTCTACACTAACCATATTAATCGTAAAATCAACACGAAAGGATAACCAGCTTCAAACCAATGCCAATCAACCTATTTTTTTTTTTTTTTTTTTTGGGTTTTTTGAGTTTTTCTAGTTATTCATTATTCATACTGTACAAGCTGCTTGATTGTGCTTAAATCGCCCCAAATCAGCAGACAAATCATTATTAACTCCTCTATTCAGATCAATCCTTAAGTCGGCAAAGTCGTTCACATATCATCACACTCTATTTCTCCAAATCAGTATTCTCCAATCAGTATTTTCACTAAATCAGCAACATAAAGCAGTATCAAGAGAGCTTGAATATCAGTATTGATATTAATATGACATCAACATACTGGAAAAAACAATATAAGCACTGACCAATCAAAAGCTAAGCAAAAAATCTCAACCAGTTTCATAGAAGTTTGAGAAAACAAATAGACTTAATAGACTCGTGTATTGGCCAGTGCGTTGCCAGTAGTTTAGGTCGTTTACTATGGGTAGACTTCCAATAAAAGTTGGGTATTACTGGGAATATTGACTTGCACTATAATTTATAATGTTCATCAATCAAAAAGGGAAGCTTCAAGACCGAGGAAATCCGTTTTCAATAGTGGGGCTTTCCAACTACTGATTTAAACTTATCTACACTATCATTAGTTTGGCTACTGCTCACAAAGTTTCTCTCAGCACCTTCCCCTTGCATTCGTCCAACCTATAAATCAATAGCTTAACGTAGTTCCTATTGAAGAGGAGGGTGAAGTATCTACATTTCGGATTCGCCTAACTGCAATGGAAAGCGAACCAGCAAACTTATCTAAGAGAAGCCTTCAATAGGGTCGACCTCACTACTAAGGAAACACCATTAACCATCCGGCCTTCTACTTCGGATGGTTAATATTTTCTCGCATTTGGCAACTCCTCCAACTGGAACCCCCTTGGAATCGCCCCCCCATCCTCCGCAACATACAACAGCTCATCAATTACCGCCGGAATCGGCTGGATTTCAGTATTCAATTCCTGCTCAATCTTATACAAGTTGAACCGATCGTTCCAGTTAATCAAGTTAACCGCCAATCCAAGATGGCCAAATCTTCCAGAACGTCCAATTCTGTGTAAGTAAGTTTCTGCCGTCTTTGGGAAGTCAAAATTAATAACAACGTTAACTGCTTGAATATCGATACCTCTTGTTAATAAATCTGTACAAACCAAGTTTCTCACCTTCCCTTGACGAAATTCATGGAAAACCTTATTTCTAGCACTTTGAGGCATGCGTGCATGCAGGAAGTAACATGAATAGCCCAACTCAGTGATTTTCTTTGCCAAAAGTTCGACTCTACTTGTCGAATTACAAAAGATAATCAGCTGGTTGATTTGTAATTTCAGAAACAATGTATTAAGACAATGAAGCTTTTGTTTCTCTTCCACAAAGGCGTAAAACTGCAGAATACCTCTCAATGTAAGTTCGTCCATGAGATTGATTTCATATGGCTTAGTCAAGTGTTTGTCCATGAACAGTTTGACGGCAAGTGGGAAAGTGGCGGAAAAAAGCAACAGCTGGCGTTCTTTAGGGAAGAACATTAAGATCTGTTCGATGATTCCAACAAATTCCCTGGAAAGCATCTTATCAGCTTCATCCATAACAAACAACGGCGTCTCTGAAAGATCTGCCAATTTTCTCAGACAAAGGTCCAACACTCTTCCTGGGGTTCCCACCAACACATGCACTGGATCCTTTAACCGCACTATATCGTCTCTAAGGGAAGTGCCTCCGGTGGTGACCATCAGTTGAACACCAAGGTGTTTGCCAAGAGTTTTGCACACTTGACTCGTCTGAAGAGCCAACTCACGCGTAGGCACAAGAATAAGCGCTTGGATCCGATCAACTTTTGGCTTGATTTTTTGAAGAGTTGGAATCACAAAGGCGGCGGTCTTACCGGTCCCATTCTTGGCACGTGCGAGGATGTCTCTTCCACTGAGTGCCACTGGAATCGCAGCTTCTTGGATTGGAGATGGGCGCTCGAATCCAGCCTCGAAGATTCCCATCAAAAGCTCACGCTTAAGATAAAAATCTTCAAATGATGTGCCTTTGGTGGCTAACACATCATCGGTCTGGGGGCGCGTGTCTTTGGGCGGGAGTTTGAGATCGTTTTTCCACATGTTGAGTAGGCGGTCGTGGTGCTGTTTGGTAGTGTGGTTTGTTTGGTGGGTGAAATATTATGTGGTGTTTTTGGGGGTTGCCCGGTTTTTAAGATTCGGTTGACAATTGATCGAGCGAAACGAGATTGAGTTGTGATGAAACTTGTATAAGACTTTTTATCAACTTTTTTAATGAATAGACACTTGTATTTTTTATCTGTCTTTTGAAATGAATTTCTTTGCGTTTTACTGTATGTCACTGACATATTTCAAGGTGTAGCTGCACTAGTAGATCTAGTGCAGGCTTTTCTGCAGGTGGATTTTTCAGTGGTGCGGTGTTTAAGGAAGGTAACTCCTTCCAAGAGTGAATTTTTCTCATGATACCATAGCGAAAATATTATCTTAAGGGCAATGTAATTTTCAGTGCGTCGTTTATATCGATGCATCTACTGAAGCGGTCACTGATTGCCTTAAAATTCTTTTACTGCCTTGATATAAGGAAAGACCTTGGTGAAAGTCATTGTTATAAGGAAACCACTGTTATCATGAAGTCTCCCTTTGGACAATTGAAGCAGGCATACTAAGGGGAGATATAAGAAGTAAAGCACAGGATGCCCTCAGATGCTTGAGTAGATCTTTGACGAATTGTCGAGTGCTTCTCAATCCACACATGAATCGAGTGCACATCTTCTAAGTATACCTTCATACCATGCCAAGATCCAGAGCTAAAATCTTTTTCATACACTATCAGATTCAATATTACTTACAGTCGGCAGTATGAACACAAATATACGCTCGATTGCTAAACATAATATACATTTTATACACATACAACCGCCACAGCCTAAACACATAATATACACTTTAACACAAAAATGAATGGGCCCATTGAGCATAGCAGGTTATAGTAAAAGATCTATACAATAATCAAGCAGTTTCGCTTCTTGATTGTTTACTCAGTTGCTCGATTGAACATATAAATCCTTCTCTATCTCTCCCACCACATCCCCCCCAAAAACCTCGTTAGCCACCAGAAAAACCCCATCCAAAACACCCCCACCCACACCCTTCAACCCCCCTCTTCGCATCACCAAAACCGCATCACTCACGTTGACCATTCTTCTCCCCCCATGAGAGCTCATATCTACCATATCCCCCACCATATTCTCCAAAAAGGCATCAGAATATTCCTCTATTAAATCTAACACAGGTTCTGAGACTCTTTGAATCTTGCGCTTCTTTACATAGTTTACATCTAATTCTTTTAACGCCTTATCTGTATAGCTCTCTTCCTTTTCATTGAGGTAGTACTCAGCAACAGATTTGATAAAACTCCTAGAAAGCTTTGAAGGGTCGTTCTTTTTTTTCCCCCCTTTCTTGCGGGAGGGAGATACTGGGGAAGGTAGGGTGAGCTGTGTGTCGAAAAGAGAGTTGCCTAATTCTTCAATTGACATGTCATCGATGTTGTCATATAGGTATGAATCTTTATCGCCATAATCTTCCATATCGTCATGAATAAGAAGATTAGATGTGTTTGCAAGACTGCTAAGTCTGGATCTGTTTTGTTCTATTTGATCCTCCTTTTGGAGTGTGTCATTAAGACTATCCAAGAGCGATTGGTCAGGGTTTTCTTGTCTACCCTTCTCACTTTCTCCAACCTCATTTCCCTCAATCTCTTTTTCACTTTCTTGATCACCTTCCTCTATTCCATCGAAAAGATCATCAGTGTTCATTTGTGGAAATGACTTGATATTCGAGGTGTCCTCATGGACGTCATCTATTTCATATGTGTTGTTGTTATCTTGATCATGATTATCAATATCATCATGTTTGTCAACATCATGCTGATTATCGGTGGTATCCTGATCGTCAAAATCATATTGATTGTTGAAGTCCCCCATATCGTTCATATCATGATCATTCCCATAATCATCCCCAAAGTCATTTCCATAATCATGCTCATTTAAACCCCCCTGGTTATTGACAGAATTAAAAGACTCTTGCCCAGGAACAGAATTGCTTATTGGACTTGAAACATTCCTTGAAACATCTTTCGAAGAATTTCCTCTAGATCCTATTGACTCCTTAGATTTCGTAGAGCCCACAGATAATCTAGAATCAATGGAGTCTCGAGTATCGATAGAATTTCTAGTATTCACCATAGAGCCCTCTCCTATCGAAAGGTCATTCATAATTCTAGATTGGTCTAGTGATTCATTTCTTGCATCATCCTCATCTTTAGAAATGTCCATAGAGACACTCCTAGAGTCATGAATTGAAGTATTCTCAAGTTCGTCAGATTCATTCTGAGATTCAGATTGGTGTTCAGAGTGGTCTATAGACTTTCCCATAGTGTGATCCATAGACTTTTCAATAAATTCATCCCTAGACTTTTCCATAGACTGCTCAATAGAACGGTTATGAAAAGACTCAGGGCCACCAGCATCACCAATAGAAACATTGCTAAAAGAAACATCCCTGATAATATCACTCATCTGGGTAACTTCAGGAGACGCTGCTAGTGTATCGTCTCCATCAGATCCTTCGGCCAAAGGAGGTGCCCCACCTGCAAATACATCAGAGGCATCTACATACATTGAACCTTCAGATTTTCCTGAAAGTATCCATTCTTCGTGTTCACTTCTTTCGTTTCTTTCACTCCTTATTCCACTATCCAAACTACCCTTACTTCTGTCACTCTCCTCGCTCCTAATATTTACACTACTAGTCCTGCCACTGATCCTACCACTGGTCCTCAAACTGCTTCTGCGACTACTTCTGCGACTAGTTCTATGGCTACTTCTACCATCCTTAATCTGGAAACCTGACTCCACACTATCACTATATACACTTCTGTTTCTAGGAGACCCCCTCTCTCCAAAATCCCGGAAAGATCCAGACTCTCGAAAATCCTTAAACGAGCCTGATAAACGCATCCCCGAGAAGTAGTCACGTGCATTCTCTAACCCACTTCGAAGACGCTCGAATTCACGTTCCATAAATGGGTCCACAGGGTCCGAAAGATCACTCAGAGACGTATGAAAAGGCAATGTTTCTCTTCTAGAGGCCTCAATTATCCTCAGCGTCTCGAGGTCTGTTTCCACCGACAGCTCGCTATGCTCCAAGACTCGCAAAAGCAGGCTATGAGCCTCCTCTGTGAGAGCGCTAGCCTTTTGTGCGCGCTCTAGCGTGAGCGCACTCGCAAGGCTCCGGAGGTCCGAGAAGGGCAGCAGAGCGCGCTTAGGAGCGGGCACTAAGCTCTGGCGACTCTGAGCTTTAGCACGCTGTGCAAATGGACTTTGGGGGAAAGAGCGGCGTACTTTAGAGCGCGGCGTGAGCAGATGACGCTCAAGACTCCGTTTTACCGGAGATCCATATACTGAGGACTGGTCGGACATTTGTGAAGATTGGCTAGGGAGACGGAAAAAGAAAACTTTATAGATGAAGTTGAAATGTCAAGAAGATCGTGATAATGGAAGATCTTATATCAGATGCAACAATATAATGCAGATTATTTAAGGTGATATATCAATTTAATGAATAGAATATTAAAGAGAATGGGGTATAGAACAAAGGAATTAAATAATTAGGCGGCCTTTCTAGCGGGGTATAATCTGAAATATCAATATCAGTGTCAGTTAATATCAATAAAAATTCGGTTCATCAATTCTCGTTCAAAAATGCATACCAATAGAAAAGAACCGGATAGTCATCAAAAAAAGGGAAATGAAGTTTCGAAAAATAAGTATTTCGGATAGATAAATGAGATTATTTGGTGATTTTTGGAAGGTTGCCTAAGAACTTCGCGTTGTTTATTTTGTTTATATTTATTTTGCTATGCGCACGCGATGGGATGCCGAAACACTTTATTTTTCTAAATGTTTGATGAAACAGTTTGAATGTTGATTCAGTTTTTCAGAGTACTTCAGATGAATGACTCTTGTTGTTGTTGCATTTCTGAAGATGAATTTTTTGTATGTAAAAGGTTCTGTGTTTGCCCCCTCGCAGTACCTTGTGTATATAAATACTGTTTACATATATATTTATACATGATATATAGCCACACCATAGGTTAAGTTCTTTCGTATAAAGGAATAGTCTCATAATCATATATGTTCCTATAGCTGATGAGAATATCTGACTCAAGAATCGAAACACCGATTCGCACAGCTGAGATCGTCAAAATGGGCGACCAACTAAAACAGCTGTAGCTGATCTTTCATAAACCATGTACGAGAATTTATGACTATTAACAACAGCCAGAACATAACAGGCGCAATTAACATCTGAAATAGAGAACAACAAGGAAACTGTTGATACCCAAACAAAAGGTCTCTTGATTCTCGCTTCACACCTGAGTAAAGCTGCTGACAACCAAACGTAATGGATCCAGGTAAGGTGTATATTCTTGGAGGTGCTTTGTCTCTTCAAAGATCCCAGCACGGGCGCCATCATGAGGCTTTCAGGGAACTGGTAGCTACAGAGAATCACCCAGACAGGTAGTAAAAATCATTTAACGTTGCGTTAGAAGATTTTTGGATCATATGTACATTATATGCAGTTCAGAGGAATGATTAGAGACTCACCATCTCCTTCCGACGAGCCTTTCGAAACGTGACTTCTTCTGGGTTAAATCTAAAGTCTTTAAATCCACAATCAACTCATCCAATTCGAGAACTTTCAACTTTGGTAAGTCGTAAACATTTGAGAGATCCTTGATGTAATTACGATAAATACATAAGTTCTGAAGCTCAGGAAGTCCCGAGAGAGAAATTTTCTCGATGCCCGTCGATGACAAGTCGAGGAAGATGAGCTTTTTGCACTTTTTGAAAACAGCCCCATTCACATTTATCAATTTTGAGAAACGCAAGTCCAAAATACGTAACTCCGGGGCATTTCCTAGATTCTTGATAGAAGTTAAATCACAATTACTGACGTCCAAATTTTTCAAGGAAGGGCTGATTGGTAGATTGAGACATTTTATGTTTTTGTTGCAACTAAAATCTGCAACTTCTAACTTTGGTAAGTGCTCGATTCCTCGCAAGTTTTGTATCCCTGTGCCTCTCATACAGAGTTTCCTAAGATTTTTAAGGTGTTCAAGATGGCTGATTTTATCTATTAGTGTACATCCCAAGTCTAGAGACGTTATGTTCGGGGTCATGCGAAATAGACTCAAGTCTTTTGGAAGCCTAGCTTCTTTCAATTCTAATGTATCTAGATTGCTCAATGTACTCAAAAATGGCGAACCGTAAGGAGTTTCGGTGAGATCGCAACCCGTCAAATCTAGATGTTTGAGTTTCGGAGCAAAATTCTCTTGAAGCAGTATCAAGCGTGAAGACCGCTGGAAAGTGAAGCTGGTGGCCTCAGGGAATGAAAAATTGACATTCGTTATTGCAGAAACATCCAAAAACACAGAGTCCAATTTAAGATTTTCAAAGCATCCAGGTTCTACCTCTATTGAAGGAAACATGGAACACAACGTAAAGTGACACAAGTTTGAGCATCCACGGAGACTCGCTAGATGGTTTACTTTGCCTGATATATAAAAATACCGCAATTTTATGGTTTTAAAACTGTTGATGGTGAGGACGTTCCCTGGTTCTATCAGCAATATCTCCAATTCAGGAAAGACTTTATCTAGGTCAGGTATGTATCTCAATCTCCAAGTATTACCGTGGTTATAAATACTCATTCCTGTAAGATTTGGCATGACAGAACTGGAATGTTCCACTTGCACTAGGTCAAAGGGGCAAGATGTTACAACGAGAGTTTTGAGACTTGTAATTTTCAAAACTTCCAAAATACAGTCTTCAGAAGCGTTAGCGAGACTTAGGACGTCTAAAGAAGGGCTTTCTCCTGTAATTTTAAAGTTCCACCGGTCAAGCCGCAAAAAGCGCAATCTAGGAAATTCACTCGCAGAACACTCAAAAATAGCAGGCTCATCACCGTTACTTAAAATGATTTTAACTAGGCGACTAGTATCAAGGATGCTATTCATTCTTTGCCAGATTGGCTCCAGAATACTGCTTTCAAGAGAAGAGAGCCCAACTTGTTTGAGTACCAGATTCTTGTTGTCCGTGAGCTCCGGATTATCTTGACCTTTATAGAAACGCAAGAGCTTAACATATCTTGCCACTGGACCTATATCTGAGAGGGCTTCTGGCTTTATTGTGACGGAATGACTACTCACATCGAATTTGAGAACTTTGGAGCGGTGTAGTAGAACATACATACTGGAAATGTACAGACTTACATTTACTTCGGAAAAGAGAGGAGGGCACAAGATTGTGCATGGAAGAACATTTCTGAGTGTGATGAGGAAGCGAGTGCTGCAGAAGGAGAGAATAAGCTGAACGATCTCGGGAGGGAACGTATATTCGGGGGGTATGAGTGCGGTCTTTTCTTTGTTGAATAGCTTGTTAGTTTATGTGCTGGCCATTCAAATACTTGAATTGTGTTCTATTTGAGTTCTTTGTGGATTGTTTGTGGAAGGAAGCTTGAGAGATTTGCAGATTCACGTCTTCGCGTTCACCCACATTACTGATCTAGTAAATATGTTCAGAGTCACGATTCGTTTGTTCACTTGATAAGAAAGCATTTTTTGAGAAATGACAAAAAGTACAATATATCATCATTTTTCTGGTTATGATTCATGCACTTAATGCGCGGCTGAACCCCGCGCTACTCACTAAGAATAAGGATCCTCCGTTTGACATTCTCGATGGCAAATCAAAAGGTCAAAACATCTGGAATATGTTTATATTATATATATAGTTCTTGACAGGGATCCGCAAAACTGTTCCTGCCCCATTAATGCCCTGCCAAGCTTTGACCTATTGTTAGGTGTTATTTGAGTCAGCCATATCAGCTTGACTTTCAAGTTATTCTGGCTGACTGCATATTATTCCAGATATGGTAAATTTTCAGACTACGGGTTTTGTAGGATGTTCTCTAGTTCTCTTTCTGAGGTGATCGACACTTGAGTGGAAGCATTCGTGCAACTGGTTGAAGTATCGATTAGAGGAGAGAGAGTTACCTGATTACTTAGACGTGGGGGTCGTACGCTTTTCCCAGGATGAATCATCATATTTGGTCTACTATTTTGACAGTTTACACGCCTAAGATCATGAGCAGGATGATCGGATATACCCACTAAGAAGGGCTCCCAGCTGTCAAACCCCGACTATCAGTTCACAGAATCAACATACTAAAAAATTAATACCATTTAAAGTGAATCATCCATTCAGGCGCTGTGGAATGAATTGGCTCAGACTGGTCGTACATACATAGTTCTCGACTACTCAAAACTTCTTATCAAAAGTTATTCGACTTTAATAATATCATATACTTACAACAGACCATCCGAGCGCTTGCAATTTTGACCTCAAATCAAGTAATATAAAGTATACTTTATGAGGATACCGCATCTCATCGACAAAGTGAAAAATATTTTTACACCATCAAAAATTACCCATGATTCGACCCAAGATATCTACCCTGAAAATCTCGATATCACTTCAGCAAAAGCGAAGCATCTTCCTCAACCCTGACCTTTCAATTCGGCTCGATAAAGCGCCTTTTCTCCCAGTCGTGGTGGTGGGAGCAGGGCACGCAGGGTGCGAGGCTGCAGCCGCTGCTGCGCGTGCAGGAGCTGGCGCCGCTCTCATTACCCCCAAAGTCCGCGACATAGGCACGTGTCTGTGTAACCCTGCATTTGGAGGGGTCGGAAAAGGCACGCTCTTGCGCGAGGTTGACGCGCTAGATGGTCTCGCTGCAAAAGCAGCGGATGCGGCAGGTATACACCATAAGCTACTTAACGCTCTGAGGGGAGCAGCTGTGTGGAGCCCGCGTACTCAGATCGACCGTACTCTTTATAAGACTGCAATGCGTAAGCTCATCGAGGCATACCCGAATCTTGACGTCATCGAGGATCGTGTGGAGGACGTTATTGTGGACGCTGATAAAAAAGTACGGGGGGTCATAGTGGCCTCTGGGGGGATTTATAGAACAAAGCATGTAGTCATAACGACGGGGACTTTTCTCTCTGCAGAAATTCGGATAGGGCTCAGCAGAACGCCGGCGGGGAGAAGAGGAGAGGCGCCTCTGTATGGGCTCAGCCGGACATTGGAAGATTTTGGTTTCAAGCTCGGCAGATTGAAGACCGGAACCCCACCTAGATTAGCTCATAATAGTATAGATTTCTCTGGCATGACTGTCCAGCAGCCAGACTCACGACCACAGCCCATGAGTTTTAGCACAGATCGTGCTGATACAGATAGAGAGATCCCATGCCATCAAACACGCACCACCAAACAAATACACGAGCTCATCAAAAATAACCTCCACAGGTCGTGTCATGTGGCAGAGGCAGCCCTGGGCCCGCGATACTGTCCTTCTCTTGAAGCTAAGCTAGACAAGTTCCCTGACAAGGAGCTGCATATTGTGTGGCTTGAGCGTGAAGGGCTTGATCTGAACGTGGTGTATCCAAATGGCATCTCAAACCTGATGCCTGAGGACGTCCAAGAGCAGATGGTCAAGCTCATTCCAGGGCTAGAGAACGTGGAGATGTTGGTTCCTGGGTACGGCGTCGAGTATGACTACGTAGAACCAACGCAGCTTCACAGAAACCTCGAAACGAGAGCCGTCAAGGGCTTGTATTTAGCTGGCCAGATCAACGGAACCACAGGCTATGAGGAGGCCGCAGCTCAGGGTATCATAGCCGGCATCAATGCTGGTCTTAGTTACTTGAACAAAGAGCCATTTTTGGTCACACGTGATCAGGCGTACGTAGGAGTTCTTATCGACGACTTGGTCACCAAGGGCGTCCTGGAGCCCTACCGCATGCTCACTCTGCGCTGCGAGTTCCGCCTCACTGTGCGCTGCGATAATGCAGACGAGCGCCTCACAAATATAGGGCGCACTGCAGGAGTCGTTCTGGATGCGCGCTTCGAGAATTTCAAGAAAATAGAACTTGAGACCGCAAACTTGGTTGCGTTGCTCAGAGGATACCGTCTTCCGGCAGATGTCTGGAAGCTGCATTTTCCAGATGTGCGTTTAGGGGAGGGGGGTATTTCCGCTTTGAAGGTTCTCGTGCAGCGGGGTTTAGATTCAGAGCTGGTTTTGGGGGTTTTGAGTAAGTACAAAGATGTAAATATAAATGCAGATGAGTTATCAGCTCATGTTCTCGATAAGGCCACCGTGGCGGGGAAGTATAGCACAGGAATGGATCGCAGAGACCCTTTTTTGAGGGCATTCATGGCTGATGAGAGCTTGAGGCTTCCAAAGGACTTGGACTATGAAAAATTGGGTTTGGGGTTTGAGGCCAGCGAGGCGTTGAAAAGAGTTGGCCCTGAGACGATTGGACAGGCAAGAAGAGTGGAGGGCATTACACCAGCAGCGGTTTTTAAGTTGTATAGAGTGGCTGTAAGATAAACCGGAAAGTAATGTTTGTTTTGCTTTTCGATGAGGATGAAGAATACACAAGCTCTTTGAATTTAGGCTTTAATTTGTATATATATGCTTGGGGGTTTGTTATATTATATCATTTTTTTACTGTAGATGTTTGGAGGTAATCTGAAATTCAGTTGCCTTGGGTAGTGTCAGGGATTGATAGCTTCATGCACCATTGAAAATAAACGGTATTGGTTGAAGAAAGAGTTCCTTCATGACACCCATACCCAAAATCATCAAGTGACTGGAGTATTTGCAGCGTGATGTCAGACCTCTGATCTGACTAAAGAGGGAGCGCCAAGATTCACCCTCAACCTTGAACCGAACAGAAACTGTGCCAAAGCATTTTCAATGATCCGTGAAGGAATGCTTCTGTTTCTCACTTAACTTCGCCTGGTAAGTTGAGACGAAATTTCCTTTGCTTACGTAACATCACAGCTCTCTGTATTTAGAAGATGAAAACGAAAAAAAAAAAGATTTCTCTATAAAGAGTCTGTATGGGGGTTTTCAAGCTGGTGAAAAGTTGTGTTGAGGCCGTTTTGCCTGAAAGTCGAAATTCATGGAGATATGGGTTGTGTAAGTGAGCATGAGAACACAGAGTATTTCGGGGTTACTGACTCGCAGGCCTCAAACTTCAACTATGGCACTCAAAAAAGGCATAAAAAGATCCTGGGTTCCATATTACAGTTCCTAAATACGATCAACGCAAATCTCATGACACTCCTTTTGTTGATACGAGAGCACCACAAGAACGTTCACCGGGGAGCAACATGCATACGCGAGTATTGGACTTCTTTCTGAAGAGAGCTTCGAATATGGATTGTTCTTTATTTTTTAGGGGCAAAGCAGTCCAAAGTTCTAAAAAGGTAGATCGCTGCAAGTGGCACTGCTCAAGCACCTACATCTCTTCAAAAAGTTCAACTATCAATGGAATGATTAAAGTTTCACATATCAAAAGCTGCTCTTTTTGCGGAATTATTGCCGCGATTTTTCTATTGAAGTAGCTTTCACCGGTACTCTTATTTGAGAAAAGCTATTGTACGAAGTAGTTCTAGCTAAAGTGCACCATCTATAGTCATTTTGAAGCTGAAACTTGGTGAATTAACGAATTGATAACTAAAGCACGAAAATTACAGTTTCAAACAGAAGCTATAATACATTTCTAAGTAGCACAGTCGTTTCAAGACATTTGATTGGTGTATGCAATACAATAAGTTGACTTCTATACAATATCTTATATCGTATGAAATTCCATAAAATCGAGTATAAGCAGAATATAGTTCCTTTATTCCGCTAGTCTCGATAAAGCCATTTTTTTAAGGAATAGATTTTGAGAGGGAAGTATTGACACACCAACCAACATCCTACTAGCTTCAGAGCACAATTTTTATGCTTCGCCTTGCTTCAAATTAAAGACGTTAACACCTCAAATCGATTCCCCTTCTTTTCTCACCCTCCCTCATTTCATACATGACCTGAACCGCCACAAAAAGACACCCCAGGCATACTACAAAGAACAACGCCCCCCAAACCGTCGCCAACATTGTCTTCAACAAAGCAATGGTCCCGTCGTGTCCTAAGCAAAAGCCGTAGATATTGGCAATCATCATGAGCCAGATATTACACACAGAACCAGCTCCACACACAAATCTGTACCACCACTCATCGCTAAATCTCTTGAAATAAGATGAGAGCAAGATCTCTGGAAGCAAGAAAAACACAATGAGCCAGCCCCAGACCAACATTCGGAGCTCGATATCGTGCCACACCGCCACAAAACTGAACACCGCCAACAGCGCCAAGATCCGGCTTTTCGAGCCTCCAAGAGGAATGTACACGTAGCGTGTGATCCACTTGTTGAAAGACCGGTGCCATGCCCGCCAAAATGCAAGTGCACTATAATTGTTATTTACGCATCTGATCATATTTTCCGGAGGATCTATCTCATCAAGCAAAGCCCAGAGTCTGAAAAAACGCCAAGGGATCAAAAGCTTTAGCCAGATCACGTTCAAGTTGAATAGGCCAATCATCAGACTCTGGAAAGGAGTATAGTCGAACACTCGTACTTTGGCAATGGCCACCACATACATAAAGTGGAGTATAAACTCCATGCAGAGAATGTCCATAGTAAATCTGGCAGCGTAGTTGAGTGTTCTGGCCATCAGAATGCTTGTAAGGGTGTGTCTGGTCTGGTACAAGTAGTCGTTAAATGTGAGAATTGGTCCTACAATGAAAAGTGGGGTGTAGAGTACATATGCCAAATACGTCTCCATGTTGTAGTCGTATATACTCCAGGGATACACGAGCCGTTCTCTATCACCCAATTCACCTGCTTCTGGAGCCGGCTCTTCTACGCCTAAAGTCACTGAGCTTCTTTTGAGCTCGATGCCTCTCAGGTCCTCGATATTGGACTTGAGAGCATAGTATCGTTCTAAATAGTCTACATTGTAGCTGATTGTTCGAAGAAGTGTGAAGTTGTAGAAGACGTCCCACCGGGGAACCAATCCTCTTACCTCATCCATCCATGCAAAACTGCTGCTGATACTGCCATACATCTTCAGGTCTCTACAAAGATCATTGATGTAAAGAGCAGAGATCCCGTATACCCACAAAAATGTGATAGCTACATGCTTATATCTACGAGTATCAGAGCCTTGTCGAGATTGTTTTCGGTCAAGTCCTACAAGGCCTCTAACTACACCGTAGCAAATGAGAATGTGGAAAGCGATTTTCACAGCATTGAATCCGTGAGCCCCGCACAAAAACACAATGCCAAAAATCATATCAAATCTGATCTTTTCCACCCCTAAAAAGACTACAAAAAAACGTTTCAACGCAACATGTGCACTGGATAGACCGACCAAGAGCCAAAAACTATCACGAAAAAACCGGTATTGAGTATCACTGTTATCTACTTTACGTCCAAAGAGCCACCCATCACTCAAAAGTGGAGCAATCAGCTGGTAGTTTGGATGGTCCGGTCGCGACACATCAATGCCTTGCTTGATCATGAGGGGGATCACAACTATGAACACTAGAATGTAGAACCGAAACTCGGGCGTGTGCCAGCGTGAGTGGGGAGGGACAGTAGATGCAATCCGACGCACTTTTAGAGGGTCTTTGGGGGGAGCAAGCCGAAGATCAAGAGACTCAGGGGTCATGAAGGGCATTCCGGGTCGATTTTAATTAGTAATCTCGGAGGATTTATTGGTTGAATTTTGAGGGTTGTGGGTTTGTTTTGTTTGTCTTTTCTTGATGCGTGTCTATAATTTTTTGTAATTCATGTCAGACGTTTATATTGATCAATTGATCGAGATGTGTATTTGTCGCTACACTAATAAAGATTTATTATAACAATGTAGTTTCTCGAATTTTGAGTACGCTTGAAGTTTTGGTGTATATAAATATTGTTGGCTGGGTCTTGAGTTCTTCTCAGCCGTTTAACACTCAGGAACTGAAAACTTTACGTATAACTTTTTCTACAGTATGAGTGCATTCAACAGGTTATATCAAATGTGGCAGTTTCGTTGTATAGAAGCGTTTCTTGTTTCAATGGTTGTTTTGAAGTTGATCTTAGTTTTGGCGAATACCTATTTCAGTTAATATTATTCTCTAGATCTCTCGACTGAACGGATAAATATCTGTTTTTTTGGCAGCTTAGCAAAACTGATGGGCTGCTTGGGTTTGCTATCTAGTTAAGGAGTCAGAAGTGCATTGATTTCAATGGTGGTCTCACTGATCTTCGGTAGAGTTACCATTCAAATTCATGGAGCAGACAGATCAGCTGTCTCTTTCGCTATCGATCGTGATCGATAACTTTGAAAGCATATCATACACTTTTTTCCATTTCTCACCTACTTGGTCAAATTAAGGCCTCAACTGTTTGACCAACATATTCGAGAATATTCAAGTTAGAGACAGCAAGAGCTTTTCGAATAGGATCTTGTATCGCTTTTTCGCGGTATGTAATTGGCGTTATATGATGACATTATACATAAGATTTACGTCATATCGGAGATGAAATCTACAAGATTTCAAGATTTTGACACATTTGAGCCGTATCATGCACAAAATAATTGAAGTCAACCACAGATCTGTTCCCCAAAATAATACAAATAAATATATAAACCTTGTGATATGCTGAGAAAAGGATGTGCTCTAAGAAACCATTGGTCCCCTTCGTGATACCTCCCATCTTTGTCAATGAAATCATCAATAAAATATTCAGCTTTTCGAGTGTGGATACCTTAGCAGACCTCATTCCCATTTTTCCCAAAAGGTTAATGCTCCCCCACATTTTTCGCAATATAGTAATAGATACTTCTATCGATTCAAACTTTTTGCTTCGAGTACAAAATCGGGAACATGGAGTAGAAGTCCAGCTAACAGACAATGAATTGATTTTCGATAGCACAGCAAAAGATTTTGACGTTGTCATCCTATTTTCTCTCGCCCCCTATGTTCGCTCTCTTGTAGTCAAGGATAAAGTTAAGATAAAGAAGTTCAAAAAGCTCATCTCGAAACTATCTCATCTCAATTATTTGGTCACTGAAAAAGATGTACGGACACCTACAAAGTTGCGGAGACTTACAATAACGAAATATCTAGGGTCTATATCTTGTGACACAACCCTCCTTCGTGAGTTGCACATTAGATTGGACTTTATGGCTAACGTGCCGTGCTTTTTGTTTTCCAAAGATAGATTTCCTAGTTTGGAGCATTTGTCATTCTTCGATGCTGATTTTGAGTTCCAAACAGATGCCCCAAAACTCAAGAGCTTGAAAATCATCGGTATAAAAAACCCAATGACCAACATCTTTCGAAAAATTCAAATATTGAGACACCTTGAAAGCTTGGATTTAGGAACCAGAGATGAAATTGATATAAATTTGGGTGTAGGATTCTCAGCGCGCACTCTTAAATTATGTCATTTTGCATTGGGGCATGTTCTGATGGACAGCTTTCCTGATACGGAGAGCCTTTGCATCGGTGGCAGAAATGGCCTGTTCCAATCATTAGACCTTAACTATACAGTGAAAAGATTGAGCATACAAGATCATGACAGCATTCATTGTCTCAATTTCGCTCGTGCTTTTGATTCAGGCAGCCTTAGTGAAAGACTCATATTAGGGGCAGAAAATCTCGTTTCGCTAAATATTCTGGAGAGTAAAATTAGCGGAGTGGGTTTTCGTTTACCAAATCTCAAAGAATTGCAAGCTCTGAGAACATTGATTAGATCTCTTACAAAGCTCAAACTCCCATCGCTTGAATATGCTGATTTCAGTCATAATGCTTTGGGATATATAAACTTTGACTGTTTTAGAAACTGCAAATGTATAAAGAAGGTAGTAATGAATGACTGTTCGATCAAGAGCATCGAGTTTTTGAGAGATTCCTCAACATTAGAATATGTGTTGATGGTTGATAATAAGATCATGACTGCTAAGCCATTAGAGCGGCTCAGAAACTTGCGAGAGATTGACTTACGCCGTAATGAGGTTAAAGGCAAGTTTTCGGTAAGAAGATTGCACAAATTGACCTATCTAGGTGTGTGGGGTAATAGTGTTACAGTTTTGGATGCTGGGCCAAGCCTTTTTGTTGATTAGATTATAGACTGCAGTTTTTGCACTGGGCCAGTAAACGCTAAGTTACGTCAATGCTATTATATTGAGAAGTTTGAACTGGCACTGCATGTAAGCTACGCGGAAATAAGCCTAGCTGAAAGCCAATTCAAACTTTTGAACTAACACTATCAAGAAAATTAAGAACGCATATGTTGTACCCTGTAATTTCCACCGACTACGTATGATTGTATATATCTCTTGGTCAAGTTTCGCCTCAAGACGAGCCAATCCAGGGCATTTCACAGAATCGCCTTCCAATAGCCTCTATTTACTTTCTACGTAGGCTCAAGTTTATAAAATTGATGAAAACACGAAGACCATTCATTAGCTCCAAGCCACAACTGGAAAACGTAAGCAGTAGAAGAGGCAAACCAAGCAAGCATCCTTCTTATGATTTTCCAATGAGGGCTAGCGAGACAAGGGTAGCGCGAATCCGCGGCGGTAAACAAAGCTCGTCCCCACAAATCTCTTGTTCCGAGTAAATGGTCTCTAGCCTCATGAGGGATGGGAGCACTACGATGCAATCTAAATTCTTCAGTGTATACAGACCACGCACTACAGAGCAAGTTAACAGTTCCAAGTTTTCAAGAGAAGACATAGATGGGATATCACAAATGTCTGTCGTTAGCTTCCGGATATACGGCAGCCCTTCAAGGTCCAAAAAGTGAGTTGTATTTGTTATTACTAAACAACTCAGTCATCCATATAAATCAAGAAACAAACTCAATTAGGGTCAATCTATTAAAATAGGCCTCTGATTCTGCTATCTCAGTGCATGTGCCAGCAAGGCTCTGAATTTCAGCACTGAAAGCATAATTCTTTCTTAAACTGGATAGCTCTCCGAGATTTTGACTGACTATGCGGTTCCGTTGTTCAAGTTCGGCAATCCTTCCAAAAAGTCTGGGGTGTGAAAGTTACACAGATGAACGTTCAAGTCTGTCAATTTGGGACACCCTCCGAATGCCCTTGCTTGAAGATTCTGTAGTGGGCTTCCACTCAAAGTGAGAGACTTCTTGGTCATGAAATCCAGTCCTTCAACCTTTGATAAGTGCGAGTCGCTGATGATTATTTTAGTTCCCAAGACCCTACAGGGAAAATACTCAATACTTGGCCCAATAATAGAGGGCCTTGTCCATAACGGAGGAGCTGGAAGCCTGCCCAATTGCTCTTGAGTTAGATTTCTGATCATGATCAACTCTGGATTCGGAGCAACATCTAAATTGCAGTCTAGTTTGAGAGGACTACACAGCCACAAGTCCCTAGACTCGGAGAACACAGCTGTGAGGAAGCGAGAATCACGTGGACTTGTGTACCAGTCCATGATTAGTTTCTCCAAACCCACGAGATTTGACAAGCACGACAAATCTTGGGCGACTTCAAAAGATTCAAAGCTCGTGACCGTGTACACCTTTTTGGGGCACTCAAGTGATATGTTATGTAACTTTATGGACTCAATGAAAGGAAAAGCCGCTGGAGAAAGGTGGAGAACCGAGTGACTCAGCGAACTCAATTCCAAGCGCTTGAGAAAAAAAGTGCTGAGCAAGCAAGACTTTCTGTATTCCTGCATCATGATAGGTCTATAGCTTTGCATTCTTTCTGAGATCAGAAAGTTAACTCTGATGGTTTCAACTGGAAGCATGTTGACAAAGTCAGCGAGAGATCTGAGTGACATCCGTCCACAATTTTGAATGTGACATTCTTTGACGTATTTAGAGATCGCTAAGATGTCCAGCATGTATAGGCGTGAAAAGTAGGGCGATTGGTCAAGAAGAAAACGCACGTTCTGACCCTGCACCACAATGCTTCTCAACTTTGTCTTGAGGTTGTTTTCGAAGTTTTCCAGATGCCGGTAAAGGCAGACCTCAATTCTCCTGAACAAGTGTGGAAGAACGTACTCCGGGAAGTCCAGCAGGAGCGCCACGAGCAGGGACGGGTCAACGAACTGGAAGATGCGAAAAATTACCTCAGTCGGAAAAGTTGCAAGCATTGATCTGAAATTGCGAAAAATGAGGGATAGGCCCCTCTTATGAGGGACAATTAAGTTTGAATGACGTGCGTGTGAGTGGATTTCGTTGACAGATGGTTTTGGGTAGGTGGTGAGGGGGTGAGCTTACCAGTTCTGCAAATATATACGAAAATACAGGACAGAAGAGCATATAGAGTCTCCGTACAACTTCTTCTGACAAAGACATGTTTCGAAAGGTGAGGGTGGACCACATGAGCCCGAATATCTTACGCACAAATCGAAAACAATCGGCTGTTTATTGGCCTTCGCTAAATTCATCACTCACGAGTGAGAATTTTAGGGGCATGTCATGATTGGTGTGGATTCGAGTTTCCATAGATGTCTTAAACATGGACAATTTGACAGCATACTATGGCATAGTCAAAATTGAGGGAATGAGACAACTTCTCAGACAGTCTGGGCCGTCAAACTTCGCCTGGAGATCTACAGATTTTCGTCTCGTTGAAAATTGTCATCTCCATTTGAGGCTTGATAGATGCGTCAGATCAATCAGGACAGGAGATTGACTTTACTTTCTTTACTGAGTATGGAATCATTCCAGGAACTAAGCTTCGGATAATATAGCTTAACTAAAATAGCTCACAGTTAGCTTTTAGGTCTGCTTATTTTGACAGGTTGTTGTCTATCAATTTCGCGGGATGCTTTTTTAGGATCTGCACACAGTTTCAATAAAGCCGGACTCTTTTGCATATATGCGATGCCAAAAGATCTGCCAATGGATGAAACTTCATTAGGAGAGACTGGATTAGGCATTAGGCTTATCTGTATTGAGCTGTCTGCGCTGCATGAATGATATCTATCGGATCTAAAAGGTATTGACTCGGGCCAGGGCTAGACTAAAACAGAAACCTTCATGTACCTCATAGTGATAAAGGTAATTAGGTGTGCCATTTGAGATCTGCAGTCATTTATGTCAATCAGCGTGAACCGGGGGCTCAAATGTAACTTCAAACATCGAAAACAAAAGCAAAAGAGACATTTAGGGAAACGGAAAGGTTATGCGCTGATCTTATTATGACATTTCAAGTAAAGGCTTGTGTCTTATTGGATCGCGTGCAACGTCTTCATCCCAACAGTTCGTGAGTCGGATCAGTACCATAGATTGTATCGATCAACAAAGTTGGTTTACAAAGCGTCCGAATGTACATGTAAGAGTTTCCCCCCAATTCCGTTGGATGTGCTCTTGTTGAAACAGAGCAACAATTGACTTCGTTCTCTGCATGGATCGCCGCAAGTATTTTATGCAGACACCTGCTGGAGCGATCAATGTGTCAAAAGCTGAAAAAATTTGAAACGATTCCGTCATTTCTAAGGACCATGTACGATCGTAAAGTCTGTGAGAGAAAGATGGTTTCACTTCCCGTCTCGCCATCCTCAGATTACTATCCATTCATCAGCAAAATACATTTATAGATCAACAGAATAAATGAAAGATAGGAAAATCAAGCTTGTTGAAAGATCTTTTCAGATTTATGTTGAAAGCAATGAGCGGGCGTTGGCTAGTGTATATGGATTATTCAGTGTCTTCTGCTACGCCATGCAGAGTGAAGAAGTGAATTGATAGAAAAGAGAAGTTGTTTACTTGATTGATGTGCTGGTGAGTGTCGAGCTTGTTCGAGAGGGAATATCTGAATAGCTCATCTTTCAACACAGTAACGTTGTATATCCTATGTATGTGTTTCAATCAATTCACACACCACCCATAGATGTATACGCACCGTAATATGTTATAAATATATGTTATATATGAATTCCTGTGGCAAATAATAGCCAATCATTTAGGAACAATCAATGTCTTCCCACCCTTCAAACCTGCTTTGTAAACCTCCAACACTCCCTCATCGCCCCCTTCCCAGTCAACAACAACTTCCTTAGCAGCAGCTTCCTTCAACTTCCCATCCTTGAAATACAGAACAACTGTATCCACCGTCTTCTTCTTTTGCTCCAAGTTGGTGAAGTTGTTCTTTGTGATCCAGTAACCCTTTGCAGTCAAATTCTTGAAGATAAACAAAGAAGTAGGGAAAGTTACCGGCTGCTTAGACATTCCTCCATAAGTCACAAATACACCATCCGGAGACAATTTACGTGCCAAACTCGCCAGCAGTTTTCCTCCCACACAATTCAATGCCAATTTTACTTGAGCTCCCTTAGTCCACTCCTTGAACGTTTTTGCGAATTCGCGGGAACCGCTTTCTTCTTCTGTGATGACGTAGTCGGCCCCCAACCCAAGGAGCTCATTTTTGAGGCCATCGATTTCTGGTCGGTTTCTCACGACATTCACACTACGAAAGCCAAGCAATCTCCCAATTTGAATGGCAAATCTACCCACAGAAGAATTACCACCATTTTGGACGAAAAAGTCACCTTTCTTCATATCTGTCATCGTGGTAAGCATCTCGTACGCAGTGCACGTGTTCACAGACAAGCATGCTGCTGCCTGCTTGGAGATAGCCTTATCGATAGGAATGAAATCGGAGCCTCTCCCAGAGAGGTGAGAACGCCAAGTTCCGTAGTTTGGGTAGTTGGGGATGACCCAATCTCCAACCGAAAAGCCCGAATTTTCACCAGTCTCCACCACTTCAAATAAGCCTTCATTACCAGCCACAGCAGAGGGGGTACTGGTACCAAGGTCTTTTGTGAGAGGTGGTTTTGAGGGATACACCCCTTCAATCTGATTGATATCAGAGGGATTGATAGGATGAGCAATTGACTTTAACACCACTTCACCAGAAGAGGGAGAGGGAATGGTATATGTGTGCACAGAGATCTGTTCGGCAGGAGAGCCATACAGCAGATACACAATGGCCCGAGCAGTCACCATGGTGCGTTTAAAGAGGGGTCTGAGCATGGGCATGATGGGTTTTTAAGGGTTAAATTGTGGGGTAGCAGCCTACATACATATTTATCGGGTGCTGTGACGGAGAAGCTGAATATGATATACCGGCTAAAGCCAAATGAAACCTTTTAGAGTTGATGATATTCTTAATTTATGCGTTTTTCACAAATTTTTTTATTGAGTCTTATAGACGTGCTTCTTAGTAGTTTAATCGTCTTTCAGTGGATCACTGTTTATAACGCATAGTGCTTAGTCAGCTTGCTACTTAGGAAGGGAGGAGGAACCTATGAAGTTTGTGAGGAGTATATGATAGATGTGCTATTTCAGTGTTATTTGTTAGATTAATGAGTGTTTCGGGTGCTCAGATTGAGCAGCTGTGGGGGGAGCGAAGTATATAGTTGCTTAGCCATTCTCGCTTACAAATGTTATCTTTGTGTTTTGGTGATGAATTTCAATAAATTTGACATATCAAGCCGTGGTTGAGATATTTCAGTTTCGAGAATTGTGTAATGGTTGAGTAGGTGGTACATGGTTTGCTTATAATTCTATCTGTTGCAATGGATCTATTGTCCTTCTAGAATTGAGCTGGAGATTGATGGTATACGCTATAGTAGCTTTAGAATGTGTGTACGTCTATGTGATGGAGATCAAATAGCTTAACAAAAAATTTGAAGACAGTACAGTATAAGAATGAGAGAGAAGTAAAAGCCAAAAATTAAGAGCCCCTCTGCTAGTAAAAAGGTCTTAGAGTTGAGATATGCTAAAAGCTGACTCTGCTTAATTCTGGAGTACTCATAATCTGGTCTGTTTTCTGAGGTACCTGCACCCTTCGTAAGCTCTAGCTATCCCAGCAGTCAGCCTGAATACCACTAATAATGTGAGCACCGATCCGTCTTCTTGCACATGCTGTAAAGTCAGCCTAAATATCCTACAGTAACACTCTCTCTTATGAGACTCGCTTCCAGAACCAGATTCCTGCGCCCATGGTGCTTTCTGTAGGTGTGTCTGTCCAACTCTCTGTCAGATGGTGTTTGGTGTGCCTGATTACTATGGAGCGCGTTAGTGCACTGAATGGTAATCATGCAACTCTGATGTTCCCCAAAGAATTCTGCGGCTGATTGTATATTAGGAACATGTACAATTTGGTTGCAGATACAGTGAATTGCATATACATATAATCAACATATTAGAGTTGAAAAACTACGCCTCAAACTTATTGTATCTATTTTATAGAAAGAACTGATTGGTGGAAATACACAAACTAGCCACGTAGACTAGCAGCAAATATAACCCCTCGCTTCGCAAGAGATTATATCACATCTCCTCCATTATAGTATCAATAGCATTATAATTCAACTTCGCACTCGGCTGATGAATTCTCAACATACTCTTCATACTTGCGCTCGCACTCACATCCAAACTCCCCCCACTCAAGTTCTTAACCACCCCCCTAACCAAATTATCATCCTCCACCTTCTTCTTCCTCCGCTTATTAGGCTTGCTATTATGTCCAGCAATCTCGTCAGCTTCTCTCTTCAAAGCATTTTCTTGTTGCTCCAAAAGATAGTCACCATTCAAATTGATGAAAATTCTCTCCTTGATAGCCGCATCCTCTTCAGATAGCAAGCAAGCATCGAGCTCCTCCTCATCCAAGTCCGAGAAATGATCTTCTGAATCGGGGATCGATGAAAGAAGGTCTGACGAAGTTGGAAGACTTAACAAGTTTTGAGGCTTATTATTTTCGATCATTTTTAGGATCTTCGATTGTTCCGAATCAGAATCAGGTTCATTTGTTTCATTCGCTTCTTTTTCTTCTTTTTCTTCACTTTCTGATTCGTTTTCCGAATCACTATCATTTCTTGTTGGGCTGGAAACCCCATTTATTTCACTATCTGCACTCACCGCTTCCCCCGAATGTCCTTTTACCGCCTCCCCCCTGCGTCTTGCTCTCTCATCTCTCCCATCTACAGCGCCCCCCACACCCCCTCCGCTTCCCCCCTCCAATCTCTCACACAAAACCTTCACATTATCATCAATCTCCCCCACGCTTATCTCACTCCTTATGAACCGCTCAATCAAGCTATTACTAACCTCCTCGATCCGCTTGCGTTTACGTTCCCTCTCCTTGGCCTTCTTTCCTGCCTTTATCATCACAGGAGGAAGACTTGGTTCCACGTCAGCATCCTCACTTCTCCGGAACTCTGCGACAGACATCTTTCCCAGCTGGGTCGCACGAAACTCGTTCATGCGTCGCTGGATCGTCTCTTCGCCTACATGCGCCAAAGCTACTATCTCAGCGTGTGTTCTACGGAAGTTGTTCATACGCGCAGCTAGCAATATACACGCTCCTGCTATCCCTGAAGGTCTTCTTCCTTCGTAGATCCAATCATGCGCCATACGTTGTGCTAGCTTAACGGCATCTCTAATGACCTTAACCTTTTGGGAGCCAAAGTCCAACCGGTCAGCAAAATGCTGGATGAAAAGCAGAGGGTCTGTTAAGGGAAGCTTTGTTATGTTCAAGGCTCTTACAAGCTTGAGAAAAGCTGAGCCTATGGAATATACACTTACTTGTAATTTCAGGCTAAAATCAACCAACATATGGTGAGTCTTACTTTTACGGCATGCTACGTACAAACATGCCGCTACTACATTCTGCGATTTACGCCCTTTTACGAAATTTACAGAAAGCGCCAAATTGAACCAACTGGCAGCTTGTGCAGCTATGGTATCCGGTATACCAAGAGAATGGGCTAGAGCATTGATACGTCTTTTGGCATTCATGATCGTGATGTCACGAGACTTGAGATTGTTGGAACCTGAAGTTTGATCTAGTCTAATGTTTTGACCATTAAGAAGAGCAGCACCAGAGGGGGCTTCGGACCACTGAAGATCGGCAACAAGAGAGCTCTCTTCAAGAACCCATCCACATTTCTGACAAGAGATATCCCCAGCAGTTTCTGTGTGTGCGTGCACAAAGTCTGTAGAACCACACTTTTTGCAGGTAGGCATTAGTGCTAATTAGAGGTTATTTAATTATTTTGGTTTTGCTGTTTTCTCGGTTCTTTTATATGCTCTTTTTTTGGTCTCTGATTTTTTTAATCCTTCCTTCTCCAGAAAATTTTTGTGTTTTCCTCTTTTTCCTCTATCTTCTCTTTTATGTTAGGTTTTCTTGTTGACTAAATTGATGAGCGTGCGCTTAGTAAATTGGAGGAAGTTTACTTCAATTTCATCAAAATGGCTAACTTTGATCATAGAGTATGCAATATGAAAACGCAATTGAGTATTAAAAGAAATGATTTGTTTACTTGTTGTGAGTGAAACCTAGTTAGACGGACCAATTGTCTTTATTAATGATAGATAAAATACACTGTAATATTTTTTTCAATTTATTTACAGGTCAAATTTAATAAATAAATTCTTGTGAAAAAGGAGCCTAATGGCCTCACACCCATAAAGCAGCATTCACTTGCTTTAACATTAGGCGTCTTATCTCAATATTCTTCAACTCTGACTGGTATATCCATGATATTATAATGTCCACTTTTGGCATGTGTAGGGCCATTGGCAGTCCATATATACACAATATCTTAACCCTAATGATATACACTTCTCTTTATTTTTAATAGTCTATGACTAGTATCATTTATCTACAGAAACGACTCTCGTAGTCTATATCTATCGATAATCATTTGATTATCGTCGATAGAGATGTATTCATGAAGCTGCCTCAGTGACAGCATATAATAGATGCAACCACTATGAAAAACGCATTGTGCACCGAAAAGAATACCAACTTGAACATGTCTTCTATCAAGTTTCCAGAATTTCCAACCAATCCGATACATCTTAAAAACACCAGCTGATGTATGCATCGCCGTCTCTATGGCTTTTTTCCCATTGAAAACATTAGTTCATATACAATGCTGAAATATGCTAATTCTTGAATCAGCGTAAAGTATCATAGACTGGCGTAGCAGATCCATATCACGTGCTGATTGGCAGTACCAAGAATATGTCACATTTCATCATTTGCACACGCAAACTTTTTGTTCTTCCACTTGAAATCATGAGCGCGAGCAAGGTTTCGCTATCAGATCTTCCCGAAGAGATAATATGCACAATCGTGCTGTATCTTCCTCCAGAAACCGTACTCACCCCCCTCCCCCTCAAATTTTTGCAGCCCTATTTCTTTGAGTATGTGGAACTAGTCGAAACCGCCCAAACATATCTTGAGCTTGTTCTGATTAAACCGGGGGTAGAATTCAGATACCATAACTGGGGGACAGAGAAACCCATAGTATCTGATAGTGTAGCTGCATTAGAGCCTTTCAAAAAGTATATCAAGTCTTTAAAAGTGCGCATGGATGGATCATCAGAGTCTGCCATATCCTCAGTGCAGACTTTTGTTCGTCTGCTCCTTCTTACCCGGTTGTCGAGTGACGTTCTTGTAGATAACGAGCAGAGCAAATTGGCACATCTTTCTCTTCTCAACTACAGCGGAAAAATAAGCTTTTGTACTGGGAATCTCAGAACTCTTACTCTCTGCTCGAGAGATGCAAACCTTCTAACTTTCCGGAGGTCAATATTTCCCAATTTGAGGATCCTTACACTAAAGGGCGTTGGCATCGAGGCAGCGGAGGAGGCACCTTTACTAAGCAAGGTCTCCTTATATGACACCGATGTGGATTTGAAGGACATTTGTACTTTTGGGCATGTAAAAAGCCTCTCTATTTACACAAGCGCGCCTCACGAACTTTTAGTGAAAGATACACACGAATTCCAAGAGCTCGAGAATCTCGAAATAGAAGACTTTTGGTGCTCGGAGACACTCCCAACTCACTTATTCCCAGCGTGCACACTGCTTCGGATCGAGGGAATTTTGAGTCTTCCTGATTCGTTGGTCATGCCTCAGCTTCAAAACCTCATATTGCGGTTAGGAGATCATAACCCAGCGCCCATTTTGGACTGTCCGGAGTTGACCGTTTTGCAAGTTGACCAATGGTCTATGACCAGCGTTCCTAACAGCCCAGGGCTCGAAAAGCTTGTACTTATGTACTGTGGGCTCACATCATTTCCAAACATGTCATTGAGACAATTGGACTATTTAGATTTGTGTGGCAATAATCTAGAGACGCTTGAGCTTTCCGATCTGCCAAATCTCAAAACCGTCTATCTCAACAATAACCCGTTAAAAAAGCTCAACCTACAGCTTCCAAAACTTAAATGTCTCGAAATATGCGAAACAAATCTCACTAGTGTAGATTTTGTTCGAGGTTGCCCAAATTTGGAGGAATTTTATGCCCTGGAGTGCAGCTTCGAGTCCTTTCTGGCTTTCAACGGGCTCAATAATCTTACGCAAATCAACTTGGGTTATAACCTTAAGCCTATAGACATTCTGGGGATGGATAATTCTCTTTTGCAGACCTTGATTTTAAGAGATGTCGCAAACCTTTCGGGTTTACTGAAGTTGCCTGTTTTGGAGAAATTAGTGTGTGACCGCTGTAGCCCTGACGATTTGAAGCACATTTTTCATCACCAAAGCTTGATATGGTTGCTGATCGGCAGCTGTGATCCGCCGAGTCTCGATGGGCTTCGAATGCCTAGTTTGGAGTTTTTTGATCTTGCAGCGACTAGTTTGAAAACGTTTAGGTGCGACCTACCTAAGTTGAAAAACTTGATGATTTACAAATCAGAATTGGCTTCTTTAAACGACTTCGCTGTGTTAGAAAACTTGGAACAATTGTTTTTGTCTGAAAACAATATCAAGACTATTGATGGATATGACCTCAAAATAAAGTTTCCACACTTGAAAAGACTTGAAGTGTCTCAGAGTGGTTTGCAGAAGGTGGTAAACTTGTGTGAATTTCCATCATTACAAGAACTCTCTTTGAATTATACTCAAGTCGAGGACATTGGAGGGATCCACGATTTGAAAGACTTGACCTCATTGGATCTAAATGACAATAAAATCAAAACAATAAGCGCGTCTTTTAAAGGTTTTCCTATGTTGGCTAGACTTATCCTCTATGGAAACCAAATCCACGACTGGCGTCCGTTGGCTCAGTTGGGCGCTAAGACGGTGGGTATAGTAACGGGAGGTGTAGTAGGGGACGATTTGAATTTGCCAGAGCTGTACACTGTTTCATAGAGCTAAAATATTCATATTGTACAATTCAAATAACCATCAATAAGAATCACCACTGTGGGTTAATTGAGTAGGTTAGTGATTAGATTTTGTTCACCAAAACATTCTAGCAAAGAACAGATCAAGAAAGGAAGAATTCGATCTGAAGAGTTCGCCTAATACATAAAAAACCGCAAAAAGTGATGAGAGAATGAGTGAGCAATTATCATAGATAGTGAATATAACTAAAGCTGGCAAGCCATCTTCTATCGACCATCATTCGATTAAAATTTTATTCACCCCTAAGAAACCACTTGTGTTTACATTAAATGCGTAAGCACCAAAAATGTCTGCGAAGTTACCGCCAAAAAGAGGTTCAATTTTGTTAAAAACAGTGGAAAAGCTTGCAATATCACACAAACCACAGTGTTAACTAGAACTCATTTTTAACTCGTTGGCAATCACTTCTTCCCAATAGCTGTCACTTTACGCTTTTGTGTCTGTCCCTGCATAAGATCTATATAAGGACAAAAGAGACCCTTTTTTCACCCATCCTCTTTAGCATACATAACATGTCGTCCTCTAGTGCCTCCACAGCCTCGAACGGCCTCCTCGAAGATTTCAAAATCGTTTACACCCCCGAGCAGCTCAAGGAGTTGCGCACCTTTGCAACCACCCCGGCTGGACTCAAGGTGGACGAGCTCTGGACTCTCTGCGACGAGGGTGAGTATACATTTTGGCCTTGTTAAACTAATTAGTACTAATCAGTCGCACCCAAGCCAAAAAGAAGGGCCGCGCCCAAGCAGGTAAAGTACATGGTATACGAACCAAGAACCAACATGACATACTACGTCATGAACAACCCATACAACACCCCCGCCGTGTACCCTAAGTCTTGGAGACCTGTTGGGGTCTGAGACTTTCTTGGGGCCTGGACATTGCTAATATTTTAGCTTATTGATGTTGTATTTTTTGTGTAGTATGTGACATTAAAGGCGACACTAGTTATTATTTGCTCTGACGGTTCATATTATTGAGCAAATTGTAACTAATTACATCAAATCTTCCAAAACCTGTATACACACTAAACACAAAACGTACAATAGTCATCAGAAAGCTCAGCCACCCAAAAGATTCGAGTCACCCTGAATTCTTTAACACCAATTTCTATTCTGTAATTTTTGCAACCTCGTCGATGAGTGCGATCGCTGTCTGTACTTGAGATCCCAAGACAGTGTACCCGTGAAATATGGAGTAGAATATATAAAAGTGGATGCCTTGAGTAGACATATATTAATTAGACATCTCCTCCCAATAGTATATGAAGAACAACTAATGGATGATGTGTCAATGCGAGCCAGTCCTTTGGGCCGCTAGATTTACTGGCTTTCTGCATGTTTGATCAACAGTGCATAATGAAATATCAAAATATCGACGGCCATCCTGGTTAGTCTTACTTCCATTCCCCGGAAGTGTGCTAGTGCAAGAGAGAAACGAACGGCATATACTTCCTCTCACCCCTCTACGTACATTTCTCCCCTACATGAAATATGCCCCTTGAGATATCGAAAATTCTAGGAAACTCCATCCTGGACGCCCGGCTGGTTGCGGTAGTTGAAAACACGGTCGCTTATATTGCAAGTGGAGGAGCCGTCGTTTGTGAGTTTGATGAGAACACTGGATCCCCTCTCAGTGAACGTTTTTTTGCAGCAGACCCTAAAGACATGCAGCTAGAGACCAGTGCCGACCAGCCATCCGAGTCTAGGACCAACTCGCACAATCTGAGCTTCCTCCGCTCGAAGACACGTACTATTGCGTGTGTGGCACTTTCTCCCGACCGCCAGTACCTTGCCGTAGGCGAATCTGGCTATTTACCTAGAATTCTTGTTTTTTCGCTCCATAAAGGAAACACTCCAGTTGCACAAATCCAGGAGCACCAATTTGGGCTTTCTTGTATCTGCTTTTCCCACTGTGGCAAATTTCTAGCCGCCTTGGGCGTTCCCGCAGACGGCAGCCTTGGCATCTGGCGGATGACTATAAGAAATGGTATCCTTCTTCCTACTTTGGAAGCCTCCAACAGGTGCAATTCCAATGTAAATGGCATGCAGTGGATTGGGGAAAAAATCATGACTTTTGGCCTCAGACACGCAAAGTTATGGCGCCTTGACGGAGGTGTCGTCCTTCGCAGTAAAAGTGTGCTTTTTGGCTCGCTTTTGAATGAGAATTTCGTCTACGCTGGAGTATATTGTTCAGACTTAATTCTTCTATCAGAGTCTGGGATGCTTTCACGCGCCGACCTCGAGGACTTGGAATTGAAGCGTGTTGGTTTGTACACTGGAGGCCCATTTTTTATAGAGGGGCAGAAGGTGCATTTTGGGGAGGGCACGCTCCCCATTGAAAACTTTCTTGAGGGGAAATTTGATGGATTGGGCTATAGCTCTACTATATGCATATCCAGGCACAAAGGTCTCATCACCACAGTGGACGAAAACGGACTGATTTGTGTAGCTGGCCACACGCTTAACTCGCCTTCGCTCAAATTCGTGGCCGGGGCCAAGATGGTGGGTAACAATCTACACCTCTGGTCTGAGTTTGGCGATTTCTGGGCTCTCTCCTCAGATTTTTTGCTAGCTCTGAACTCTTATGACTTGGATACATACGCCACTGTAGAGAACAAATTGACCACAATGTTGGTGACATCAGAGGGCGAAAAGGTCTTTGGTGACAGGCATGGGGTCATAGATATTGAGAATTTGAACTTTAACGACAAAATACACGCATCCGCTATCAATGACGTGTGTGAAGTATGCATAGACAGCAAGCATTTCTTGGTCACTGTGAGCAGAGACCGAACAATGCAGGTCTTGTTCAAATCCTCTGGTTCTTGGGATTTGTATCAGACACTCACACCGCACAAAGCTAACATATTCCAAGTTTTATCATACAAAAACAAGTTTGTGGCATGCTCAATAGACAGGACTATCTCCACACACACCATCGATTTTGTGGACGGGATGCCTTCAGTAAAGCTAGAAAAGAGCATTGCACTCAAATCCACGCCGGTGGCCGCGTGTGTGTGTGGTCTGGATTTGGTAGTGCTGTGCAGTGACAAGACCATTTCTGTGTACGACATGCGGACCTACAGCTTTAAGAGAGTGTTTAAAGTGTATACCGAAGGTACGTCTTTACTAGCAGAAAGCTTAGTGTCTCTCAAAGACCGGCTAGCGTGCTCTTTTTCAGATAAAAGTGTCCGCATAGTAAATTCCATCACAGGAAGAATCGAGGCTGAGGCGTCAGTCCACGCAAGCATGGTGGTCGGCCTCGCCCTTTTAGAGTCACACCTAGTCTCTGTAGGCCTGGATGGGTGTATTTTTGTGTGGGATGTACGTGAGGAGGGGGGTGAGGGGGGTCACGTGAGACGAGTGATGCGAAAGAAATCTGTTGCAAAAGTCAGAGTGAAGGGGGTTTTGAGAAGAGAGGGGGGAAATGAGGGTGGAGTAAAGGAGAATGCTAGAAAAGTAAGTAATCAAAGAAGAGCTAAGAGGGAGCTAGTTCAAAAGCTGGAACATTCTCAGGATGTTTCTTCGGCATGTTCAAAAAACAAAGTAGATAGAGGGTCTACTCTGAGCGAGGAGAGGAACTCGAAGAGGGAGGAGAATGATAAATCAAATGGCAAGAATGAAAAGGATGATAAAGCAAAGAATGAAAAGGGTGAGAGGAATGAAACAATAGATCAAAACCTAGACGAATCTAAAAATGAAGAAACAGAACTCCTTGAAAAAGCAATTGACGCTACAATGGGGTCTCTATATACACTAAGAAAAGCACTAGTAGGACTGCAGGCCACTCCTAAACTACAAAAACTACAAAAACTACAAAAGCTACAAAGGGAAATTAATTCTATCCAGAGTCAATTAAACAATATATGCGAAAACAAAATAGATAATGCGGAATGTATAGGAGTCGATATGCGTGAAGTTATTGATCGCAGTATCGCCATTTACAGCGAAAAGTTGTTGGAGGCAGTGCGCAACAAATGTTAATCACACGACTTATTTCTATCTATAGTAGAGGGTATGCCAACTATAGTTGCTTTACTAGATAAACTTGAGGTTGAATAGTAAGCTATGAGAGGATAAGTTTTGTAAATCATGCTGTTGGTCGATTGGAAATGAACATTTTATAGAGAGAGGTTCTAATCATCCATGGGCTATCAGCTTTCAGTCACACAAACACACATATGCATATGTGTGTTTGTGACTGAAGAAATAGTAAACTGTTCCTATCGAATGCTTGGGTGGGTAATCTGTAAACGCTTTCTAGCCATCAAGTGAGACCAGCTCACTAAAATCCTTGAACTCACCAGTGTCCAAGAAATACTGTGGTTTGAGACATTATATCAGTCACCTTTAACCAAGCTATTCTCAATATAAAAAGCATGAAAGTTTGATTATTTGCAATCACTTTTTCAATGATACAAATCATAAAAGCTATGGTAGAAGTGGTAACAAATATGACGAGTAGGGTGACGAGCACATGAGAAAGAGTAACTGATGAATGGAAAGAGAAAAAATGTCGAGAAACGACAACAAGTTTTGCTCATTTATGTGTTAAATGATAACTAGTTTAGATTGCAGCGGAAGATTGGTTGCGTAACTCGGCAGAAATGAAAGATAACTCGCTTTGCCCGTTATCCTTTTTTTTAACTATTCATGGAAATTATCAAGTGAGATTTTGTGTTTTCCTTTTTTTGTAATATCAACGAGCGAAAAGAGTGGATTATCTCTGCCTCTCCACCACCCTAAAAACACTCACCGTAAAGGTAATCACCCAAACACACAAAATAATGAACAAAAACGCACTCAACCCCCTCTGACGCTCACAAATATTCGCCACCTGAACACCCCTATCCCCCCCCACACACACCCATCGATCATCGAAAAGCGTATTATAAGCCAAAGAAAGGTTTGCAGAAGAAAATATAATAAACAAAAGATCCAATAAAATGAGTCTGATCTTCCCCATTGGGTCACGTAACCCTACCGGTGCCCCCAGGTACTCGTCCCACGTGACGTACACAAGATAAACCAATGCAATGGTTTGTACCACAATAGCCATGATTGTACTTGGCTGTTGAGATATTGAGTCGGCAGATGATCTTGAGTTCTTGTAAATAGCACAAGCCAACCCAAGAGCGACTACCGAGAGTAGAAACATGAAAGTACGTAAAGAAACCAAGAGATAGGGACTATACATCGCAATATTTTTGAGTTTAGGTTGCCACCGAGTCCGTTGTTCCGTCAGCATCCAATATTTAGCCAGAGAGCGAATTTTGGGCAGAAAATCATCTTTGTGATCAGATTTGCCTCTTAGAAACAGCCAAAAGCCACTTTTCTTCTCTTCCGGACTTTCTTGGTTAAGCTCTTTTTTGAGCCGTTCTGCACCAGCCCAGGCTCCTTCCAAGTTTGGTTGCTCGAAGGAGCCATGTTTGGCCCCTTCGAGGGGGGCCAGTGCGGGACCAACAGTTCGAAGGAGATTAGTCCAGTTGTTGTTTACAGACTCCAAAAAAAGGTCACCCCCTAGATCTACTTCCTGGTCCTGTTTGCCAACACTATCTAACACATAGGGTGGGACCACAGAGGCCGCCATGTTGTATGTGCGGAGCCGGTCAAACTTCTGAGGTGATTCCATTGTTGGTCAGATAGAGAGTTGAAGAGTGTGTGGTATACTTCCCAAGTCCCACTATCTGGTGAGACAATATTGCTGTGGAATGTATTGTTTTTATTTTACAAAAAGGCATCAACTCGTGATCTGAGCCAAAGTCGATCAATCACCAGGAATTTTTGATTCTGGGTTTCTATATATGAACTATCTATAGTGTAGTGATTATTTTTTTATTTGGTTAGGTGGTTTATGGTTTGCCACTTTCTTAATGGTGGTACGGTTCGTTTCATAGCAAGTGTTTGCATGTATCTTATTATAATACAGTGTATATTATCTTGTACTTACCATATAATTTCAGATCTGGACCTTTCGTTGGAGAATGGATTTTTTAAGGTGTTTTGACATATTTTGTGTATTTTTGCTGATATTGCTATTTAGTTGTTCGGTAGTGGATGTATCTGTGTACCTCCTGTATATGGGTAAACAAACCCTCAAAACAAAAAATTTGCATACAATCTGATTTAATCATTACATATCCAGAAATACTCTAAGCTACTTGCGACCATCAAGTGATCACATCACTTCAAGCTGAGCATGTGATCAGCTTCAGCTTTGATGTGGATACTGAGATTTATCAATTCAGCAGTGCACAGTTGAAATAGGTGCAACTTCATATACTTATTCTTTTTTTTACCTAAAGTTAATAGATTGAGGCCCTCAGTTGGTTCCTTGAGAGTGCTAAGTGAAACGGGTGGTATCTAGCTATTGGCTTGGAGGTTGATCTGATTGCTTGTAAGTCTCCGAAGGTTGTGATGAAATATTCATTGCATTATGTAGTCTGTTCCACCCTTTATTCGTAGGTTTCAATCTGTGGCACCCAAATCAACCACAAATGTGACAACCGCTCTTACGAATTTCAGTTAAAACGGTTCCTGCTTAGGAATTATTGAGATTTATCACACAATACTTGTTTCCGGCTTTCTACACGAATAATTCTTTTTGTAATTCGACTTTCAGGGCTTTCTATGGCTAATAGTGGACTCCTCTGTGGGGAAGAAAGATGAGGAGGGTACATTAAATTAGTAATACCTTTTGGGAGTCTTAATCATGATTAATAACAGTTTCGAAAACTTTTCTAGTAAAGTTAAGGTTTCATAGGAAAAAATTGAAATACTAATAGAATCCTACATGCAAATTCACAGAAATCCTAAAAGAATGATTTTCACACCTAAAATGGTATAGAGAAGCTCTATGAAAGAACGGGATTTTTCACTGATTCCTAATGCTTTAACACATACACTTTGAACATATTTCTTCACTTCATTGTTTCTGTATATATATTCAAAAGCTCTGAAATGCTTTCCAAAAACCATGCTTTCACTTTTAGGTTTCAACCCAAAGGGCCAATTATCGCGCGAAGAGCACTCGCCCGTATGTCATACGAAGAGTTTCAACATACTGGAGATCTCGAGCCCGTACATACGAGATAGATTACCATCTACAAACGCCATCAAAAGCATAAAATACACAGTAGAAGTACACATACCCCTAACCAACAAAAAGACAGAATAATCCACAAGTTGGTTTAAACACAAAAGAATTATAATTTCACGTATCCACCAAAAGCGGCACGTCTAACACAAACCAAAAGTACCGGAATGACGGTTTCAACCATCACATAAGAGAATATACCCAAAAATAACCAGCCAACGGTTTGAACGATTCAACAAGTGAGCTTAAACCAAATTGGCCAGAATTTAATTCTTAAACAATAGAGCCGTTCACTCTAAAAATCATAAGATTCCAGACATGAGATATATGATCTCATAGGTTATGTTATCTTCAGGGGTTCAAAAGGGTGACACATTCTTGGCAAATGTGTTCAAATTTCGAAGACTTTGTAATTGGCCTTCAGCTTCCTTTATCATGCTTACTGCCGATCACAAAGCCTTCACGTCAGCCTTCGCTTTACGCAAAGGATTTCATCTATCATCTATCAAATTTTCCACCGAAAACCCCCTCATCATCCTCAAAATCACTAATTGCTCCCCCAACCGTGCTCAAACTTGCCATATGAGCCAATCTATTGAAAGTCGGGTTATAAAGCCCTGTCTCAAATCCATACTCTCCACTACGTAATGGCAGTCCAACCGCAGATTTTTGCTTACGCTCATTTCTATCCGATCCTTCATACTGAGCGTTATCTACAGATACTCCTTCTAATGACGTTAACAGCCCCCTACGAGACTTTTCTGACCCTCTTTCAGAGCGGTTATCTAAAAGAATGCGTTGCGAGCCCCGCTCGATCGCGATTCTGCCACTGCGTTCCGACATGCCGTCCAGACCAGGGCTCATCACTTTTGGTCGGTCTTCCACCATCGAAATATTACTGAGACTCGCATTTTGCGATATGTACTCATCTTTCATGAAAATAGAAGGGTTAGTAGTGTTCCTCTTGAATATCAGCTGGGGATTGTGGGCTCTTGGCCGAAGAAGATTGATTTTCTCAGAGAGGGTGATGGGTGGCTCATTAGGTAAGCTGGGGGCCAACCGGCTCTGATGATTGTTTGTGGTCAGGATGACGTTGTTGTTTTGAGCGTAGGTAAGGGGACCCAGCAGAACCAGCATCGATTCCTCACGGAACACCAGAGACAGTCGCAGGACAGGGCTCAAGACGTTGCCTTCAGAAGATGCTACAGAGGCGGCAGTGGAGGAGAGGTGGGGGTCGGGCAGTCTGTCAATTGACAGGTTGATGTTGAGGAGGGATAGATTGTCCATTGAGTTTCTTTGTTCGATTCGATCACAAAGAAATGTACTGTATGTTAGACTTTATATATCGCTGGTAGATATACGCACCTACAAGAATGCCTGTGACTTACAGATGATTACTTCACAAACTCCTCAGCTCTTGGTCACACGCGGATTTACTTGATGTACTATACTTGATTCTCAATATCGCTTAGAGATATGCTTTGTAGTGTATCTTCTGGTCAATTCAAATAACGGTAGTGCGTGGAATGAGGATGTGCTTCAATTCGGATATCGTACTGTGGTGGTATGTGCGTTTCTAAGTTAGTATTGGTGAACAGGAAGTGATTGAGACTTCTTTTTGACAGGTGCTTTCGATCCAGAAAGCTAACAGAAAATCCAAGAATTCAATTGAATAGTCGAATGGCGAAACATATGACTAGTTTTGCGCACAAATAGAAACTGAGGGAATGGCTTACTTCAAACTGTAAGCCAAAAAAATCATAGAGTGACAAATTATGAGATCAAAGAATGTATGAGTATAAACAGTTTGAAAGCTCAACGGGTCTTTTCAAAAGACTTTCTCCAGGCTTTTTCTTGACTTCTCATCTCTTGATCACGTATCAATATGGCCAAAATCATACTTCTATTCAATGACTGATCGCTGCACTATATTTGTACTATAGTATTCATACTATAGCACTTCTTATCAAATTTCAATGACAGTCCAATTAACTCCAGCAGATAGATCCCACCAAAATTCTTAATTTCAAGCAAAAAATTACCTCCTTTTGAAAAGAGTGGTATCATGTATCCCCCGATATACTCACAGATTGGTATTCAACTAATATCAATCACAATTGGAGTGTAGCGTTGGAGCTCTCAGCTGGTTTAATTTATTCCTTATTTTTGCAGATGAGCAATGCCAGATCAGAAGAGGTAAAATTTTGGGGTTTTGAGGTTTGAGTTGATGTTTTGAGAGTCTTTATAGATTGAGCGGAAAGATGTGAGAATCCAGAAATCACTTCAAAAAATCTTCAAAACCTTTTCATGGCTCAAAAAAGTTAATGTATATTCTATGCACCATCTCATACCTTGGAATGCACATTCATATGGTACTTTATAGTCTGAAATAGAAAAGACTTTCATACTGAAGTAGTAGAAAACGTCAAAAATTTGGTAGTTATTGGATTTACCTTTGTTGTATTATATAATTCATTACGTACTATTACCACAATTCTGTCCTGGTAAATAAGAGACTAACTCATAACTGGAATTTTATGACCGATATCAACTTGCAAAAATACGCATACAATGGCAAGAGGAGAGCTTCAAGCACCCTCAAAATCACAAAATCTGTCAAACCAAAACCAAAACACTCAAAACTATCAAAGACTTATGCAGTATACGATGATTTGGACGAGATCCCAGATCGGTTGGAAAAAGGTGTAAAACTCATTTTTTGCGGTTTCAACCCAGGAATCCAGTCGGCCGTGACCGGCCATAGATATGCTCACGTTCTGAACTTGTTCTGGCGGTTGCTTATTGAGTGCGGCATGTTTTCCCCACAGTTGGAGGACCCCAGAAACCCGAATAGGATAATCACATACAACGCCGACCTGTCGCCAAAAGAGCTTCTCCAGGCTGTCAAAAGCTTGAACTCAGAAAACGCTGATATGTACTTGTTGAAGGAGAAGCATATCGGTTGGACAGATCTTATCAGCAGACCAACTAAAAACATTGCTGAGCTCAGTAGTGCTGAAATGGACGAGGCAGTTCCAGAACTTTTGCAAAAATTTGTGAAATATGAGCCAAATATGGTGTGTTTCATTGGTAAGGACATTTTTACTAGAATATATAAATATGTTAGTAAACTCGCTGATAATTATAGTGCTTCAGATTATAGAGAACAGTTTGTATGGGGCGTTGAAAACGAAGCTCCTTTTTTTAAAGATGTAGATACTTGGTTTGAGAAGAGAAATGTCAAGGCACCAAAAATGCACGTTTTCCCTTCAACTTCGGGTTTGGTGGGATCTGTGCCTCGCGCCTTGAAGTTGGAGATCTTTTGTAAGTTGAAGAAGGACTTCGATGCTTTGACTTAGTGACATGATCTACTTCCTGGAAGTTGATGCCAATTTTGTTGTGACATCTTTAGTGAACAACCATAACCACATCATAGTGAATAAGGTTGATTCCAATAGTTCTCTAGTTTATGAAACTTGATAGATCTGTGTTGCCTTCTACGTAGTAATTTTGAAAAGTTGATCTCTCATCCAAGAGTTCGTTTTCAAGGTGTTAAAAACTTTTTACGTATACCGAATAACTGTTTTGACTTAAACAACTATAGATATAAGGGAAACAAATCAGGTTCCTGCTTGCTTTGCAATATTAGTTGATTTATCCATATATCTAGATGGTGATCGGATCTACTAGATGCCCGTTATTTTATGCTTAAGTTAAAGGCTTGGCGTGACTTCGGTGGAACAAAATACTCTCTACTGGCAATTATCCATCAAAATGATGAGTCAAATTCGTATCCAAGTATCTTAAAATACTGTAGCCAATGGAAAAGTGTTTAATGACATTCATAAAGTTACTGTCTTGAGGAGCATGTGAAGTGCAGTTTCTGACCTCCGACTTCCCTTCATCTCTTACTGTTATGCTCCTTCATAAATAGCACTTTGATTTTAGTCAACTGCAAAGAGCTTATGTGCGGAGTAGGAGATTTTCGCCCGCTTCGAAATACTTCGATCTTGCTTTGAACTGCCTACAATGTAAATATCTACGGAAGCCCAATCCTAGTTTTATCAAATTGTCATCATAAAGGAACGGTATAACAGAAGCAAAAATTTATACATAGTGTGAGAGGATAACAGACTTCGAGATATACGTATTCCATAGAGATAAACATTATGTATATATGAGTCAGAAAGAACCCTCCAATCACTGTAGGTAATAAGATCATATTTAAATTAAGAAGACATACATAAAAAGTGAAGAAAGTGCATACTCAAATGAGTGACTTCTATCCTTGAGCAACAAACTGACACCAACGAGCGTCTTCAAGATTAACTATTTATAGACAAAAACTATTTCTGCTTAATCTATATATATCATCAGAACCTCGGGGTCGGATCTCCTGTTTCGTACGTACAATAGTGTGCTGCTTCTAGAAAATTTATCTGCCAAGTGACAAGTTGACAGCTAACGGTTTAACTAACCTTCTAGAACATATCAATTTCACCATGAAATTGGCATGTGTGAAGACGATAACACGTCGGTGCGCCGATTCAGGCAAAATGCCGTCAACATAATTTTACGACTCAACTATATCTGCATGAACGATTTTGTTGTTGTGAGTGTCGGCGAGTTTAAGTTAGTAACCCCATGTAAAATCTCTGCTTATGGTAAACCATATGTATTTCAAAGACATCAAATTAACAAACAAAACATCCGCTTGTGAGAAACGATCAACTGTCTCATTAGCAAGTTCAGCTGTCATCCCTGAAACTTTTGATCTGTATATAACCCGACCCATCCCCGTGACATCCTTGCGCAAATCTTTGATACCTGCATCTACAAAATTGCATCAACCACAACGTCGATAAGCTCTCTCCATACGCCTCTCCAGGCACTCAGACTCCGCAGGCTTATTGTAACACCCCCTCATGCGTAGGTTTGCCCCCTCTCGCCATCTGCCCCTCGCAGAAGGCCCTCCCGAACCCCTGCTTGTTAGTTCTTTTTCCGAGGCTCTCCAGCGCTGCCTGTTTTTCCGCAAAGCACCCCCTTCGTTCTACCAGGCTGTTTTCAACAACATAGTCCTCATAACACACACCCCTGGCCAGTATTTGGTGCGCTATGGCGAGCCTTCCAAACTGTTGTACGTCATTCTCAAAGGCACTGTGGCCGTCACCCTGAACGATGGCGAGACCGTTTTTGCTGAGCTTGGTCCTGGACTGTACTTTGGTGAGATTGGCGTGCTTTTTCTGCGCCCCAGAACGGCTACTGTCGTTGCTAAGACCAAGTCTCTCTGTGCTTCTATCCTGCAGCACGTGCTCCGCCAGCTCCTCCCCAACTACCCACATTTGGAAAGAGCCATCAGGGATGAAGCCCAGAACCGTTTGGCAGGCCAGGAACGGAAGAACCTGCCCAGAGCAAAAAGCACAGAGCTCAGCCAGAAGAAGAAGAATTCGCAGCCCCTGAAAGACTCGATAAATATCTTCCCCGCAGCTAGGAAGATAGCTGAATGGCTCCCTGGGGTCCCATTCAGTGTTGTGTACGCCTTTGCACTGTCTCAAAAAACTGTGCATTTCGAAGAGAATCAAACTATTCTTAGAAAAGGTGAGGCATCCAACACAATATATGTTCTTCTCCTGGGCCGCGTGGACTTGGTGGATCTGCTTGAGATTGCTTTTTCTCAGAGTGAGCTTCAAGGTCGTCGCTTCGAAAAAGTTGTACAATCTCTTGGTCCGGCAGACCATTTCGGTTCCAACCCTTCCCAAAACACCTTGAGTTCCCAGGAGATATCCCCATCTAACGCTGTTGCAAAGGCTGCCTCCTCCGCTCTCGAAATATCCGTTTCCGAATTACTACGCTTATGTACTTCATCTGGGTGGGTGCAAGCCCCCCCACCAGCGCCAGAGCCGCCCAAACAATTTGAGCCACCGTTGGAGTTTTCAGAAAAGCAACGGAAAACAAAGTTTTTGGAGCCTCCTAACTCGGGTATACCCCCAAAGATCTCTAATGAATTACAAAAAAACACAGAAGATCCTACGGGAGTCCCCTTTCGGAAATTCTCCTTTGCGAGCCCCGCGCCTTCTTCGAGAGGCCTGTCACGTGCACCCAGCATGGTGTCCCTTGCCCCCTCTGTGCTGCTGCCCCCGCCTCCCTCCCTCTTTCACGCTCCAAAAAGACGAAGACTGCTGGGCGATTTTCTTCTGCCTTGCGAGCCCCCTGTAAAGAGACGTGTCTCATCTTTCGAACTCTTTTCACCCCAGGCACCCCCTCGTAGGGTTTCTTACGTAAGCTACCCCCAAAGACTCCGTATGGAAGCCGCTGGAAGACGCCGGTCGCTGCTTCTTGGGTACCGTCCCGTGCTCCCGGATGCATTATTGGTGCGTGTGTTTGCGCTTTGTGATGTGCGCACTGCAATGCGATTGCTGCGTGTTTGCAGACAATGGAGGCGCATTGTTTGTCTTCTGGAGTTACTCTTTGCCCGCCTCGATCTCACCCTTTACCGCACTCTGTTATCTGACGACGCCGCCATCCAGATTGCAGACTTCGTTGGGCCAAGAGTACGTGTTTTAGACATTTCGGGGTGTTACCACATAACAGATCGGGGATTCAGTTATTTGGTGAGCGAAATAGGAATTAATGGTCACCTCAAAGTCGTCAAGATGCGGCTGTTATGGCACGTGAACAACATGGCCATCATGGACGTGTCTGCGCCAAGCCTTGGTCTGCGACTCACTAGACTAGACTTTCTGGACGTGAAGAAGTTGCGGGATGCCGTCATCGAACGGGTGGCCACAAATTGCCCTTCGTTACGCAGTTTAGACTTGTCCTATTGCAAAGGACTCACTGATCGATGCATGCCGTGGTTAGCACTCATGAGCGACCGTTTGGTGAGGCTCAACATGAAAAGATGCACCGGCATCACAGACTCAGGGTTCATGCATTGGGCCTATACAAAGTTCCGTTTAAGAAGCTTGGTTCTAGCTGACTGCACATTTCTCACCCAGAGCACTATTTCTGTGCTCAGTCTTTGTGCCCCTCTGCTCGAGTACCTTGACCTTTCCTTTTGCTGTGCGTTGGACGAGGGGTGCTTGGATCTTCTTCGGCTCGGATGTCAGTACGTGCACGACCTTCGGCTTCTGTTTTGCGGGAATGCCGTTAGTGACGGGCTGCTTCTCCTGCTTCTGTTGGGCATGGCTTGCTTGAAGCGTTTGGAGATCAAAGGGTGTATACGGGTGACGCGGGCAGGCGTGGATATTCTCCTTTCGGGACGGTGCCCACTTCGGTACTTGGACGTGTCTCAGTGTCGGTATGCACACGTTTATCCAGGGGGGGTGGCAGCTGTTCGGTTGCCGGAGAAGGGGGGGAGGAGTTTTATTACCACGGGGGAAGGGAGGGGTGTTATTGAGATAGTTTTATAACGAAGTTATTCGAGCCAGGCAAAAGAATAAGGCAGGATAACTCAACATCAGCTTGCTGAGCGAAACTTGGTATCGTTCACGATATATTTGTGATAAGATTTTTGATAAGATTTTTGATATCTACCATTTCCTAGATCTAATCCAGCCAATGCAAGATTGCAATAGCTAATAGCCATTGCTTGATGATTGAGAGCAAATCGAGATTGAACCCTCAAGTCACAAGGTCTTTCCCTCCCCCAACTGAAACTATGATTTGAGATCATATGAACTTATATTTCAAGGCACCAATAAGTCACATCTGTCCTATAGCACTTGTTTTTTTATCTGGCTACTATTTAACCGGTTGAACAGCTATGATAGCTGAGGGATTCAGGACTCCATACTTTGCCTTTCTTTCCAACCACCAGGTCATTTGGTACCTAAGACCCAAAACTATAATTTTTTATTTCGTCATTCGACTTCTTTCTGGTGCGAACCACCTTATATTATTACCACGGACCCTATAGACTCATAGTATAGTATACACACGTAATTTGTGGATTTGAATTTGTAGAATCATATACTGAACCAAATTCAAAGCTAATAAAAACCCACACCATTTTCATGGAGTTCTAGCTCATGACTGACTCGTAGTTTAGAAATTTCCGCCTGACCAGTACACTTTGTACAACTATGTTCAAATGAAACTTATTACTCCGGGGAAGAGGAAGATGAAATCGCCCCTAGTCAAACCTTCGCCTCTTCAAAGTTCTAAAATTGAAGCGTTTAAGTATCAAAATATGCTTCTTCTTTCTACAGAATACTGGTATCATAAGTCAAACATATATAGAACAAGGGTATCATGAGAAACATATAGTATAAGATAAAAAATTTGCGAATAAAAGGAAGACATCTTGAAATCAGAAAACAGATTTGCGAGAGAAGCAGCTGAGGGTTTCCTTTGTGGGTTAAAAAATACCTCGAGCTCTTACTGACTTGAGAGCAATAAATCACTTTGCTCGTCAACTGATGCGCCTAGAAGGTCCCAAGGAGCAAATGACTGACTCTCTTCACTTGTCAGCTATTGCATCCAAAGAGAACACCCCAACTCAAACCCTGTTGTGAACCCCTCCTCCTCCCCCAACAACCCTACCATCCACCCCATCATATAGCTCAAATATTCTACATACTTCTCGTTGCTCCCCCCCACACAGTCCCGTGCTAAGGCGTGGATGCTCCCCTCCAGCTCCATCAATCTGCGCTTGGCGTGCTCCAAGTCCCCCCGATCTCTCTTGATATCTCCCAATACCTCAAGCAAGGCTCCCGCAACCGTCAACTGGATCTGGCGCTTGGCGTAGAGATGGTCTCTGTGCGCCACCAAAGGCTGGGGAAATACCGGCAACGAGATCTCGCTCACCGTGCTCTGGCGAGCCAGAACAGGCTCCAGCACACTACCCACAGAAACATCCACGGAAACTATACTCTTGTCCTTCCCCACAGTCATTTCGACCAATGGTACACTCCGCCGCTTGTTTTTCAAGCTCTGACGCTTGGCATGGTTGAGCGTAAGCAGTATGTCCACCAAAATGCTTTTCAGAAATCCGGGGCACACATCGTTCACGACAATTACGTTGGCATTGCTCTCTGTCTCCTCTTTTTCAACAACAGGAGAATAGCCATACACAAAGTCAAAAGAGCTGTCATAAGGCAGATTAGGAGGAGTGCTAGCACTCGCAGGTTCCACTTCCTCAAAGAAGTCGAAAGAGGAACCAGTATTCAAAACCTCATCGGCACTGAAGCTCACTTCAGGACTCATGTTCCGGAGCTCGATGATCATACGAGGGACAGAAATTTTCCGCCACTCGTGCTCCACCACAGAGGCAAGTTTTAAGCTTTCCAAGTCCGGAAGCATCAGGAAGCTCAGGCCGTAGGTTCTGTAGTTTTCACTCACCAACTGCAGAACAAATTTGGCGGTTTGGATGTCCACCTTGGAGAGCAGGTATGCATGGACAGAAAAACAGTACTCCCGAAGAGTTCTGCGTAAGTAACTTTTGACACTCTTGTTATACACCTTATCTTGGAAGCTCACTCCCGAGTCTCTTTTGCGCTCTTCTCCGTCGAAAACCATCACCATTTTTCTGACACTGGTGTTTCTACAGTCTCTCACGTCTCCCCAAAATTCTGCCAATTTTACCGCCAGCTCCAAGAAAAGTGCCTGCTGCTCAAGATTCAGACAGGTAGAGTAGTTTTCTGTTGACGGGAGCAGCGAAAGCGCCTCTTCAATGACTGCCGGGTCTGTGATATTGGCCAAAAAACTCAGCGACGTCTTCGAAGCCAGCCGGAAAATGTAAACTACCCCAAGCTTGTCAGTCTCCGGATCCATTACCTTGAGAACGTCTGCTGCGAGTTTTGCCACCTCACCTCTTCTGCGCTCCGCGTCGGAGGAGAGCATCGACACACAAAGGATAACTCGCATCGGGGCCGCTGCAGGAGGAGGGACAAGCTGCGCTGTTAAGCTCTCCGGGATTGGAAGGCCAGCAGCTACAAGCTCTTGGAGATGGCGAGCATCGGCAGGAACCAACTCCAGAGGAAAAAGTGCCCAGCCGTTGGTCAGGAACTGGAGAAGCGGGAGCTCTGGAACAGACGGCTTTCCGAGGACGCGCTCCCACTTGGTTGTGACAACCTCGGATCGATCGCGGAGGCTGAGCTCTGGAAGATCGATGGCCGAGGTGTGGACTGTGAGTTGGTACTTATCTCTGGTGACGCCTGTTACATCCTCCTTTCTGACTAAGCAGCTGACATTCTTTTCGACGAGGTCTGAGAAAACCAACATACCGGACTCCATGAGGAAGCAAGCCATGGGTTCCCAGCTGCCGGGAGCAGTTTCGACCTCAAGCACGTCGAACATGGCAACAACATCCTTTGGTCGTGCGCCCTGGATCCAGTCCTTCTTGACGGCCTCGGAAAGTGTTCTCCTTAGGATCGAATCCTCGACCTTGGCCTCCTCCGAGATGTCGGTCTCTGGGCGGTCGGGCATGCCAATGTGGAGAAGTGCGGGGACGGTCGCGCTGCATGTCAGCTCCAGGACTGAGACCAGGGGTGACTCTGGTACAAGAGTGACGAAAGGGTGCTCGCTAGGGACGTCACTATCGAGAGCTGGAAGCCGTACGGCCTCTGAGATAGAGGAAATTTCCAGAGAGGTCGAGAGAGGGGATGTAGGCATTGATAGTGGGGGAGAGGGCAGGAAGAGCGGTTCCATATCCTCGAAGGCATCATGGTCAGCCAATGCGGCTTCTATGAGAGCCTCTCTGTCCTTCGTGCTTCTAGGCTTACCAGGCTTTTCACAGTGGTCACAGAGGGGGAAGCTATGGAGGGGGTTTGAGACGTCCATGAACGATACATAGCAGTCCCAGTGACAGCTGTGGCCACACTGAAGACTGAGCACTCTTGTGGGAGATAGCTGAGAGAAGGGATCATGGCATATAGAGCAAGTTTGGCCCATAACTGAGTGACGAGGTGTCGGCATTGGAGATATAAGTGGATACCGAGGATGTTCTGGTGGAATCGTTATCGTTACCTTGAGTGGCTTTTGTAGTCTAGTTGTGCTTTTTATAGCCCGCAGCTATTAAGGGCGATGAGATGACAGGTTATATCAGCTAACTTGGGCCGAAGGCGAAGGCGAGTTAAAAAAAGACAAAACTTCTGGCTTTGAAAGAAGAGGTTGAGCAGTTGAGTGAGGTTTATATATTTCTACATTTTTCGGGATCGTCGCTAGATCTTCTCTGTCAAATGAGGCTGCACCCCAAAAGCGGGTGCAGGAGCCACATTTAGCAATATGGCATCTGCGTTAAAAAAGGAGATGAAGGGGGTTGCTTTATAAATAGCGATGACATGTCATAGAGGTGTGATACTTGTTTGTTGGCGAAGCTAAAACACTTGTAATTTGTGTTGAGTATTAGATGCCTCTATATGATGTCAAAATGTAATTAGGATAGCCGAGTGAAAACCGTGATCGGAGGTGCATTTTGACAGCTAAATTAAAAGTGTGGTGATCTTCTTTAGACGAGTGCATCACCTCGAGCTGCAAATCAGGCGAGTGATTTCTCGTCTACAGAGATATTTATGCTTTTGTAGTGCTTATCTGATAACCTAGCAATAATACAGAATAATTGTATATTGGAGCTCTGCCCATTTCGTCTCCAAAACACCAGCGAAACACCACTTTATAGCTTCGGACAGAGCACCTCCGCTTAAGGATGCGATCTAAAATACAGCCACATTTCGATCCGTATTTCATTCTATTATCATGCGAAACGATGGAGTCATATTTCACGTTCAAGTTTATTGGAATAAACAAATTGTTAGGTCTGTTTGGCAAACTTCGGCTAATGATGATCCTTCGCTAGACGAGCTGAGTCGCTTTGCAGCATCGCTTGAGGTCTCATCTTGCATTTCCGCTCGATGGCCGATCTCCTTAAAATAGGCCGGTGCACTCTTGTCCACTCTTAGTCTAGGCTCGTTGCATTGAAAAACAGAGTAATTATCGTATTCATCTCCTCTTTTGCTAAGCAAAATTACGTATTGGTTAGCAATACCACTATTTGAAAGCACTGGAAAGCGCTAGATCTTTTGATTTTTGCATTAGATTCTTGACTCGGGGTCTCGAGTCTAAAAGACCCTTAGTCTGGCAGCTTGCTATTTTGGGAAACAAGTGGAGTCGTGCGTGAATGTGCCTGCTCAAAAAAAGTGTCAAATCTCAGTCTTTTGTGTTAAAGGGGCTTATACGGTTTTTCAAATAAGTGGTTTCTGCTATAATTATCTATCTCCATACCTTTTGGCATTTAAGGGTTTTCTGAATCCCTTCAGATGCATCGAAGTGGGGTTCCAGAGATGATGTAAGTGAGTCAGACCTCCTTCTTTCAAGTGTGTGGATATAGCCAACTACATTTTTAAGTCATGAAGATGAAAATGAGTAGAATCGCCTGAACAAAAATACATAAGGAACTCTGAAAAGAATCTGTGCAGTGCCAGTGTGCAACTGGTGAGTTCAAAGGGGAAGAGCGTGTTCCTCTAGGTTGAAGCTTCGAGCTGTTTATAATCCTTAACGTTGACGTTTTGAACTACATTGAACGCTTGCCATGACCTGTAAAAATGCTATGCAAATTCCAAAGCCGCTGGAGGTACCAACATTAAAGATATCAACATATCACTCCTGACGGCTATTGTCACATATGAGATTCGAAGTATGGGGTAGAACCCTACTTCTTTGGGGGTTCAGTCTTCCAAAGAAAAAAACATAGTCAGCTAGAAATAACATTCTCAGTCCTGGACTGGCTACTGAATGAGGGATCAGTTACCCGATTATGTGTAACTGGGTTAATAAACAACTATACATGGTGAACTCTGAGAGTTAAGCTAGATTGATATAGCCGGGTGAAAGTAAAGCGAATGCCCCCAAATTTGTAACCTTTGAATTGAATTGAGAAATTATAAATGTTAAGAACTGGAAACCTATCAATAAACTCTATGGTTTGCGTAGTCTGCTTCATAATCAATGCGGCCATTCACGTATACGCAGCATGTATTCCTCCTATATGACAGATCATGATAAATGATTGTAAATGACCAAGGGCCGACTAATCTTTTCTGGTTGATTATAATGTTTTTGATGTATTGTTGAAGGTCAGTGTGGAGCTTGTGCTAGGATGAGTCTTGATTAAGGCTTCCCAGTTGCAAAAGTGAAAATAGCATAAACGTATTCTGAGAGAAGGTGAGCTACCTGATATTTAACAAATAGTATGCCACATTATGTGAGTTTTGTGGGCTCAATTTGTTGATCCTTGTGTGGATGGGAGCTCTGAGGACAGGGCGAAGTCAGAGTTCCAGTGCATTCAAAATATACGATCAACTTGATAGGAATTTTGGTCGATTTTGACATATTGATGAGCCAGTTGTCAGGTACTGCCAACACAATGAGAAAAACGGAGGAAATAGATATCAAATCTACACATGAACAATGAATATTCAATTGCAATAAACTGTCAATGACAAATCTTGTGCGCCCAGGCACAGTACACATATTTTGGTGCTCAGTGAGAAGTGAAGCAGGCAGCTTAACAGGCAAACAGGGACTACGGGAAAGCTAGCAGGAGACCTGAATAGCTCATGTCAATTACTAGATAAGCAATTAGTCTGATAAATCGTCAAAAGATGGTCAAAAGACATAAACAAGTAGTTCCAGTTCAAGAGCTAGATTGAGCTGACTGGACTTTCAAGCAAAACCTAACCTCGCTTTGCATGGTTTTTCGGTTGTCGCTCAATTGGGCTGAACTATCATCCAAGTGATACCTCGCTTCATTCAGAATTCGCTCAGACTTAGTTGTCACCTCTCCCCTCCAACAATCCAGGCAACTTCTCCATTCCCAACCCTTCATAAATAATCTGGTAAGTAGACTCGAACAAAGGGAACTCTTTCTCCAAGCCGTCAGTCTTCAACAAATCGTGCACTTCCTTGGTGGTGACAATTCCCTGAGAACTCTGGCCGTTCAACAACTTCTTCTCTGCCTCCAAAGCAGAAGCGCCGGTCTCGGCCATAAACTTGGCCACTCTCACATTACGGCCTCCAGAGCAGGTTGTGATCAAGTCAGCCACTCCGGCTGACTCCTCGGTAAAAGTACGAGGGTCGGAGTCCGGGAAGTAGTGCTGAGCAAAACGAATAATCTCGACAAGACCAATCCGCATAACCGCAGATTTGGCATTGTCACCCCAGCCAAGACCTTCCACAAATCCGGCGGCCATGGCAACCACGTTTTTCAAAGCCCCGGCCAAAGAAACCCCGGCGACGTCTGCAATAACCCGGACGTGGAAGTATGGTCTGTGGAACAAAGCCTTGAGGACTGCCTTGTCAATGTCTTTCCCTGGGCCTCTGAAGTCTGCAGGCTCGTTGTAAGCAACGGTGGTCTCAGACCACTTCTGCTTGGCGACCTCTGGAGCCAAGTTGGCTCCACTCAAGGCACCACAGTAGATGCCCAACTGCTCGGTAATGTACAGAGAAAGGAGCTTGCATCCCTGAGGAGTCACGTCAAGACCCTTGAGACAACTCACGGCACGTGCAGTTGGGGGAACCTTGCCCTTGAGCTGCTTGCACACATTACCCAAGAACTGGTGAGGAATGTTGAAAACAATGAGATCGGCTCCCTGGACGGTGTCCACGATGGATGGGGTGGCAATAACATTTGGAGGAAGCGTGATTCCCGGAAGGTACTTGACGTTCTGGTGCTCAGTGTTGATGATCTCAGTAAGCTTACGGCCCTCGATCTTCTCTTCAAACACCCACATGTGAACATCTTTCTGGAAGAGTTTTGGGTTCTCGAGGGTCAGCTCGGCCACCACTTTGGCGATGGTGGTACCCCAGTTACCAGAACCAATGACACACACTTTGTGAGGCTTGGTTGGCAACACCACAGAGGGGGCTGGTGGGGAAAGAATCAGCGAGAGCTGGCTGAGACGGTGCGACATAGCTCGAGTTTGAATGAGACGAAACAGGATGGGGTGAGTAATTTAATATGCCAGTTATAAAAGAAGTTTATAACCGATGTGTTCCGATAGTCTATGGTAGTCTATGAATCCAAACACCAGCAGAAACTGCTTTTATATGCTTTTTGCAACAGTTATGATATCATCAGCCTGCAGTATAATCAAATGAGTCTCGGAGTGTCCTGCTCTAGCCAGTAATGAAGAGGGTGAAAACTACAGAAAAGACAATTATTAAAAGTTTTAAAGGAACGAATTGGTATGATTAAAGAGTTTTATTTTTCTTATCAGTAGGTTTTCAAATAAAGCTTTTCAAGATATTCACTATGATGCAATAGATGCAATCCTGCTTGACATTTAGTTTCACAAAGTCCGAACTCCGATCACAGTAGTCGAGACGAGCATTTCTCTCGGATGAAGCACATGGCCACTAGAAATTGCAAGAGAAAACTTTTAGCATTTTCTGAATATTGGATTCGATAATAGCGTAGCCTACAAGTCCGCGCCTATTGCTGGAAGAAATAAATCTCTGTTGGGCGTGCGAAAAGAAACGCAGTGCATAATTTCTTTTGGCAGACTCCGGGAGTTCCTTTGATCCAGGGTTCGAATTTGGGTGTGATTAAAACTGCTCTTTTCTCCAATATACGTAATCAAAGAAAGAGAGCAGAAACGTACTAATATTGTCTAATTTCTTACGTTTATGTGCGCTATCGGTTGCCTTTTTGATAGCGTCATTTTGAAACGTTTCTTATGGTATGCAGCTCCGAATACAATAAGGCGTTACCCTTCCAACGTCACTTGACGGATCTTGAATTCTAACTCAACAAGTATCTTAACATCGTCAGGTGCAAACTCAATTAAATTAGTGTGATTCATTTCATGCTTTATCTGTAGGTGTGTTGAAACTGAAATTCCAGCTTTTCCAGGCAATTTTACATGAGTTCTGTTCTTCGATATCGTCTTGAGACCTCGAAATACCTCTGGACTCCGAAATCTTATTCTAAAAGAAAGAAATGTGCTAAGAAAAGACCCGAAAGAAAAGTGTTTCAATAGATAAATATGCAGAGGGCGGAGATTTGCACAATTAGGTAATTGTAGATCTGTTGAGAAGTATGTAGTCGAGGTCACAAGTTTATGTGAGTTGTAAATGTTATACTGCTTGCATTGATCTTCTACTGGTTTCATTGGCTCTATTTGGAATTGACTTCTTGGCCTTTTTTAAGCTCAAATGTTTTCATGAATTGACAAATCTGCGCCACTTAGCAAATCTGTGGGATTCCAAGCCAAAACAGCGTGCGTTTTACTGAATTTAAAAGATTTTTAACATAGTTGCAAAAGGTAAGGCATTTTTCGAGAATGTTTTTGAGGTTCTACCGGTTTCTTTGTGTTTTATATTTTACAAAGTGCAATCTTACTCTTTAGGGGTTGTGTAAGGTCTATACAGCGTGTTTTGGTCTAGGATAGGCGATGTAAAACTCTGTGTTTTACCCTTTTCGCGGAAATTAAACAATTGGATGTTGTGTATGAGTCAGCTGTGCTTCATGGAATGAATCTCTGCGGGACTGTAAACACTTGTTTAGTAACGCTTTTAAGTATCTGAGTTCTATATCAATAGGCTTTCGGTAAGGTCGTTATTATTTAGCATCTAGTAGCATTTTACGAAACACCAGTATCATAAGTTAATATGTGGTTAAACTTTTTTCTGTCTACAATATACGTATTATCTTCACAATAATTTGACGAGCAATTTCACCTTAACGTAAGAAATAATTTGACGCACCACAAAACATCAAAGTGACGAAAGCATGAAGCTGCAAACATATAAAAGGCCAAAAGGCACTTAGGTAATACAAGTGATTCAAATTAACTTACTTGATTCATAGAGCTGGGATAATTTATTATTTATTATATGTTCACCTAGTAAGCATTCAATAAGTTCTCAGTACATCCCTTTCCAAAACTGTCTGACAAAGAATTGACTCCCAACCTCACCCAAATGCTTCATCTCTTCAGAGCTTAACTCAAATTTGAAAATTTCCAAACTCGCCACAACTCTCTCCCTCTTAGCACTTGTGGTAATAGGAACAACCCCCTTCTGAGTGATCCAACGCAATGCTACCGAGGCCGCACTAGTTTTATGCTTCTCAGCAATAGAGTTGAGCAAAGAGTGTAACACCTGGAAGCTCCCGCCTTTCGCCACCACAACGGGTGCCAAAGGACAGTAAGCAGCTAAAACAATCCCGTGCTTCTCACAATATTCGGTGATTCCCGGTGACTGCTCCTGCAATACTAGAGAGTATTCAATCTGGTTGAGCTCTGGCTTATGTTTAGCATAGCTCAATAACTCTTTTAAATCCAGAGCACGGAAGTTTGAAACTCCTACTGCTCTCACTTTACCCTCATCCTTCAACTGCTCAATTTCTCCCCACACTTTTTTGAGAGAAATGTTGTCAGTCTCGGCCAATTTCAGCAAGAAAGGGGTGTGAACAAGATATAAGTCTAAGTACTCTGTGTCGAGCTCTTTCAAAGACTCGTTGACACTTTTCAAAGGCGAAATGTTTTTGGCATAGAACTTGTCTGTGAGAAACACATCTTTTCTTGACTTTTCCGGATGCGCCTTGAAGAATCGTTCAAAGGCTTCTCCTACTTCAGGATGTGTGCCATAAAACTCGGCGGTGTCTATATGATACTGACCAACTTCAAGAGCGCTTAAAACTGCATTGACCGTACTCTCATCAAGATCGTTGCTCCCACCTTTGTACCACTTGGTACCTGTGCCAAAGCCAATGGCAGGAATCCTGGTTCCGGAGGAGAGGGCGATAAATGGGACGGTCATTGTCATCGCATGATCTTAACTTGTTAAATAGAAGATATTCAATTAGTCAGATCTGGGATTAGTAAGCATAGTAGATTTGCTGCTCCTGTGGCTTTTTTTGGAAGTATGGTTGGCAAAGCACCTAACTCACAGGTTCTAAACTACGTGTCTGGCGAGAAGTAAATATTCATGCTATTGGAAAAAAGCAGACTCATTTGGCATAGACACCAATATATAGCATACCTACTTTCCTGATGACTCAGTTTTAGTGAGTATTATCTGTGCGTCCTCAATGGAAGCATGGCTGCAGGAGAATTTCAAATCAGATTGGCGGCATGACGTCGAATGTGAAAAGTGGAGTATATGGTAGGATTCAAAAGTCTCTAGGAAGCCAATGCTTAAGTAGTTTTTGGTTTGTTTGTCGTATAATTATCAATACAGAGGGCGTAATTTTTGAGAATATGAGTGAGAAAGGTTTATCTCCGCGGAGTTGGTATCAAATAGGACAATGGTGCTAATAATTCAGTTGCGTAGTTTGCGTCATTTTGGCGTCTATAGTAAGCGACTTGATTTTGCTAAGTAGAAGCGTACGTCCCTATTTGGTAATTTTGCTGATCTCCTTATTCCAGCTTATTGACGATACATTGATTTGACAAAAGCTCTCTCGGGTAATAATTCTGTTGTGGGATCCAGAAGCTTCGCTGGGGATTGTGAGTCAGTTCTACTGGAGTAAACGTCTCCAAACATAACATACTCGCAACATCCGTTCTGCGAGGATGTATAAAAAATACGTGATCTTGACGAGCTTGATAAGAGGGTGCAAGGGTCAGTAGATATAATACGATACAATACAATATAATATGTTAGCATTTGGAGACAAGAATTATTTAAATACTGTCAATACAACGGCAATTCAAATTGGTGGCCTCACCCTTCGCGGATCAGTAGAGTTGTTCCATCTTCCCCTTCTCACCCCTTATCCCCCCCTCCACCCCCCTCACCCCCTCCAACACCCCTTCCCACCTCTCGTCGAATACCTTATTACTAAACCGCTTCTCCACCAAGTCCTGTCCCCTTTCACGCATCCCCCTCAAATCCGCCCCCACCGCCTCCTCCATCGCCTCAGCCAAGCTCTTCTCCACTCCCCTGCAATCAGGATCCAGCTCGTGCTCAAAAAAGAACCCCGTCCGGTACTTCTCCAGCCCTTTACCCTCCGCCACTGCCCCTTTCGAAATATCCCATGGAACAGCTATGTCTAAATATGGCCCCGCCAGTCTGTGACTGATGGGAATTAACCCCGCAGCCATTGTCTCAACTACAGCTATTCCAAAGTGCTCATTCCACATGGCATTGATCCCAAACTTTGCTTTTTTCATCTGGCGCTTGACCTCCTCAAAAGGAGCATCCAAAATGAGCTCTACGTTCAACCCCTCGGCTCTCATCTTCAAGCCCTTTACAAACAGCCTATCCTCGTCATTTCTGATAGAACCCATAAGCACAAGTTTTGCATTGCTGCCAGTCTTTTTGATGAACTTGCCAAACTCTTCGATGATGAGAGAGTGTCTTTTTTCAGGTCTGAATTGAGCCAAACAGAAGAAAACGTCTTCTTTGGGTGTTTCACTTCTGTCGACCAAAGTCTCAGTGGAACACGGAGGATACAAAATTTGCATTTTGACAGCTCCTTCACGTTTCAGTTCTCCATCTATAACATACCATATTTTGTTGAGATGATGATACGTCCACGTGCCATTACACAAGGGGAAGTCTATGAAGTAGCCTACAAATGAATAAAACACTAGAAGAAGCTGCCAGTACACTCTCTTTCCCATATTCTTCAACCCTCCCAAAGCCTTGAGCTTACCAAGCATGTCCAGCTGGATGATGGGGAAGTGTGTATACAGAACGATAGGGATTTTTAGCATGTAGCTTACAAATGGGTATCCAAAGGGGTAGCCCATAGTGTCGATCCACACATCTGGAGGAAGCCTATAGAATGCCTCTATCGAAAGGATAATCAGACCGACGGCTTGGCCAAGTAACGTCCAGCGCGGCCAGCGCGTACCACTAACCAAGTCTCTCTTTTTTAGATAGACGAAGACGACTCTAGATTCATCAAGAGACAAGTTGAATCTTTTATTTACATTGGCTAGAATTGTTTCTGGAGATGTATCCAAGTCTCCAGTGTATATAGCCACTATATCATGTTGGTATTTTTTGAGGGTTGCGTAAACTGCCTCCCACAAGACTCTTTCACCCCCACCCCCTGCGTTACAATAGGGGTGAAAAAACCCAAAAATCAATTTTCTACGCTCATCACCTACATTACACGCGCTCATATCGCTGAGGAAAGCGTTCGGGTCCTGTACGTCATCAGAGAATAATTTAATGCTTTTGGAAAAGCCGAAATTAGTGTAAAAACTTGGATTTTTGGACCCAAAAATGAGCCGACGCCGAACAGCACCAGACTTGGACGAGGTGGGGATTTTGTGGCCGGCTCGCGTGGCTTCAAGTACGGTTTTTTTGTAGCTCTGGGGGGGGACAAAGAAAAGTCGGAAAAAGACCGAGCGGAGATTATAAAGAATGAAGGCGGTGATTAATAGGGGTACTAAGAGGGTATTAAACAAGGACATGGTAGTAGATTATGGTTGCTGTGGTGTTATGCTCCGGATTGGTAGGTATGGTCCTAATGTATAGCACTAACAGACGCAGTACTAGTATGTGTAGTGCTAGGAGATATGCACTAGTGTATCTGGCACTAGTTTATGTATAGTGCTGTTTGACTAGACTGGTTAGCAGTGCTTATCGCAATGGTAAAGAAAAATCGCATCAAATCATTGTAGATTTTCAAAAAGACCAGGTGTTTGGATAGAACATATATTTAGATCAGCCAAATTGAATATCTAATCAAACATCTAGATTAGATAAATCGAACCCTCACTTCTATATTCTCAAGCCTCACGTTGGGGATCTTTTTCACTCACAGTGTATGGAACAAAATAATACCACGGATAGTTGATTAATATGAATCCTATGTCAGCCGGATTATATCGGTAGATATAAGCTGGTGCCAGATAGTATATCCAAAAACTCAAAGATGAGGTGTATTATCACGTCACGTGGGTGGGCGGTAGAGAATGGAATGCTTTCAACTGAAATCTAAGTTTTTAATTGAGTTGTTGTATCGATAGTCCTAATTCATCTTTTGTAATTGAAATTATTATTTGATATCCGATAGCGTATTTGGCATTTACACGCTGACTTTTGATGGCTTGCTTATCTTTGCATCGGGCAGCCGGTGTCAGCAGGTTCAATTCTTGAAAATTCGGTGATCCAGTTGTAAATATACCTGCAAACAGTTAAAGTTTTCAAAAATTGTGTTCTGATTATATATAAGCTATATATTTGTGTGTATAGACCTTAATTCACTTTAACATAAAGAAAGTGATGGAGCTGTTAGAGAAAATTCACACGAGAATGAAAGTAAAGCAAGCCCTAATGGCTTCATTTTTTTATATACACTTGTATCTATTAATCATTGGACATACGAGAAGCATCCGAGCATCTAACAGAAACTGATCAGCCCCCCACACAAGCCACTATGCAGTGAACAATTGTTTCAGAAAAAATACCCAAAAAAGCATTGAAGGCTTAGAGTGGAAACTATGTAAAACTACAGAGATGTGAATCCCTCCTGTGACCGCGACTTCTCAAAATGTCGCTTTGACTTCTAAAAACGACTCATCATCTGTGGTTAATGATAGCGTACGCTGAAGCTCAAATCTACGCTCATATATTTCGTGAGTATAGGTTTTGTAAGTACACATCCTTTGTTCAAATCTACACTCATTACTCTATATGACATTCTATAAAACACTTCAAAAAAAGCCAACAAAAATTGTATAACACATTCACCGCTTGATCACTCCACCAAGCTCTCCATTCCCGGCAGAACCTCTTCAATCACCTGGCTGATGTCAGCCTGCTCCATGTCCAACAGCCCAAGAACAACCAGTGAAAAGAGAGAGACCAGCAACATAAAGCATGCCGCAAAAACGATCAAAAATTTGGTGCTTGGCTTAAATCCCAGGCTCACCTTCTTAATGACGACCTTCAGTTTGGTCTTCTCCACATTCTCTTTGTCAATTCCTCCCGAGATGCAAGGGGTGGATGCGTTACTGGAGAATGGACTAGGTGCCAAGGGCAGTTTCTCCATGTACTCCTCGTCGTCATCAGCAATTGTCGAATTGTCACTGTCGTAGTCGTCTGTGAACGGATTGATGTTTTCAGGCGATAGTGTGAGCAATCCAGGGAGATTCTGGTTGTTGAGAAGAGTATGGAACAATTTAAAGTCGTTTTCGTCTTGCTGGAGAACCTCCTGAACCCGCATGAGTTGCGACTTCTGAACGATATTTTCCATGACAATGGTCTTGCCTTCCTGGTACAGCACAATACGCTGCATCAGCTTCACAAGCGTCTTTCTCTGTGTTATGAGAGAAGTGATCAGCTTGCAGAGAGCAGGCGCATCCAGAGGAGACGAAAGACTGCTGAGAAGAATGATTTTTCCAACGGTGGTCTTCTCAAGGGTGAGTGCCTTAGACCGGAGTCTTTTGAAGTTTCTGGCTGGATCGTAGTTTATCTGGATGCTGAACAATGAAGAGTCAGAATCAATGAGAGACATTTTGATTTGGAGACCAGTGACAGGAGGAGGGCTATATATATGGATACCTTTCAAAAAATAGTTACAAACAGATCTCATTTTAACTTTAACTGTCTGTCGGGTGCAGCCTGCGGTCGGCCCTGAATCCATGGGTATGCCCTGCATGAAGTTGGTTATTGTTTCAGCCTGCTTATAATTGTGTCAAGGGTGTGTGCTTGGTCGAATACGAGATCTTGTGTGTATGGAGACGAACTTCCGTAGTATAACATATTTATGTAACTCAGTATGTGGACCCTTGATCATCTACAATAGAATATATCCTGAGTCTACCGTCACCAATTAATGTGAAATTCAACTATCAAACGTAGATAGTATCTAAGGTAACAGTACAACTCCAAATCAGAATAAATGTTACAAAAGGTACGCGTCGCTTGTGTATTTAGAAAGTGTATTTATGACGCGAAAATTTCATGTTTCACGCACCAACCTTCGGCGCTAAAACAATTATGACAGCTGTCTCTTGTGTAAACTATAAATTTTCTGTAATTGTGTACTGCTACCCTTGAAAATATGTTGTTCTCAAAGTTTCGATGAACTGAAGCGGATATTTATCATAATCATAAGACCCTGATTCGAAATTCACTGCTTTACTGAAGCTTATACTCCAATTTATCACTTAACCTAAGCAATGGTTTCTAGTGGCTTTATAAAGGCTCTGAATGATCATGCAAAATTTCAAATATCACCTTTTATATGGCGTTTATCATGTGAGCACACTATATATCCTGGCTGATACATTTGCGTGCCAACCCTGAGATCCATGTGGATAGATGGGTTTCACGAATTTTGAGTTTGACATGGGTCCCGGTGTGTATCCAAAAATTGTTTTAAGTTAGTCAATCTGTTTGAGGCGTTCTCGCATATTCAATTATATATACTACAAAATCAATTTCTAATTATTGGGGAACTGTTGTTGATAGAGCGAAGGAAGAGTGGAGAGGTATAATATATAAATTTGTCTATAACTATTGGCAATTGTAAGTAGTGAAATAGTATATCAGGTGCATATGAACGTCCTGTTTCCATGGAATCTGGGGTATACGCATAGATCCCAGTGCATCATCACTGACATCACTGACAGAACGATGCCACGCCTACAGTAGGCACTGAATGAGATTGAATTTATTGCTTATTTCTACATATTTTTGATTCAGTCTGTGTAAGAAGAATCAATTGATTCATTCTAGGGAAGCTTGCTAATTCTGATAGTTGTCTCCAGTGCGTGTTTGAACTATGTATCTGTGTTGCTGGCTCGTATACCAGTATCTTTGCTGGTCTGACAGTAGTAGTATCTAGGTGAAGAACTCATTGGTATGATAAACAGGACATGGACATGCCAGTGCAGCTCATCAGGGTTTATAGAATGCTAATCAAAGTGCTCGAAAATTGAAAATAGCTATCATAGCACTCTACTCGCGCCTCTCAAAATCGGCCTTTGTAGACAAAAATGCTGGTGGCTATCACTGTACTAAGTATATCTAGTATAAGTCAAACTCAACCCAGAGCTGCATATATGCCATACCAACTAATCAGTCACAGAATCACCAAAACCTCAACTAACCCTACGAAATATACACTCACAAATTGAGCAAAATGAATGTGGCTTTGAGTTCAATTTTAATGGAAATAGAAATAGAAACTCATATAATATCTTTATATGTGCAAAAACACAACACGAATAACCCACTTTCTTTCTCTGTGAAAAATTAAAATCACCAGTTACACCATGCTCAGAACCCCAGTCAAAAACCTCTTCAGATCAAACACATTGGGTCTACGTTCTCAGCTTAGACTGCGTCTCGCAGTCCGGTTGAACTCGACCGCTCCTGCTACTCTCAACTGGGAGCAATTTCTTGCGTTGAGAAAAAAAGAGCGTAGATACAATGTGGTTTCTCTGGTGTTCACCACCCTTATTTCCGTGAGCATAGGAGGTGGTATAGCTGCTCAGCTCGAGACTGACGCGTCTATGCAAATTTTTGGCTTCGATCCTTTGGTGGTGTTCATTGCGACCACGATGGTTTCTGGAGGTTTGGGCTATTTGATTGGCCCGTCTTTCGGGCTGGTTTTGTTTAAGCAGAGAAACAGACTGATTTATGAAGCTTTCCAAAAGAAGAACTCGTTGTTTTTGAAGCGCATTATCAAGAATAGACCGGATCCGGCTAAGCAGAGTTTTGCCAACCCGGTGCCGGATTTTTATGGTGAGAAGATTACCAGCTTGAGAGAGTATAAGCAGTGGTTGAGGGATTGTAACGCGTACAGACGGAAGACACTGGAGTTTGTGTAAGCGAACGAGTATATAGCATGCGAAGCGAGTTATAGTTGAGATTGGTAAAACAAATCGAATAACTTGCTTAACTCGTTATATGTGAGCGAGCTGTGAATGGTAGAACAAGCGAAGTGAGCTGCTAAACCGGCAATGCAGGGTCATAATTTATGAGCTGACATGTTCCGAAGGTCGACTCTTAGTAGGCGTATTCATGGATACGCAATTCGAATCAGTTACTCAAAAACTAAATCTACTCTGTTATTCAGTGAATCAGTCATAAGCAACTGTACTCTTGAGGATAAATGCTTGCATTGCTTCTCATATAAGTGCTTATAACTTGTAAACAAGTGTAAGCAATAAATGAACTGCACTTGTATAGCTCGAATGATACAGTAGTCCTCAACTGGCACAATCGCATTGCCAATGGGAAATATACTGATCAATGATGTGTATATATATACCAAATACGGCAGATTCGTTCACCATGTTGAGTTGACCATACTACGTGCTGAGTATGATGTGGAGATTTGGGAAAATGTTGGGTGTATAATGAAGCTGCTTCAATATATACTTAAAGGTGATGGAGCATGACTACACAGTTAGGCTGGTGTACATTTTTATGAAATTTTCCGTGTTTTGAAGCTAGACCCGATCGTATAGTCACTTTTGTATTTAGATTATGTCGAATGATAGGAACTGAGATGTATATAACTATGGCGTGTGAAAATTTGTAGTTTTCTTTTGGTATTGTTTTCTAGTTTCCAACTTGTGTGAGTAGTGTCAATAATCACTCGAGTTATGTAGACTCATATTTTAGTCCAGGAGCTCTACTAGTTTGTTCGGTTGAGCTTGAAATCCTAGGGAAGATGTATTTAGATATAGGTAGCTATGCCTACACGTTATACAAATGAGCGATACATTGTCTCAGGACAATCTGTAAAGTGCCTGGCTATTAGCTTTTCTTCACATCAATCAAATTTCAGGCCAGAATTGCACCGTAGTATGAGGCCTGATCAAGCAAAATGAATCAAATCATTTTTGAATCTATGTCGACTCGAGTTACTAAGTATGATGATTTTCATTGCAAAACATTGACACTAACTTGGTTTTTCATGTCTTTTACAATTTATTTAACACAATTGTTTCACCTGAATTATGCATATTATTTGACAAATAATCATCAATTGTGTTGCTAGTCTACACCATCAAAAACAGGTACATAAGACCATTAAGGCCCTAAAATTCATGAAAAATAAAGATGCTTAACACCTAACAAAAACAAAAATTTCGGTTCAACCAACTCCAAACAAGGCACCAGCTTCTTAACTGGTCGAACATATCCTCTTATCTGTATGATTAGATATTAAATGTTCTTCGATTTCGGGATCTATGTGTACTTCGCCCTGATGCAATTAAATGAAACATATCACCGATTTACACAAACATCCTTGAGCATCAAACCAAGCAATTCAGCAACTGATCACCTTACTTGCATCAATTGTTGAATTGTTGAAGCACCTCACTAACCTTTGTAAAGACAACCAACAACACCCCTCCACCCGGCCCCAATCTCAACAACTTCGGAACCAAGCCCTTGAACAACGCCGCTCCCCCCTCCTCCCTAGCTATACGAACCAATCCCGGCCAGGCCCATCCCTTCACCGCCCCATTCTGGATCCGCGTCTTCACAACGTCAAAAGGAATATTCAACATTGTTCCCAAAGACCCTCCGATCGTCCCGCTTACCAAGTCTACAATCATCTTCTTATTCTTGTCGGTATACTTTGGCATGGCTTCTCTTATGGTAAAGATTGACCCGAAATACGCACTATTCCAGAACATGTGTCGCCAGATGGTCGCCTCTAAACCTGTGTACATCCCTCTCAATCCCGAGGTCTTAATAATACTCTTTACTACATCAGCTGGTCCTTTGTATGAGCTGCCTATATCTTGAAGTCTAATCTTCACAAGCTCAAAAGGAACCACTACAAAGGCTTCTACGAATCCCGCGCTAGCACCGGTCAATATGGCCAATGGCTGGGTGAGTTTGTGCTGACCAAAGAGGTTGAGGTACACTTCTTTGAGCGAGTCATTGGCTGCGAATTTTGTAGCTCTTTTGGGAGCCTCCATGAGAATGGGGGCCGAGATCCCTCTGTAGAGTTTCCCAGGGCCTTCCTGGGCGATTATCCGTTTAAAACAGTTGAAGATACCGGTGTAGGGGGCCGGGGTGGCGGGGGTCTGGAGTTGGATGCGGGTTTTGACGACATCGAGAGGGTACATGAGGAGGATTTCGGAAACTCCGGCAGTGCCCCCGGCGAGGAGTTGAAGGGGAAGGGGGAGGGCTGGTTAGTACCTCTGAAGTAATCAAGGACGGTCGCTGTCTTACGGATCAGGTGATGTGATGATCATTTGAATAACCATTCTAAAAACAAGAGAACAGCAAAAGTGCGCATCTGAGGAAGAGCATTCGACTGTTATATTCATCCCTGACCTTTAATCATATACAAAGAGCACATGTATCAATTACATGATTAGTAAAATAACAAATAAGCACTAGAAGAAGACGTAGACACCAGCACATGGTGGGATATGAGGGGTATGGTCGCCCTGCACCCCACAAATCAATGTGGGGTGCAGAGGGTCAAAAAAATTAAGCCGTAAAGATCATTCCCCCCACCAGAAGAACACGATACAACTTGAGAAAACAAATAAGATAAGGTAATCTTTGCAATAGATATCCAATTTCAGACAAGGCTGAGTAAATGATCGGCTCGTTCCAGCGTATTGACTGATTCGATTGAGCGAGACTCATACCAAAGGTGTAGAGTGCGAAGACGTCTAAAGCCCGAAAACAGTGAAGGAGGATCGTTCATTTGTTTACTGTTCATAATAGAGATGGTGAGAGTTTTGTAGTGGAAATATCAGATCAAGGGAAATATTGCAATTGAAGCTCAAGTATCAGTACACAGCGTCAATACACAGTACAAGTACAGCCAGTATAACCGCAGTTCAACTGGCTATACAGATTGATCATCCAGTCATGAGCTAGGATACCTGCATAGATAATCTGAGTTTAGTGACAATCAACAATAGAGCATAACGCACATCACCAGACACCAGCAAGTGAACACTTGGCCGTGCTACTTACTCGGGCCAGACCGGTTTGTTCCGAGCATGACCACGTCAAACAATGAAAGAATGTGCCATTCAGAGAAGTTTATAATTATTTAAGAAATGTAAGAGGTGATTTTATGCCAACACACCAACTCCTCATTAGCAATATAAAGTAGAAGGCTAGCCAATTGATTGGATCAATTGATTGAATCAAATTGCCAATCCAGTTGAACCAAAAGAATGAAAGAAGAAGGTTGAATACCTGGTAATCCCAATCTGGTCATTCACCCCGAATCGAGAAATCTAGACCACTAATATACACCCGAGAACGCACGTATACCGGGGATAACAAAATGAAGGTAGATAGATTAATGAGCAGGAACCCACAAATAGTAGAATTAAAATAAATTATAAGGGGAACTCTTCTTATCACACTCACGTTTGTCACTCATTTGTCGGCTGGGGGAGTTGCCCACTTATAAATAAAGATCAAGGATGCGGAGTAACTCCACATTTCACCTGCAGGAATCGCCCATTCGGGGTAGTGGAGGATTCACCAAGGTATGTTGTGGGTGCATAAAAAGACAATAGACACTTAAGTGAAGTAATGCACTTTGAGGGGTAGATACGTACCCCACCTTGATCTGTCTATAAATAGGACCTTCAATCATTCGTTGACATTTTCATTTTCTCAATTCTTTACCGATTCTTATTCACTTACTCACCATGACAATCTTCAACGAAGTTGCTAAATACTCCACTATTTCTTTGGACACAATGGACGTTGAGCCTCACCGGTACTTTGAGAAAGAGTATGGGATTGAGTTTTTCAATGCCACGTCCAACCAAGCTATTTGTCTCTCCAACTGGCTTGTTCATCCCCAGAACGTGGTCACTGCAGTTAAAGTTCTTAAGAAAGCCGGCATTGAGCCTAAAAAGAAGACCGATGCTGGATACGAGGATTACATAACTTCTGTCATCATCCAGGCTATTGCTGTTACAGGTAAGCTCCAGCTTCCTGGTCTCAAAGGGTGTGTTCTTTCTCAGGTTCTCCCATCTCTTGTGACCGACACAGAAAAAACCTACAACTATGCAAAAGAAATCATTAAGGCGTATGAAAGAATTGGTGTGGACAAGTCCGAGGTGATCATCAAGATCCCTATCACCTGGGAAGGAATGCAGGCTGCTAAGAAGTTGGAGCTGGAAGGTGTCAAGGCCTTAGGAACTGTGTGTCACTCTTTGGAACAGGCTGTTTTGGCAGCCGAGGTGGGATGCACTGCGATCTCTCCGTACGTTGACGAGCTCAGCACGAACATTGACCCTTCTTCATATGTGCCTAAGCCTTTGAAGGAAAATTACGGTTACGTGCTCACCACCAAGGTGCACAAGTACTACCGGGCGTACGGCCTCAAGACCGTCAACTGCATTGCAGCGACCATGGGGTTGGACGTTATTCTTGCTTTGAGCGGAGTCGACGAGATGACGATTCCAGTGCCAGCTTTGAACAAGATGGTGAGCAACGAGGTGCCGGAGGGACTCACGCTTCCGGGGTTGAAAAAGACTTACACTAAGGAGGAGGCAGGGCCAGAATTGAAGTTTTTGGAAGGGGGAAAAGAGGCGTTTGAGAAGGCATTTGGGGAGAATAAGGAAGCGGTGAGTAGAGTTGCGGAGGCGGTGACGATTTTCGTGGAAGCTGATAAGAAGGCCAGGGTGTTGGTGAAGAATGTGTTGATAGAATACACCTTCTGATACTTCCGAGTTGAGCGAACTAGGCTATGCGCAAAAGTTGAATTTTTCCTCATACTCTTCAACTTCATTTTCTCTAAAATTGTTTCGAGGTTCAACATCCGCGCAAATTTCAGAACATGATAAGATTCTTTGTCTTAGGTTAGCCCCTTAGAGATTGTTTAGTTTCATCATGGGTTGGGAGAACAAATTCTCAGAATCCTGACTTGAGAAAATACGTATTTTTCGTAAGAAGGAAGAAATACCTTCTTAAGAAGTTCTAGGGAAATATGAACCGTTAAAGGAATGAAATGATTGTAGATTTGTGGATTCTTAGCTTAGTTGGTTCAGCGTAGGTTAGTTCAATTATTATCGAGAATATTCTTACAGCAAGACTATAATATTGACATATTTTTCTTGCGATTATGATGCTAGGCTCGGTTGATACTACTTGGGGCCAGGAATTTTGATGACGAATTATCTCGGCTTTGACTTTTTCGATCATCGTTTAACATCAGCAAGAAATCTAATCATGCCTGCCCTAACACTCACAGATCTTGCCACCGGATTCAAATGCTACGAAATGATAACGTCGAGTGATGTATGAATTGTATGATAACAAGACATTCCTCTATTTATGTACAACTCGGGATTCTATAGTGATTCAAGCTATTCAAATGCGATTTTAATGAGAGAAAACATCCTCTTTTTCAAAGCCAATCGCCGAGTCTCCTTAGATGATTCTCTACCTCAGAATAATCTAAGCTAACTCCACCACTGTGATTATAACCAGCTCCGAATACGCATGATCAATTCTTTCTAAAAGTGTGTTGATCTGAGTGATGCGTGCAATAAATATGACGTTCATTGACTATGTAACCTGAACAGCCCCCAATGGCCTCGTATGTTTTTTTAAGAACTGGCATAAACACTCTTCTTTTTACAGTATTTTCAATTCTCGAATTTCACATTTAAAGTCGGAACTTTGTGAAACGTGTGAGGACAACCATATTATACAGAAATATCACTCGACTAAAACAGATGAGACGAACACTTGCCTCACGGAAAAGGGTCTAGTTTATTAGGGCGTAAAGTGAATACAGAAAGTATCACGCCAATTAGTAAGATTGCGTACTGTATAATGACACATAACTCAATTACAAGATAAACTTTAGATTGAACTAATTCTCGGGTTTTCTCAAGTATTCCTTCTTTATTTCATTCGTCGTGTGTGTTTTCATAGTTTGAAGCTTGTACATACATCTGTCAAACTTCAAACACGGGCTGTTACGGGGACACCTGAGGCAGCGAAAAAAGTGACTACTTCTAGGAAAACATCGCATACAAAAATTATCCACATAACGTACGCGTTACTACAGTATCACAACAGTACTCATAGAGATGTTTTTTTTTTGATAACTGGACTTCAAGCATCTCAGGATTTATCACATTGATGTTTCCCGCGCCATGCGAAAAAACAATTCTGCATCTGGTTATAAGCTTATATGTATTGTGGCTGCCCTGCAGTGTTCAGTATGCAGGATTGACTTCCGACTCAAGTCTGGCATATAGTGTACTCACCTTGTAGCACAGTGAAAACCAAGCCCATTGGAAGGATTCAGAGAGTAGCATATATAGTTAGAGCCATTCCATAATATAAAAACAGACACCCTGATGATATTTGCAACCCTCATACTTCTTCCCCTTGCCTTTCTGTCCCCAGTCATTTTGAGTAATCAGTCTCTTGACTGTGCTCAAAGTTTTGGAGAGAAACCCAATACCTCACTTTCTCCCATTGTCATTTTCAGAATGTTCAACCTGACAATTCATCACAATACCAGTGAGCTCAATGCTACAGTTACTGGAGTCGACGCTACTGCTGCTATTTGGCTCAATTCTACAACCACAGTGTCTGGAAGACACTGCAGTTTGACCAACGCTACTAGCACTGAGAGAACTAATACTAGTCACACCCTGGCGCACACTATCCCCAAATATCATAGAAATAGCTCTCACACCAAAGACACCAAAAGCATGGCTCATTCCACAACCAGCAGAATCCCGTATCTGTCAAAATCTCTGTTCAGGAGTCGCTACAACTCGTCTGCACTGGCTCACTTTACCTCTTCTAAGCCAAAGACCTATCTGTCTGAACTGAAAATGACTTCTGTGAGATCAAGGGGATCTTTTTTGATAACTTCAACCCTTTCAATCAACTCTCTGTCAACTATCTCTCTTGCCACCCCAGTCCTCACTTCTCTGACATCTCTGTCTAATCGGACAGCTCCTAGAAGTGCTCTGAAAGACACTTCCCCGCCGAGGCTTTCTACATCTAAGTCATCTCTGACAAAAATTCCTTCATCTCTGAAGAAACTATCATCTTCCTTGACTTTTCTGACAACCACTCTGTCCTCTTCATCCTCTCTGTCTGGATCACTGGCCATTTCTCCTTTATCCTTATCTGTTTCTTCACTGACAAAACCTAAATCTGACACCACCTCCACAAAAACCTCCTCCGCAACCTCTGCAGCCCATAAAACTTCCGGAAAAACTACCCTGACCCTAGGTGTTGTCACAGGAGGAGGAGGAGGAGGAGGCCTGAATCCAAAATTTCCAGGAATTACAAGTGGGCCGTTGAGTGGTGGTGGTGGTGGTGGCTCTGACGGAGATTCAAATGACTCCAAAGATAGTGCAACTGAGAAAGAAACTAAAACTTCCACAACCAGCAAGCGTGAGAGCGAATCTTCAAAAACAGTTACTTCAACTAGTTCTGGTTCTATTTCTAGTTCTAGCTCTTTGATTTCTAGCTCGTCTTCAAGTGCTTTTAGCTCTTCTAGTTCTTTTAGCTCATCCAGCTTATCTAGTTCTAGCTCTTCCGGCTCTTCTAGTTCCTCCTCCTTGTCTTCCTCCAAGTCGATCTCCAACACTACAAAGATCACTATTTCGACTTACCAGAACACCACTACTGCCCACACCTCCAAGTACACCAACACCTCTACCATTGTTCCTTCTTGTACCGCCATTTACTCACGCGAGTCTACCTCCGGCTCGTGCGAAAACGAGTCCTGCTCTGACAAAGGCATGTTATTAGTTGTTGCAGAGTCCTTTAGTGTCACAAATATTGCCTTTGTTTTGCATGGCTTCTTTGGATCCAATACCGACCCGACTAAAGTAGAAAGCGGCATACACTCCCTTGCTAGCCCCAGCCCTACTTTTTTGAAGAGTGAAGGATTCATTAAGAGCGCCAGTAATTTCCAAAACAACTTCAAAAGCGATGTCTTGTCATGTAGCTCCTACTGGCTCAACCTTAACCCTTTTATGGTAGCAGCAGCGAGAACAGATCTGAAAAACAACAAAAATACACCAATGGCTGAGGGCACGGAGTGGCTCAAAAAAGTTGCTCTGATTATGTTCCACGAGGTGGACAAGCACACAAATGATTTCCCTTCATTTCGGGCCGGGTGCTTCAAGGCGGCATCAGCAGTAGCTAAACGATCTTCAATCCCAAAGGTGGTCAAGAGATATTTTGTGGGTTCTAATTTTGATAGGGAGGATCATGATGGAAGTGCTTCCTTATATCATTCCCTGAATCACATTCCTCAAGTTGCTCCTACTTACACATCTCCTATTTACAAGAGGGCAGATTCTAGTGCCTCGGATGTCAACCTGCGGGCTAAAGGTTTTTTGAACTTTGTGGAAAACACTTACCCTATAATTGCGAATGACCATACATTTCAGCCTCAAAATTTGGAGAATCCTGGGAACGATATAGAGCCCTACAAAATCCGCGGTCGGTACATTCCGTTTGCCGAGCTTCAGAGCATGTATCCTAAAAGACTGTTTATGTGCGATGGATACATGAACTTCAAGACAAAAGACAAATATTTTACTACTCAAGGTCTGAACATTTTAAGAGAAGCGAGAGCTTACTACGCAGTGACAGTGGACTCTGTACGTGATCAGTCCAGTTTTGATATGATAAGTGTTAAGATGCAACAGGGCTGCACTGCCAGTAAGTGTGTATGTATCCCAGCTGTTTGGTCCTCTAAGGGCACGACTACTTTAGGGTGTACCAGATACCACGAAGAATGTGGTGTTTAACTAGATTCGCACAGTGGGTTTTGATTCGTTGTTCTATAGAATAAAGATTTAATTTCTGTAGACTTAGCTACAATTTCCTTCAGTATGTTGTAATGATTATTAAATAAGACCTCAATAACTGGACAAACTGATGGATGGAACTCTATGAAACACGCAACGCTTCATTTTATAGTTACACAGGAATATCACTCAACTAAAACATTCAAGACAAGCCCTTGCATCACAAAACGCTCTAATGCAGGGCATAAGTTTGACACTAAGCCGGCCTAAAGTAAAATATAACATTAATGATTAACTAAAAATTCTCACGTACACTCTGAAGAACGCAAACAACAGGAGCTACATGAACCTCAGATTTTCTGATATGTTCTTCTTCATTGATTAGGAAGCTTAAATTTAGTTAAAGCTCAAAGTCAGTTTAAACGTGTGCATCTATCTGTCAAACTTAAAAACACCTGCAGTTACGGAGAGCTGTGACACCAATGGAAATACGATTGATTCTAAAAATGTTACTCCATGCGTAAATTTGTTCAGCTCTTACTTTCTATATTTTAGATAATCTAAATTGAATAAACTTGGTAATTGCTAGATGAACTTTTTCACTAACTTTATTGCCTTCAGAATGAAAATGCGAACATTTCATTCACCCAGAAAGTAGACTTAGCGAGTTCAATAACTAAAGATTGGTACTAGGCTTGTGTTTAATATGCGTGATATACTTCCGAAACAGGTGTCGCATATACGCTATACTCAGGTAGTTTAGTTAGGTAGTTCAACCCAACGGAAGGATTAAACGTGTAGCATATATATGAAGAGCACTAGCATACTACAGCTACAGGAATCAACGAACTGGCTCAGATGAGATTGCCACTTCTCTTATTTCTACCACTTGCCTTCCTGTCCCCCGTCACTTTGAGCAGCCAGTCCTTCGAGCTTGAGTATAATGAAAACCTTGAAAAGAGATCCGAACTTGAGCTGGGGCTGAGCGAAATTTCAAGCTTGATGGAGTCCAACTCCCTGATCAAGTCAAAGAAGATCATTTTATCCCGTTTTTCGTCTTTCGCCTCTAGGCTGTCCAATCTGAGTTCCAACTCTACCACCTTTCAACCCAGAATTACCGCAGCTGGAGGATATAACCTCACTGCAACTCCTGGCTATAACTCTACAACTCCTGTATCTGTTAGAAACTACAGTATGACCGACTCTACCAGCGCAGAAAAGTGGAACACCTCTCTGTTACAAACTTTTGGTAGCTCAGATATGCATAATTCTTACGAACCTACCACAAAGTACCTGGTCTACGCTACGGCGAACTCTCTGTTTAGCCTGGCAAACTTCCTGGATTTGTGGAGTGCTGTTCTGTTGACGGACTTACTGACAACACTGTCCAAGCCACCAGCAAAGACACTGTCCAAGTTCACATCATTTCTGTCATCGCTGGCCAGCTTAACTGCTACTCTGACCGCGTATTCTCCGTCCTTATCATCCCTGTCTAAACTGGAACTGTCTATTTTTTTCAACTCTTCTCTGTCTAATCTGAAACTGTCTTATCCATCAACAAAATCTTCTTTGATGATACCCACCCTGTCCAAAAGCTCTTTTTCTATTATCTCTCTGTCCAAACATTCTCTGTCTATCATCTCTCTGAGCATCTTAACGCTCATCTCTCTGCCTTCCTTTGCCAATATGACGGCTTTTGGAACAGCCTCAACAAGCACTGCTCCGCCTAAACCTTCTGTATCAAAAACATCTGTGTCTTTTCTGTCTTCTCTGAGCTCTCACATTCCTCTGGCTTCCTTGGTGTCCCTGAAATCTCTGATTTCTTTCACTTCTCCGACACCTACGAACTCACGGACATCTTTGACCAAGACCATTGACTCATTGTCTTTGATTTCCTCAACTTATGAATCCTCTCTGTCTTCCCTGCGTAGTTTTCTGGGCCTCTCTTCTGCCATCCCTTCCGATTCTTACACAACCTCCGTGTCAAAATCCAAATCCCAAACCACCTTCACTGAGACCTCTCATGTGTATAGCATCTCTACAACTGAACACAGCTCGCCTAAAACTTCACTGTCTCTGGCAGCAATTCTCCCAGAAGGAGGGGGAGATGGTAGTGGGGGGAATCCAAAACTTCCAGGTATAACCTTTGCTCCATTGCCTGGTGTGTACCCAGGAGGATATCCAGATGGTGGCTCAAATGGCTCAGAAAATAGCGCAACTGAGGAAGAGAGCAAAACTCTCACAACCAGCAAAAGGGAAAGCAGCTCGTCGAAAAGGAGCTCTTCCACCTCAAGCTCAAGCTCTACATCGAGGTCTCCTAGCTCCAGCTCCAGTTCCAGCTCAAAGTCTAGTTCTAGTTCTAGCTCTACCTCTACTACTTCAAAATCTAGTTCAAGCTCCTCTTATGCTAGCACTTCTAGCACTTCTAGTTCCTCTAGCTCCTCTCGCTCCTCTTCTGGCTCAACTTCTAGCTCTCCTTCACGAACCTCTTCTAGTACTAGTGTCTCTAGTTCTTCTTCCAAATCACCCTCCAGCCCATATACTAGTTCCTCTACTAAACCTTCTGAATCCTCCTCCTCTTCCTTCTTATCTGAATCGAGCTCCAACTCTACTCACATCACCACATCCTCCTACCGCAACACCACGACCGCCATTCACACATCCTATACTAATTCCTCTACCGTTGCCCCCTCTTGCACTGGTATCTACGCTCGTGATCCCACCTCTGACTCATGTGAAAAAGAATCTTGCTCTGACAAAGGCATGGTTTTGGTTATTGCAGAGTCCTTTAATGTCGTAACCGCTGCATTTGCCCTACATGGCCTTTTCGGGTCTAAGACAGACGCGACCAGTGTAAATAATGGAGTCCACTCCCTTATTAACCCTAAGCCTGCTTTCTTGACAAAAGAAAACCAAGGGTTTAGCAAGAACCCAACAGAGTTTTTAAGTGTGTTTAGAAGCGATGTCCAGACGTGCAGTAGCTATTGGCTCAACCATAACCCGCTCATGGTTGAAGCAGTAAGAACAGACCTGACTGCTGTTAATAAAGCAGGACTTTCCATATTCCAGGGCACAAAGTGGCTTCAAAGAGTAGGTCTGACTATGTACCACGAGGTGAATAAGCACACAAACGATTTTCCTTCGTTCCGGGCTGGGTGCTACAAGGTCTCAGGGACGGCTAAACAGTCATTGATTCCTGAAATGGTCAAAAGATATTTTGTAGGCACTAATTTTGATAGTGAGGATAGTGCTCCACTGAGTGGCTCTTCACCTCGCTCTCTATACAATGGAGTTGCTCCCACATACAGACCTCCAATTTCCAAGAGAGCAGACACCGACTCTTCTGAGATCAACCTGCGTGCAAAAGGATTCTTGAGCTTTGTGGAAAACACCTATCCAGAAATCGTTGCTTCTAACGGGTTCCATCCTCAAGACGTAGACAATGACTTAGGTGACGAGCCACCCGATTACAGCGGCCAGTACATTCCGATGGCCAGGCTTCAGAGTATCTATCCCATGAGAAAATTCATGTGCGATGAATACATGAACTCCAAGACAAATTACAAGTACTTCACCACTGAAGGGAAAAATATTTTGAGAGAAGCAAGAGCTTATTACGCAGTAACAATGGACTCTGTGAGTGAACAGAGCCATTTTGATCAGATAAGCATAAACGTAGAGCAAGGCTGTACATCCAGTGCATGTGTGTGTATTCCAGCCGTTTGGTCCTCTAAGGGAGGTACTACTACTGTGGGATGCACCAAATTCAGCGACGAGTGTGGATTGTTTTGATTTTTTGGTTTATAGAATGCGAGTAAAATTTTGTTTGAAATGCTATTTTTCGTAGATTCAATGAGAGGATTGAAATATTCTCTCGATCGATTCAATATATGCGCATTGTCACTTTTCGAGACCTATTTATATATATACTTTGTAAGGTAAAGATTGAAAAAATCAGATACCTGTCATTTCTAAACAGTCTTGAGGACTTTCAGAGTCTTCTTGATATATTTCTAATGTAATAATTCATTTATAAATTGATCTCCAAGAATATAAATACTCGTCCAAAATATCGATGAGCATCGATTAATTTTTTTTTGATAAATCTAAATCAATGAACACAAATATCAGTCCCTATTTGGAGGTCATAAATGATTGTTTTTTCTCATTAAAGGCCGATAGAAACCTTGAAAATCACCTTAATAATCTATCTGGAATTATATCTGAAACTGTTCAACTTCCAGAACTCCGAACTGCCCTCAAAAGTCATGAATTCTTAAATACTATAAAACTTGGGCTCTCTAATTTACCCGGAGACCCTTCCTTGATACAGCTCCGTGTTTTGAGAGGGCTGCTCATCCTTTTACGAAACGTTTGTGTTGACGATGGTTTGAAAATAGATAATCTTGACGTCTTCTTGAACGATTTGTCCCAATTGATAGACACAGTGTTGGGGTTGTATACTCTAGGGCAAGAAAACGCCGAATTTTATAGAGAAAAATGGCTACCTGTGCTATTCCAATGCCTTAGTAATTTGGCTGGTAACTTCGGAAAGCAGAATTCTTTGAGTAAACACACTAAGGTGACCAAGCTTTTTAAACTTGAGCTCGAAGGGCCATTTTTGGGTGCATTCTTGGTTTTTTTGACCAATATGTATGTTAATTTTGATAATGACGTTTTTCTCAAACACTTCCTTTCTGATTTTGAGCCTCTCATCAAATTGACCAATCTCTTTGATAGCATATATCTGAAATTAGATGAGCAAACAAAAGAACCTGACTCAGATGAGAAGATAATAGAGGTTCGAAACGTAGATCAAAGTCTTATATCTAATTATCGAACTCTACACTCACTTTTAGAAAAAGTGATAGAAGAGCAATATTTTCTCACTAGATTGCTTGAGGAATATAAAAACGAAAACTTCGAACTAATCGCTATATTCGAATTGTGTCATACAATATTTATCTCTCGAGACCCTCTGGATTCTCCTGAAGATCTCATCAGTTGGCTTATTTTTTTCTACCCAACTGTTGCTCAGGAAATTTCTGTTTTCTTAGAGAATCACGAAACCAAAAGCGCATCTCTTCTTCAAACCTCAATATCCATGGTGCTTGAGTTGCTAGCTCACTTTCTGGCCGCAAAGAGTGTGGTGTTGCTATTGAATAACGCCTCATATTTGAAAAGATATATAGCACTCAGTAAGACATTACACAAACATATAAAACCAATATCGAAGCTCTCATCTAACATAGAGTCTACTCCAGCGCAGTTCCCACACGTCAAAAAGCTTCTTATCCAGAATATGGGCATTTTGGTGGCTCATAACTTTGAAAATCAAGAGCTTATGCGAATGGAAAATGGATTGGAGATTGTGCTTTCAAATTGTATTATAGACCAGCTCAACCCTTATATTAAGGAAACTGCTATCTTGTGTATAAGATATACGCTCGAGAAAAATCCGAAGAATCAGGATTTTGTAAGAAGATTGGAGGCTAGAAAGGTGTTGAATCCTGAGGAATTAGAGAGAACTGGTTTGGAGGTAGAGATTGAGGATGGGAAGGTGAAAATGAAGTCGAAAGCTAATCAATATAATGAATAATAATTTGTTTTTTACGAGGATCAGAAGTTGTCCTTCTGGTGAAGTAACAGCCCTTTAATGATCGGCCTTTCTCCATGGCCTGCTACCCTCCGCCTACCCTTTACTCGCAAAAATATGCTTACCTCTTTCTTCTTCGGTACGCTCAGTAGTGAGGAGACCTGAATACATGGTTTCTCGAAACTTCGCTTTGCTCATTACATGGAGAGTACTTGATAGATTATTCACTTACTGTTAAACTAACTCAAATCGAATACAATTAACACTTTCTTCTCTCGCACTCGTTTTCATCGTGTTGAGGAGGTTATGAATAATACTTGTTTTCCTCATATTGTACAAATAATGAAACTATATATAGTTGGGCTATAAACTCAATAACTGACACTCGCTTTGCTCGTACTCAAGAGGCGATTTAACTGATACTCACTTTTTTCGTATTAGTTCTTAAAGCTTGAAATCTCTCATTCCCCCCCGCTCATAAACTACCCCATTCTCCAACAGCCCCACCCCCTCCAACTTGCAAACACACACATCACCATCCTTCAACCACTTTGGGCTCTTCATCCCCGCAGCCACGCCACTAGGGGTGCCCGTCCAGATCAAGTCGCCTGGAAGCAAAGTACTACCCTGCAGTAAGAAATGTATCAACTCTGGTACGTGAAAAATCATGTCTCCTGTATTCTCTGTCTGTCTAACCTCACCATTGACTTCCATAGAAATATGCAAATTGTTAGGCTGAGTAATCACCAGAGAACTCACGATCCCTGGTCCAATTGGAGCCCAGTTATCAAACATCTTCCCCGTAGTAAACTGAGATCCTCCTCTAGGAATTTGCCATGTTCTTTGAGACACATCATTCCCTACGGTGTATCCAAATACATGCTCCAAAGCCTTGTCCTTAGGAATGTCTCTTCCAGCTTTCCCGATCACAATCACAAGTTCCGTCTCATAATCTACCTGAGGCTGGAGATCTTTAGGGTCTTCTGGATGATCCACAACCTGCGCAAATTTCAGCACAGTGATAGGAACATGAGGACCAGCCACAGCGCTTTTAGGCTTATAGAAGACCACAGGAAAAGTAGGTTTTTTACTCCCAACCTCGGCTGCGTGTTTCGAGTAGTTTAAGCCGATCAAGCGGACGGTAGGGATCTGACTGGGCTCAAGAGGACAAAGAAGTCTCACAACAGACTTGATTTCAGAGGTGATGGTGTAAGAACCAAAAACATCGCCTATGATGACGAACGCCTCTTTGGTTTTCGAAAGGTCGATTTTTTCAGGGGTAGTCGACGCAGAAATGATAGCCTCTCCAGTGTATGTTTTAGAGTCTGAAGAGACAAAGCGAATGAGGTGTTTGAAGGTCATTGATTGTCTAAGGTTTTGTTGAATGTAAACTATTTTATGAAATTATAATATAGGTAGGCAGGGAGATATATATATATATATACAAAGTCACGGATGGTCTATTGATGGACCAACCGGCTCCAGTTACTGAGGCATGCATGCTCTAATATGAGGATCTACTATGAGGAATGGCAAATTAACACTCAAAATTTCTGTATATGATATATACACATAAGTAAATAAGAACATTACTAGTAAAACCACATGTAGAGGCACACTTATAAGTGCGTAGATTATCTGCCCTGCTTAAGGTCATCGGTGGCACATAAATAATTTCGGAAGCCCGATTTAATCTGTTAATAAAAAGAGCACTTGAGCGGTTGATCAGAAAAGTGAGTATTCGACATATTGGGGGAGTTGAGCTATAAGGAGTTGTTTTTGGTCTCTTACTTGCTGTTCGATTGTTTGCTATTAGCTTGATCTAAGAGAGCCTGTGTTCATGACACTGAGATCAAATGTATCTTATTACTGCTCTATCATTTGTGAGAAGATTCGATTTTTAATTGGCTTCTTTGGATACTTCTTGTTGTGCAAATGCTGTCATATCACTTGTTTAAGAGCTTTACATGTTTCCTGTATTTTTTAAGCTGTATAGTGTATTCTTTATCGTGACGCATGAGATTGAAAGGTCTATAAAAACTATTTTTTGAGTTCCTCATTACCATAAACTGCTTAAACCTTTTTTCTACTCAGTTTCTGTATTCTTTCCATCTATGAGTCTCCATCTTTCATAGCTCATTACTGGTATAACAGATATATTCTCTAATGTGAGTTCCCCACACTTCCTTTGATCCATGACATCATTCTAAGTACTGGTGAAACTTGGTTCGCTGGCTTGGTGGGTGGGCCCGTTGGTGCCCTGACTATTGACACATTAAAAACAAACTAGAATGATTAGGTGACGATTCTTTATTTTCATGATTTTTGTCAATTCTAAGTGATAATGCATGGTGGTGTTAATGCTGTCTTACAATTGCAAGTTTTGCAATGCTACGCCTCTGAAGTATTCAATTTGTTAACGTTCTTAATCTTGCCCTTTGGCATGTTATCCTCTTGAAGTTTTTGTGATCAACTCACTCACTTGCTGAGTAAGTATCAAAAAGCAGCTTTCTAACCCGTGTTCACCTCCAACTGCAGCACCCTGAAAAACCCCCTCTCATCCTTTGCCCGCCAAGGACTTTCCGACAAATCCCTCCATCTGCACTCCCCGTCCTCTACCCCCTCCCAGTCCTTCTCCAATGAGCGCCAAATCTCACAGCGTGATGCAGAGAAAATGGGCGCCTTCATGCGCGCAGACTCGCTGGTTCTGCTGTTCAACATGGCTCCAGTCCTGAGAGAGCTCCAGAATATCGGTTGGTCCGGGGAGTTTGAGAAAATGGGGAGTTCCATGAACCACGGAAGTCCAATGGGTTCTATGAACTCTGTTAATTCCATGTCCAATTCCATGTCCAATTCTATGACCAACTCAATGACCAACTCAATGACCAACTCTATGAATTCTCTTAATTCAGTAAACAACTATCAACCTAGATTTATGGGTGGAAACCCAAGACTCTTGTCACGTAGTCTTCCCATGGGAATGAGTGGGATGAGTGAAATGGGAAGAGCCAATACAGAGAATGCCCCGCAGATAAATTGGGATGACCAATTTGCCAACGCGGAGAAAGAAATGAGCAAAGAGGCTATTGTAGAACCTGCGGAAACTGCAGAACCTCAAATTGTAGAAAATTTAGAGCCAGAGACCGCTCAAATTGTTGAAGATCTCAATGAAGAGTTTGAGAAGATTTGGCAAAAAATGCAGCCATCAGATGCCTCTCTAAACGTTTTTGATAATGAGATGGCTGGGCAAGCTTATGATGCTAGTTCTTTTCTGGTTTTTGATGAGTATAAATTTGAGCAATCAGAGAACAACTCTTATTTAAAACTTCCAGACCCTTATGAACTAGGGTTAGAACTTATGGCTAAAGGAGCCAAGCTTTCTGAAGCTGCTTTAGCATTTGAAGCTGCTGTTCAACAAAATCCAAAACATCTAAAAGCTTGGCTAAAATTGGGAGAGATACAAAGTGCGAATGAAAAGGAAAGACCGGGTTTGGCTGCTAATATGCAAGTTCTCAAGCTAGATCCTAACAATCTTCAAGCATTGGTTAATTCGGCTATCGGCTTTATCAATGAAGGATATGACAGCTCAGCTCTGAAGAATCTCAAACAGTGGTTATTTATTAAGTATCCACAGTCTGAAAAAATTTATGAGAGCACCCCAAAAGAGGAGAATAATTCTAATGTTTTGGACTTCTATAACGCTGGATATGAGCGTTTGATCAAGACCTTTTTGCAGGTTATTCGCACTGATTCTACAGCCCAGAGAGACCCCGAGTTCCAGCTTGGGTTGGGAGCGTTGTTCTACCTGAGGGGAGAGTTCAAAAAGACTGCGGATTGTTTCAAGACTGCCTTGAAAGTTGAGCCTAATAATGAAGTTATCTGGAACAGATTAGGGGCAGCATTGGCCAATGACAATCGGGCAGAAGAGGCGATCGAGGCCTACTACAAGGCATTACAATTGAAGCCTAGTTTTGTAAGAGCACGTTATAATTTGGGAATACTGTGTATAAATATTGGGTGTTACAAAGAGGCTGCAGAGCACTTTTTGGGGGGTTTGAGTTTACACAAAGTGGAGAATGGAGAAGATTACAGAGATGGAGAGATGGAGATGTTTGATATACCCAAGAATCAGAGTGACCATTTGTTGGATAGCTTGAAGAGGGCTTTTATACTGATGGATCGGAGGGATTTGGCAGATAAGGTGAGGGTGAATATGAATTTGGATGAGTTTAGGGGGGAGTTCAACTTTTAAGCCGAATCATCGAGCAAGCCACAGGACACGAGCAGATTGACTAGTAATACAGTGGATGTAACAGATTAGAAACTTTTTGATGAAGCAACTCACTGATTCGCCTTGTTGCTTCGCTAGCTTATTGGTTAGCAATCAGGTAACCAGAAAGCACTAACCAATCTGCCAGCGAAACGGATATATTGTTAATCCAAGTGATCATTGAAATTCTGGCCTCCGCTCTGATTGGTCAGGAGTCAGTCTAGTCAAAGTTACCGAATTCATATTTAACGTGTATAATTATTGAGAAGTTAAATACCCCAATGTATATGTATAAGATGACCCTCTGATAAATAGTGGAGAAGCTCCGTCTCATCAATTCTCATATCATGTGAACTAAGCTTGATTACTATTTCACATACTTCATTGTTGTTGGACAGACAAAATCAGTCAGCATGAACGAATTGCTTTACACCTGATTGGGCAGCTCTTATAGATAAACTACCGAAACTTCCTCTGATATAGCTAATTGACCTGTGTACAAAATGTGTCCCTGATCATACCTTGGTGCATCTGAAGAGGTCCAGTTTGCCGAAGAAGATCACAAGTCGAATCAAGTATAAAATAATAATTACTTTGGTATATATGATGTACTGCACTTCCGAAAGGTCCTCTCATAGACCTATTTATTTACTCACAGCAGACCTCATACCTACCACCCCAAATAGAGGCTTAAAATTCTTATAAAAGGCTGGACCCTACTAAAAATGTCTTTAAAATGATATTTAATTATATCCTACAATATTTTTCCTCCAAAGGAACCCCCATTCTCCAAAAAACAACCCTCACACAAAACCAACAATCATAAATACAATTTATCACATACTCCAAATCAAGCTCGCACTTTGAAAAACTATCTTGATGCTCTTTTATCTACACTATAAATGACGAATTCATTGTTTTGATTTCCCCCGCATTCCTTCCCCTTGCCATCCTTCTATATAATTCCCCCTGCACCTCCTTCTCACTACATACACAAAACATGACAGTGACGTCGCTCCTACGCAGCGCGCACGCCCTCCCACACACTCCATCTCCTGAAGCATACGGGTTCCACCACCAGCTTGATCTCTCTATGGTCACGCCGCGTCTTGTCGTGTGCTCAGAACCAGTCCTGCTGCAGCATCCACAGATTGTGTACAAAAACAGCATCAACGACGTGCTCACGTTCTTGAATCTGCACTGGAAACACCACTGGATGATCTATAACCTTCAGGCAGAGCAGTCCAAGTACGACGATTGTCAGGTGTTTGGAAACATTGTGCACTCCCCCTTCCCAGACCACTTCCCTCCGCCATTAACACAACTTGCAGACATTGTCACCTCCATCGACACATATCTTCAGTCCGATAAAAAGAATGTTGTGTTGGTGCACTGTAAGGCCGGTAAAGGGCGCACTGGAACGGTTGTATGCGCATACCTCATGCAAAAGTACCACCTTCTGTGGAAGCAGGCCAATGCCTTCTACACGTCCAAGAGAATACGGTTTCCAATCCTTGCAGAAGGCGTTTCGATACCCTCGCAACAGCGCTATCTCCATTACTGGGAAGGGGGGGCTACCCCCTGCCGCCGGTGGCGCGTGCCGCAAATAGAGGTTTGGGGTAGTAGCCTTGTGAACAAGTCCGGTATGGTGGTGAGCTTGAGCACGTATGAAGCAGGCGATGGGCTGCGCTATGAGACTGTGTGGGAAGGTGAGGGGGTGAGCGAGGCGAGGGGGAAAAATGAGAGGGTGGTGTTTGAGGTGGATGGGGAGGTGTGGAGCGATGTAAGAGTTGGAATTTCGATGAAGGGGCGCGTGGAGTATGAGTTATGTTCCTTCTGGTTTAACGCTGGGAAGGAGGCGGCGAGGGGAGGAGAGTTTGAGGTAGGGTATAAGGATATGGATGGTTATAAAGGATTGGGGGTGAAGATGGGCATGCGGGCCTTGGATGGAGTGAAGGTTGTTTTTCAGCCTTTGTGAGGTCAGCCTGATGCGCTGTTGAGTGGTTTGACGTGAACCATTCTAGATTAGTGATTAGTGAGTAGAAGCACTGAAGATCCTTGTGTTATTCCGGAGCTTGACTATTGAGGATTGAACAGTAGCTCTGTGTTATGATATTATATACTAATTGTAGTATGCATTTGTATATATAGTGCATATTTGAGATCTCTGGTTGATTTGAGAAGTGTAGGATTTAGGTGTATCTATGGAACATTTCAAGTGTGCAGGTATACAGGCCTCTTTCAGTACACACTTGAACAATAAGACCAAAGAGGAACAATAGAAGTCAAAATGTCTCTTCAATTTCAACTCGGAATCTTAAAATCTCTAGACATTCACCTACCAATAACAGCACTTCTCGGCAATCATCTTGCCCACAGCAACTCACCAAATCCACTACGCTCCCATAGATTATCACACCGCACATTCTCGTCATTGCTCAAAGCTCAAAGATCCAAATCATATATGATATATACACTCTCTGGAAACACTTTTCTATTAATACACCTGGACCTTCCCAGACGTATAGTACCAAAAACAACCCTCCATGCCGAGAACAGCTAACAATACCCAGCAAAACTCAATAAACAATGTGCCAGCGCCAGTAAGATTCTCGCTTAAGCAGCAGCATCCCTGTCACCTGTCAAGGCAAGACATGCAGTATACTGAATAAAGGGAGGGCACTTACATATATTTTTGCTTATGTTGATAATTATATATATGAACAGTGACAATATCGTCAACGTATATTCGAGGTGTAATTGAAATAGTCTAGAAGCGATGTTGTGGGATATTTGATTCGTGGATATACGCTTAAAGTACGCATTTTATGTAGTGATTTTGAAATATACATTCACCGCGCCCTATACACCCGACAATGTAAAACAGAGGATTTGTATGTAAGTAAATACCATAAGAGCCAAATTCCATACGACTGTGACTGCTCATATTTACTAATAAACAATCACCTGCATCATTCCTTAAATTCATTTGGACGTGAATAATGCGAAGCTAAATGAGGGACGTTCTGTAGTGATACACGCTTATTTATGTATAAGTATATATATATTTAATAATTATATATAGTCATATAGTCGTACAAAAAATAAACTTTTCAGTAAATACCCTCTTTCTTTGTGAGAGAGCTTTGTGGGATTACATTGACCCGCCTACTAATTATAACTTCAAATTTCACTTGCTTCACACCATGTTCAACAAGTTCCCTCGAAAAAGGGAGAGCAGGAGAGGCGAGAAAAAAATAATTACGCCTCAGATAGACCCCCCCACCCACCCCACTCCCTCGAATGATCCTTTAGACTCTCAAAACCCTCCAAAAAGAGTCTCCAAAAGGAGTCTAGATCCTGAGCTACCCATCACTGACAACACTTCAAATCAAGACTTTTCTCTCGAGTCACTCTCCAATTGGCGTTTTTCAGAAGATGCTCTCATTTCGGCCCTTGGAGTCCAAATTGAGCGTCAAAGAGTACGTCAACAAGAGTTAAAATCTCAAAATCTCGACAAATCGATTCTTCTTTTGAACACCGCCAACGAGTACCAAATCCCGAAAGATCGAATCCCCCTTTTGTTTCAAAACGTGCCGAAGATCGAAGAATTAATGGAGATGCGACGCTATAAAAGTCTAGCAGATGGCCCTGAAAATTATGAGAGGCAAGAAAAATATGAGAAGCCCGGGTCTCCAGAGAAATCAAGATCCCATTCTTCCTCGTCTTCTCAGCTGCACACTTCGGTCTTCCGTGTCCAGATGCCGCAGCAGACCCAGTTCCAGTTTCACCACTGGGCTCCCGGCCCCCTGCCTGAGAGAAAACACCGGAGAGGCTTTTCAGAGGGAAGGGTTGGAAAGCATACGAGGGGGTTACTGGAGGGGGGCGCGGTAGGAGGGGGAGTAGGCGGGGGCAAGATAATGAGTTTTGTAAATGTGGGGGGAGGGGGTAGGGGGGGTATAGGAGGGAGTAGCGCGAGCAGTGTAGGGGGGAGTGTAGGAGGGAGTGCCGGGGCAGGCACTGCAAGAGGGAGTGGGGGCCCTATATCTAATAATATTGTGGTAAGCAGGGTGGAGGAGAGTCCGAAGAGGGGACATCGGAGGGGACAGTCGAAAGCGGATGTCGACTTCATGATACTGCATCCTGAGGAGTGACCATAACGAGCGGAATGAGTCAATGACAAGGCAAGTAAGCGAGGAGGCAAGTTACGACTTATAAAATGAGGAGAGTTACGTTTGAGTTAGCGCGAAGGTTAGGTAGTCAGTGAGAAATATAATTACGCCAAAGTGAAAATAACCACTGCCACTCGAGTTGAAACTGATCTTCCAGTATGATGAAACTGCTGGCTGCTAGAGATGATAGGCATTTGAGTTCTCGAAATCTGGGCTCTCCTCATTCAATGGCCAACCAAAATCATTACATGGTATATACACTATTTGGAGTATCTGCTTTCAAATTGGTGTATTCTGTTCACTGTTCAAACCAAAGCACCAACTACAACGAGCATCCCTACGCAATCCTTAATTCTAGATTCTCCCACAGATCTCTAAATATCCTATTCCATATTCATCCCATACCCTTCCTTTCTCAAATACAGCTCCTTTGCATACAACCCGGATCTTTTGTTTTTGATACACCTTGAATATAATTCTATATAATGACGACACGACGGTGGATATTGCATGATCATTTTTCTCTGTAGTATCACTCCAGTATATACGCATTAGAGGTATTCTTTCAAATCGTGGTTTGTCTGTTTGGGCTAGATCTCGATCGCTACCCAATTTTCCTTCTCTTTTGAGGTGAATATGAGATCAGTCACCTACAGATCCTTTTAGACACGTTGGCTAGTTTATAATCAATATGCGATACAAAAACGCCAATATTAACTATCGTGAAACTTTCGTTGAATGGATGAAATAGGAAAATATACCAATGATGTGTGTTCTGGAAGTAAGCCCCCTTGAACGACCGCTGTAATGCTGGATTGATGCTCTACAGCTGCTGATACATATTCCTCGAATTTATTGACATATTAAGATTATTTAGGTAATATTTTTTTATATGGCAGGTGAGCTCATTGTAGCAAAAAGAATCGATGTGTCTGTTGCGAAGAATCCAATAGTGAATGACCTTTTCTCACCCTCTGCTATCTTGGCTATCTCCGCGAGCGTAAATTTATCGGGTAAACACGAAAAAGATCATTAACATTTTAGATTTTATCCCCAAAACACTGAGGCAATACTCTAGATAGTATAGCTTGAATTCAAGCTCCTCCCTCTTTCGAGAATGTAGTTACAAGGCTATGAAATAGTTAAACTGACGCGGTATTTACATAATAAGAGCGCTCTTGACTTACTTTTCCAATAGTTACAAAAAAGGCGTTGGTACTGTGCTGTAGTACAAATACAGCAGTCCTCTGGAATGAGACACCGCAATAACATCCCCATCTTCATATGTACGAACCCTCTTGATGGCGACCCGATTCAAATGGTAAGACTAAACTACACAAGGTAAAATCAATATTTAGGGCATTGTCTTGGAGTGGGTTCAGACAATATAGTCTCATTCGAATGAGCCTTCAATCATCAAACCAAATCTATACACCGTTCCATCTATATCTATGTAAATCTTCATAATTTTATAATAAGAGCTGGTGAAGTTAGACCCACCCCCCCGGCTCCCGCTCCTTGAATAAATTTATGAATTTCAACGTCTCACCAGTGCATGCCCCCAGCCCCACTTCCATCCTTTACCACTCAAGTCCTTCTCAGAAGCCTATTTAAACCAGTTTACCGTCTTCCCCAGAAACCATTTCTCTTCAAAAGCTTCTCCCAAATGCCAAAACAACCTCTCATCAAACTCCCTCCCGTTCTTGCCAAAATCGCACCGGCCATTTCGCCTGAGTTGGATTACTCGACGAACCTGAACTACCGCGACTTTTCTGTCTCGCTCACTGATCTCGATTTTACTGTCGACTTCGAGAAAAAAGCGTTGGTCGGTTCTGTGGAGTACACAATGGAGAATTTAACAGGATCAAGTTCTGTGACTTTGGATGTGACCACTGTTGAAGTGCAGAAGGTGGAAATCAATGGAAAGGATGCCCATTTTTCCATTAAAACCGAAGGCTTAAAAAACTCGTTGGGAAACGGTTTGGAAGTGAAATTAAATTCTCTGGACAAAAAGGTCTTTCTCAAAATCGACTTCCAAACCCTTCCATCTCTGACGGCTCTTCAATTTCTTGGAAAAGACCAAACAGACGGTAAAAAAGCAGGCTACCTCTTTTCCCAGAGCGAACCTATTCACGCAAGACTGATTTTCCCATGTTTCGATACTCCGGCTGTCAAGACTCCCTACAAAGTCAAGGTCACCCTGCCTCAAAGAACTTTGGTCTCATGTCTCCCGGATGCGAATGCACAAGCCAAGGAATCGGATGATAACATATACCACTTCTATCAGCCAGTTCCTATTCCAGCCTACCTTTTCGCCATCGTTAGTGGTGATATCAAGGGAGCCAAAATAGGGCCTAGATCCACGGTATACACCGAACCGGTGGGTCTTGACAAGTGTGCGAACGAGTTCAAAGATGAGGTTGTCGAAAAATTTTTGGGTGTTTTAGAAAAAGTCTTGTTCCCATATGAATGGAGCACCTATGACTTTGTGGTTGCCCCAATGGCCTTCCCGTACGGAGGAATGGAGAACCCGCAATTGACCCTTGCAAATCTGACGGTTGTGAGCGGCGATGGAGAGAACATTGATGTTATTGCACACGAATTAGCCCATTCTTATAGTGGAAATTTGGTTACTAACGCTTCGTGGGAACACTTTTGGCTCAATGAGGGATGGACGGTTTACTTAGAAAGACGGATTTTGGCCGGATTACACGGTGAAAAATATCGCCATTTCAGTGCGATTATTGGATGGCAAGATTTGGAAGAGAGTATTGGAAGAATGGAACAAAAGTATACCAAACTCATCCAAAATTTGAAGGATGGAAGTGACCCTGATGACGCATTCAGCACGGTTCCATACGAAAAAGGATTCAACTTCTTATTTCATTTGGAAAGTGTAGTTGGCGGAATCACCGCATTTGACCCATTCATCAAACACTATTTCACCACCTTCCAAAAGAAGAGTCTCGATACGTATCAGTTTATTGAGTGTTTGTTGAAATACTACTACGAACACGACTATCCGGTATACGAAAAATTGCTTGCGGTGGACTATGAGACCTGGTTGCTCGGAGAAGGACTTCCCCCAAAGCCAAAATTCGATACTTCATTGGTCGACGTATGTATCGCTTTGGGCGATAAATACTATAAGCACGTTACTGAGGCCAAGGGGAAAATCGACTTTCTGGAATTCCCAGACGCCGAGACTGCGGATTACAGTTCTAACCAGTTAGTTGTGTTCTTGGACCATATTCTCACTCTCCACAAAAAAAGCTTCTTTTTGGACTCTGAAAACGGAAGAGCAATGTTGAAGCACGTTCTGGGATACCTGCGGATCGGGAAGAATATGAACGCCGAGGTGCGGTTTAGAATGTACCGTCTTTTCATGGTTGGAAGAAAAGAGAGCGAGTATAAGGATTTTGCGGAATGGTTGGGGACCGTGGGGAGAATGAAGTTTGTGAGACCGGGCTATATTTTGTTGAATGAGTGTGACCGGGAGTTGGCTTTGGACACGTTTGAGCGGTTTAGAGGAAGATACCATCCAATCTGTGTGGCGATGGTCAAGAAAGATATTGGATTATGAGTGATTGAGCGGAGTGAGGCAATTCATATATTTAAATAATCACTAATATTGAATGGCTAAGACAATTGTAGTTATTTCGTTCGTCAAAACCATTTGATTGCGTTCACCAGATTGATTAGGTCAATGAGTGGAAAAATGATACGTGATCAATTCAACAAGATCAATGTCCATCACAGAGCAAATGACGCAATAGGCTATCCTGCTACCTTTAGTTATTGGTGGCTATATCATCAGATTGACTCTGAAGATCTAGATTTATCGAATACAGCGAAATCATCGTCCTAATCTTCTACTGGTATATTTTTGAAATGCCTATCCTTTTGTCACTTATTTTTCAAGCACAAGTTCTTCATTCACATGCCTTTCCCATACGAATGCTCGCCTACGGTGCGCATTTATGTAACGCCTACTGGGTTCATTATAGGGTGGTCTGAAAACTCAGTAAAAGAAGATGATTGAGGGATAAGTAGCGCGTATTCTGAATTTTCCCATCACAGCTTTTTACGGAATTTTCTAGCATACTTTTTCCGCAAAGTCAATGATCAAAAAGTCAAATTCGAGATTTGTTATTGATTGCATATGCAGTGTGTATGCTTTATGAGCTCTTCGGTTTGCTTATTAGAGTTCGATATCGCTGCAATGATACCAAAGCATGGAACTTTCAAAATACTTACCCGGCATGTCAAATTTGACCGTTGGATGACAGTTGCAAAAAGGTGCGATTAGTGTTTGGAAGGTTTATTTCTTATTTGAGATCTGTAGAGACTCTGAAAGTGAGGTTGTTTCACTGTTTAGTGATTTTTATATAAGTGAAATGCATCTTTTTGAAGAAGAGTACTTACTAACAACAGGAGTCTGTAGGCATTAAGTCGACTATTAAGTAATTTGCATGCGGTTTATTTGAGCAATAGATCACTTAGCCTCCTTTTCATTTTTGTTTCTCCTGTTCTTGCTTTAATTGTTGGTGAGCTTCGAGGGTTTTAATCCGCCCCAAACGCGTATTTTTGCATTTCTTATAAATCCATCAACTGTCTGTTCTCGTGTATAGAAATTGAAGACTATAATGAAAGTCAGTAATACTGTAGAATACTGTATGATTTTCCTATTCATTATTGATTCATTGTGTTTCAAATAAGAATATGTGATTTTTGGGAAACATTCAAAATTTCTACACCAAACGGAGGGAATTTCAAAACGTCACGTCACAAAACGACTGTGTGCCCAAAAACAAGAAAACAGCTTTGAATTGAACAGATATACATTCATAGAGTTAAATATCTTACATGTGATCATTCTCAGACTGTCTTCTTTTGTAACTGAAGGATTTGTGACCAACTTCAAATGCCTAAAATTTCTCGTAAGCTATAAAATGATCTTTTGAGGTGCGAATTGATCCACTCATTTCTTTTGTGATACATTTAAACCTTTACGTTTACATATATTCAATAACAAAATACTGAGGTTCTCCAGTATAGGTTAATTTAGTGCCTCTGCATGTTTGAAAGGCTGTACACCCTGTTCAGCCGTGCTTAAACACAAATTTGTCCTATGCGAACCCACAACAGAAAGGAACACTAGAGGGGAACAACAGACTACCTTTAAGTGTGTACTATAGCTGCTTCACCAAAAGGTTGCACTGAAAACGTTATGCGAAGAGCTCAGCATCAAGCTAGCCCAATTCAAACCCTACATATTCGAACCTTACATATACAATAACCGCTAGCAGACTACTAGGTGAATTTTGCGGGTATTTGAGTTCTAGGCTGTATAAATGAACGTTTAGAGGACTCTATAGATGTTGTATGATTTACCCTTTCAACGTCTACCATGCGTGTTGTTTTTTTGACAGCACCCTTTCAAGATAGTTTATATATAATCGAAGAACTCCGCAAAAGGCCTAGATCAAGGAGCAACCCCGCTCATAGCTCTGATCTGTTTATGTGGAAGTGCCAATTCTCCTTCTCCACCGTCACAGCAGATCAGTGCTTCTTTTGCTGGCCATAAATGAAATACGAGCTTGACAACCCCACTTGAGGAATTAGATCTGATTGTGAATATTGAATATAGTAAGGTCTGGGGAGAAGAAACGAAGATAGAGTGTACCATTCAAAGAATCTATTAATAAGATAGAGTAGATTCCTTATACCCGATCAAAGTATACATAGAGTTAGTTATATACATATATATGAGCATGTTGATCTGATAGAACTATGACATAAGGACAGCAGATGTATACCGATTAGGAAGCGTCCCACAGGAAAAGAAATTTAGTGGCTAACATCACTGGGAGAAGGGGTACATTTTCCCCATGGGGTTGAAAGGCTGGTTGTGAGATTTGTTCCCTGTAATTGCATTGAGCAGGGTTGCAAAAATGTGGAGGACGAGAAGAGAGAGAACAAAGGAGAGATGCGCACCTTATACAGAATAATGAATACATTACAACTATTTAGATAAGTTATAAGACAATAGTTACCCCGGATTTTCCCCACAAATTTTCTCCAACCAAGTGGAAAAAAAAAACGTCCTCCACCAAAGAAAACCAAAAAGCTGCGCTTTCTAAACAAGACGTCAGGAGAATGAATACGAGGTTGAATTGCGAAAAGCTACGGGTAAGAGCTGGAGAATCGCAACTTTTTGACAAATTTGGTGATTAAGGGCACTAACTTTGAGGTGACGCATCTCAACGGCGAGACATGCCTCGGAGTTTACAAAGCCAGAAAAATGGGTCGGAAAATTTGCTATATGCACCTCACCCAAGCTCGTCCGACCCGGATTACCGCATTAGGAGAGAGTGTGGGGAGTGCATGAAACAAGGAAATGAAGGGTGGGGGATACCGATGTGTATAGAAAACCGTTTGAAATAGAATGTACTTGGCCTGGATACCGATGAAGCCCGGTTTCATGTTTATTCCTCTTATCGCCAGCTGCTCGGAGTTGCACATGCGTCCTGCACATCCTGCAGAAAAAATGGAGATGTCGAGACATTGTTACGTCACCTGCATATTTCGTGGGACAGATGCGCATTTGGATCTCAAAGGGTCAATAAACTTATCAGTGACAAGTCTTATTTAGGTGAGAAAATCACTGTTGGTTGGAATCTGCTGAAAGTGACAAATGGTTCACTGAAATACTCTATGCATATACCCTACCCCTGGTAAACTACACAGATACTCTTGCTGACCAACCGTTTGATGCATATATGCACATAGATCTTGCCAGTCTTAGAAACCATTTCACCGTTCCTCCGGAAGTTTCCTGCGTTTGCAGTGGCACTAAATCGGTCGGCTTTTTGCCGAGTTGTGGTACGAGTATTCAAATCGAATTAATCGATTTTCGGCTATACGTGTTTTCGGTTTCTATAGTGATTTTCCTCTAGCTTTGAAGCCAAGACGAATTCCTTGTTATGTTGTGGAAATATTTCTGGATATACAAGATTTAAACCAACATGGGATTTAATTAGCAAATTTGAATGCCGAGCTCATTTCTCGGAGTTCATATGACATAATTGTTTCCTCACATACTAATTTCTGTAACATGCTATCTATATATGCACAACTTTTCATTCGGGTTAAACGCCTGTTTAAGCTTACCCCAGATTTTACTTGACATTTTGTGGGGCAAATCTGGGGTGCTCTAAATATTCAACTCGGATTTTTAGCTTCATATTTTTCACACACTTTCCATCTTTTTAATCTTTTTAATCATTCTCATCATTCGCTTATTAGAGGCACATAAATTGTCTTTTTCTTTGAAAATTTATGCACCCCACATTTCGGAGTTTCAAACGGCTGAGTTAGGTCAAAAGAATCCATATAATTCTTTTTTTTTTTGGGTGAGCGCCATGAAAAGTTTTAGCATTATACGTTTAGAAGGACTATTCCAATTGTTTGGTTTGATAATCAAGACTACTAGTAAACTGTGATTCTTGTCTCTCCTGCTTATATCACCGAGACTGAATAGCTAGCAAGTACCGCGCCAAGAAAAGTAACCGTTGAGTTTTTGAGTACAACAAGGGGGTACTTTCATACCGGACCCGCACTAGGGCTCAGAGAGCGCTGTTCCATCCCGCATGGTCAGCTAATGCGTGACATATGAGGTATTCTGTTATGCAGTGCGGTTTACTGAATGCGTCAAGTTTCGACGTGTGGTATGAATTGATTTAGTGGGAATGTTTCTATACATTTTTATTGACTTTTAGGGAAAACGGAGAGCATGGAGGAGAAGAAATGTGGACTTTTATGGAAGGTACTGTAAGAAACTGTGCGGGTGATAATCCTCCGTAACGTTGAGGAGTAGAGGAGTGTATTTACCAGCTCAAATTCAAGCTCAATTGTCATTGAGAGGCGAAAAATAAGTGTCAACGGCACTTTGTGTACAGTTTACAAGTGCTAATAGACCAGGCAAGTCGTCGTGTGGATGAAGATCGTCGAGAAGTCTTCCACTGAAGGATTAGTTTAAACCAAATTCAAGCTGCAACCACCACCAAATTGAGTAAGACCCGGTTTAAACCATTGGCAAATCATCTTAAGTGTCACTGTTAAAACCAATGGAACCCGTTGTACTTTCAGCAGATTGTTTTTACTAAATCAAAACAAACGTCCAAGTTTAGCATTTCTAAGAGACATAATGATGGATCGAAGAGGGGTTCAGTGTGGGAGGGGTCAAATGAACTAGTAGTAAAACACATTGGGTATATATAAATGTACACAATAACAAGAGTATCTGCGGTACAAATATTCATTCTTATCATCTCGAAACATCAAGAACCACATGGCAATATCCACTACCAAACCATCAATCCCCGTAAAATTCACACAATATACACAACGTCAATCAGAGAACCACAAAAACACCACTGGAAAACAGTACAATCACTTGGCCTTACAATACTAAAACAAACATCTAGTTTTTAGACTTTTAAGTCAACTGAAACACAAGAATACTTCTAAAAACTCTAACAGAAAGAGAAGAAAAAGGTCTTTTTATAAACGTAAACTCAGATACACATGTAACCCCCATCGACAGCCAAGTCAGTGCCGGTCACGTAACTAGCAGCATCACTAGCCAAATACACGTAGGCTGTGCCAATCTCCCAAGGCAAAGCTTCTCTTTGGATAGGAACCACGGACCACATTTTTCCTCTGGTCTCACGAGGCAAGTGGTCGTTCAATCCAGAGTCACAGTAACCTGGAGAAACACTGTTAACTCTTGCGAAACCAGCCCACTCAATGGCCAAAGACTTGGCAAAGTGCTTGACGGCTGCCTTGGAAGTGTTATAAGGTGTCAAGTTCATTGGGTAGTTCACTATCGATGCGCTCATCGAAGCAGTGATAATAAAAGAACCTTTCCCTTGTGCTTTGAAAATTTTGCCTATGACACGAGCACAATAGTATACACCGTTCAAGTTAACACTCATAAGTTTGTTCCACTCCTTGTCATCGCTATTGACATCGTCACAGATGTTGCCGGTCTTCCACACAATACCAGCGTTGGCTACAAAAACATCAATACGACCGAATTCAGCATGAATGGCAGCAATGGTCTTTTCGACTTGGTCTGCGCTCGAGACGTCGCACTTGTAAGACTTGGTCTTGGACCCGGTTTTCTCAGAAACTTCTCGGGCAACTTCGGTACAATCAGCATAGTCTACAAAGGCCACCAGAGCACCAGACTCGGCATACAACTCGGCTATGGCGTAACCAATACCTCTGTACAGTCCCGTGACCACGCAGACCTTGTTTTTGAGCGAAAAAAGATCAGCTATAGGGGCTCTCTTAGGGAAAGGTTTTGGAAGCTCATCAGTGAACTCATTAGAAATGAAAGAGTAAATTGGCTTGTCTCCCGGGCGTTTTTCAGGAAGCATGGTTGGGTACAAAAGAATTGAAAATGAGTTTTTTATACCTTTTTTTTGTTTTTACTCCACCCAAGGCTCACTCATTAAATCTCTCCACTTTTCGGAACCGACTGCTTTCCCTTTTCCTCCACTGATAACACGTGACGCAGAGCACATGCAGTGATGCACAGTGTCCCGCAGAGAACCGCAGAGACCCGCAGTACCTAGGGTGCGCCTGCGGGACGCTGCCTGCGGGACAGCGGCTTGCGAACTATATATAAAGGGCCTGTTTCTCTACAAGTTCTTACTATCCCCAGATAATGTCTGACGTTGCTGAAAAACCTGAGGCGCTCACACCAGAGAAGAATTCCGGTGACGAGGGCAAATATGTGCATGACATTGAAGACTCTACCGTCTACAAATACCTTGGGATGAGCGGTAACACGCTCTCCCGTGCTGTGTCTTTAATGGCCGGTGCGGGTTTCCTTCTTTTCGGTTATGACCAGGGTGTTATGGGAAGTTTGCTTACTTTGAAGGATTTCAGAGACACTTTCGAAGAAGTGAGTATTTCTTGATTGTTGTTATTCTTTGACTGCTATTTGCTGCCAGTATCTGCTGCTATAATAAATACCTTTTGTTTTCCTCAAATCTCATTTACCCTATATCAGTGTTAATAAGGTTGACTCAACGGACTTAGTTGCTAGTCCGAGGTGCATAAGCGAGATACGTACGACTCAGATTGTTCGGTCTGTTAGAATACGTCTTGTGCCACTTGAACATTAATAAGATATGATTTTGTGTTTTGATTTTTGATGCTTTTTTGTTGGATCTGCTTTTGACGTTTTTGATGCTGTTTCGTGATGTCATTCGATTTTTCTCTGACTTGACTCAGATCAACACTTCTGAATATGAAAAGGAATAAACTTGATCGTCTATATCTTGAATATGGAAATCTGTGATATGGTAATGATATCATGATTTTTTTTTGATTTTATGATTTTCCTGATTTCTTTGATTTCTTTATAATCGTTATAATCTTCAGTACCATGAACACTATTCAAGCAGTATTCTAGCTGGATTGTGCGCTTTATTCGGATAACAGAAATACTAACCAGATTGACACCACAGACCACCCAAACAAAGCCACCTATCAAGGTTTTGTCATCGCCATCTACGAAATCGGTTGTCTTTTCGGCGCCATTGCCACCATGTACATTGGTGACAAGATCGGACGTAGAAAGACTATTGTTCTCGGCTGTATTGTCATGACCATCGGTGCCATCATCCAGTGTTCCTCTTACTCTGTTGGCCAGCTTATCGCTGGGCGTATTGTGACTGGTCTCGGTAACGGTATGAACACGTCCACCGTTCCTGTGTGGCAGTCCGAGTGTGCTAAGCCTGAAAAACGTGGTAAGCTTGTGATGATCCAGGGTGCTCTTATCTCTGGTGGTATCATGATCTCCTACTGGATTGACTTTGGCTTCTACTTTGCCACCGGCCCGGTGTCGTGGCGTTTCCCTGTTGCCTTCCAGATCATCTTCCCTCTCTTTATTGGTCCTTTCATTATGTACCTTCCAGAGTCGCCTAGATGGCTCCTTAAGGTTGGCAAGATCGATGAGGCTGTTAAGGTTTTCTCTGCTCTCGACGGTGTGCCTGCCAACGACCCTACCATTGGTGCTGAAGTTGCTGAGATTGAGGAGGCCATTGCCATCGAAAAAGCTGGTGAACAAAAGGGTATGTGGAGCTCTATTTTCACTCAGGGAGAGGCCAAGACTTTCCACAGAGTCATGCTTGGTGCCGTCAACCAGATTATGCAGCAAATTACCGGTATCAACTTGATTACTTACTACGCTGGTACTATTTTCGAGAACTACATTGGTATGTCTGCTCTCAACTCGCGTATTCTTGCTGCTTGTAATGGTACTGAATACTTCATTGCCTCCTGGATTGCCTACTATACCATTGAAAAGTTTGGTAGAAGAAAACTTATGTTGTTCGGATGTCTTGGCCAGTCTTTCTCCATGGCCATCTTGACTGGTTGTAACTGGGCTGCAAACAGAGGCAACAGTGGTGCCGGTATTGCTGCTGCCGTGTTCCTTTTCGTGTTCAACTCTGCATTTGCCGTGGGCTGGTTGGGAATGACCTGGTTGTACCCAGCTGAGATCACTCCTTTGAACGTCAGAGCCGCCGCTAACGGTTTGAGTACCGCATCTAACTGGGTGTTCAACTTCATGGTGGTGATGATCACCCCGGTCGCGTTCAAAAACATTGGTCCTTACACTTACACCATCTTTGCTGCCATTAACTTGGCCATGTTCCCAGCCGTGTACTTCTTTTTCCCAGAGACCGCTGGGAGATCTTTGGAGGAGATGGACAAGATTTTCGCATTGTCCAACGTACGCACTCCATGGGACGTTGTCAAGATCGCCCGGGACTTGCCTCACGAACACCAAAACGGAAAGTTTGTTGAGAACAAGGAAACTGCGGAGCACGAAGAAGAGACCACCGCCTGATTTTTATTGATGTTTGTTTTTCTTTATAGGTGAGTTCACCGATTTATAGATTTTGAGGTAGTTCTCATACTTAAAACTGATTTATGAAGTTATTTTGATGTAGATAAAGCTACCATGGTTAGACGAGACCGATGGAACAAAATTAAGCATGTTAAAGTATATCAAGAGTTCAGTAGAAAATTCTATAGTTTACACGAAAAAACAACTATATCAATAAAGCTTTAATCAGAACCCCCAATCCCCCAGATCTTCAACGTCCTCATGCTCAATCATATTGTACACCTCTCTGGCTCTTGTTGCGAGCCTCGCCTGCTCTAGTCTTCTTCTTCTGCGCTCTCTTCTTTGTCTAACCACAGTGCTTAAAGAAGGCCGAGGGGTTCCATCTTGATCCTCCGTGTTCCCCGAATCACTCTGATTATCCTCATCACATGCACATGCTTGTGCCACCGAAGAGCCTCTGGAAGAGACTCTGGTGGGCTGTCCAGAAGTAGCTCTGGACGCTGTTTTCGAAGAAACGCCAGAGGCGGGACTCGGGCAAGGGGAACGAGGGTAAAGGCTACCATTAGCCCTAAAATTAAGCTCCTGGAACTCTAGGTCATCATACACCGCTTGCTGTTGTTGCGTATGTAAAGTCTCAGAGAGGACAAAAGAAGGAAGCTCAGACGCAACACGCGTAGGAACAAAGCGTCCAAAAACATTAGAATTCACGCCTCTGTTCATATCTGCAATGCTTGGGGTTCTTGTATGCTCAGAGTCACTACTACCATTGCCAAAAGCTTGAGTAGCATGGCCAAAGCTGTAGGATTGGTTGTCAGTACTAAGATACAGATTCTCTAATTCTGGAATCTCCTCGTTCAGGGAGCTGTACTTGGGGTGTTCGAATATGAATGGATATTTGTTATTCATCGCTGCAGGTGTAACTGGCGCTTCGTCCCTTTTATATGCTAAGTAAAGGTAAGGAAGAAAGAAAATTTTCTTTCCCTCCTCCTTACTCGTGTGAAAGCTTCTCCATATCTGCACTCAAACTATCTATATGGTTCTGTTCTGTTCGACGCTGTTCTCTTCTGGATCTTCTTTCCCTTAGTATCACTGCATAGGGCTTCTTTACAGAACCCTCCTCTCTAAGAGCATTTATGCTTCCTCTTCTTTCCCTAGAGAATCTGCTTGAGTTGAACTGGTGACTCTTTTCCCAGTCCTTCGACATCATCTCTAGCAAACGCACTCTGTTCTTAGCAAACTTGAGCAGGGTAGTGTAGGGGTTTGCCTGTAACATTTTGTGCTCCTGAATATTACTAGATGATAAGAATTCATCTGAATTATCGTTGAGAACTTCTTCTTCTATGGGGAGAGCCAATAGAGCGCACGTCTCATTTTCGAGCTTAGAAATACGCAGCTCGAGGCGGGGGATGCAGTTGGAGGCAGAGAAGAAAGTTTTTCAGTGTTTCACTGCCCATTAGACTAGTATGCGTAGTTCGTCAGGATTTGGGCTAGAATTATACAATGCTGTAGCGCAAGCAAGCTACGAAAAAGAAAGACTGCATCTACTAACTGTATTTTACTAATCTAATTATACGTTAATATTTGATAATTTGTATCTAATATACATTCAGATCATTTTGAGGAAGTGATCCTGTATGGTTCAATCGCTCCTCGAGTGTACGACTATTAATATCAGTGATAACTGTATGAATGAACTTAGCACACTCACTGAAGAAGCTTCTCAATGTCAGCCTCCATTTTCTCAACCATTCTCTTAACAATAGAATCTTCAATGTTCTCGTTCGAGATCCTTGTACTCTCAGAGAAAATCCCATGGGACTTTTCCCAAAGCTCGTTCTTCTTTTTGAGAAAAAGGAGCCTCTGAGTGTCACTTCTCACTATAGCATCATAAATGAGACTTGTGAATGGGCTCACATTGGGATTCTCCTCCTTTTCAGGGAAAAAATGGCTCTTCACAATCTCAGGATTATAACAAATGTGAGGGACTTTGGAGAAGAGATTTTCAGGCTTTTCAGATGTGGTGTTTTGAGCGGTCGTCATGGATAATACTAGACTACAATACAAGGCTAGGCGATATATATGTATGTGAGGTCAGAGACAAGTAAGGAACATAAGTAGACGTCAGTTATGAAATTGAGTCAGAAACTAAATCCTGACTCAAATGAGAATACTTGCATTAAATGAGGAAGCGTGAATGTGTCTTATTAATCTAGATAGTGAGAAATGTGTCAAAAACTAATGATTCATCATTCTTGTGTGTTTAGGCTGATCTATACTAAGAGACATTTAACAGTAAAATATGAAGGAATTTTTGAGTTGTATATAGAGAAGGGTGATCGGTTTACCGGCAAAGTCACTTATTATGGATTTATGCAATCCCTTACTTTTGTAGAAGCTGTGTATACAATCAGAAAGATGTATCTGATGCATTGTATCATGTTATATTAGAGAAACTAATTCTCTGAATTTGAAAATACAGAAAACTACTTGTAAACATATAATCAATATATTTATAAAATAGATCAAATGTATAATGAACAGCAAGTAAATAAGTTCCTATATAAAAAGAGAAATAATTTTTACATACGAGCATTTTTCACGCGTCGCGATTTTTGTTTATTAAATTTCATCTTCCATCTTATACCCATCAAAAATGCCACCATCCAGTGGTGATAAATATGTCAAGCTCACTCAGTTAGAGCATATTTTGAAGCGTCCTGATACCGTGAGTTTCATGATTTTTTTCGTGATTTTTGTTGTTTTTAAAGTCTTTTTTTGACTGATCCATTGTTCCACTATATTGCAATTTTCTGCTTGATGGAGTTATCTTTGATTAACCTTCTTTATTTCAATTGAGTCTTTATATTCTGTTATACTAAAGATCTCTGCTATTGACACTTGGTGATAGATTTCAAGATTTTAACGTGCTTTGATGATTATTAGGTGTTGTTTATATGTTGTTTACATGTGATGATTTTCAGTGATCTTGCAAAGTCAGGCTCTTAAGTAATTATTCTTCCTCTATGGCTTCTTATGGGTGTTATATTGGATCAATTGGCTTTTATAGAACTCTTTCTAATTAATCTCCTTTTCGAATATATTTGTTGGAGATGTGCAATTATGATGCACTTTCTATATACACTGGGTGCTGACTTTCTTCTTACAATTTGTTAATCTCTTTCATCTTGTTCTGTCTATTGTTCCTTTCAATCGCCCATACACAACCTCAATCAAACTGATCACTGTACCTCCCCACCTTATCGTACCTTCCCTCCTTAATAACTGCTTTTATCAGTGAATAATGGTTTGCCACTCTGTGGAGTGAGAACGTGGCTTAATAAAGCTTCTTCAATTTTTCAATTCCATTCTTTTCTTTTCATTCAATCGTTGTTTTCATATACTCATGGTTGTTTATGTATCATCTCATCGATAGACTCTTCATGTAAAGCACATGAATTCTTCCACTCCCTTGAATCTGACTACAATACCATAACTATTTCAACTACCATTTTGAGTCACTTGATGCCTCAGTTTTCTCGAATCGTGCGAAGCGAGATTTGGTTTGCAGGGTCGTTAAAGTGGTGAATGATTGTTCTACCTCATGACTAGAATAGATATTCAAACCAGTTATGATGGTCTTATCATTCGTTTTTCTTGACTTTTATATATTATACCCATAATGCTCATATGATTGGCTCACTCTATATTCTTATTCCTGCCCTAGATTCTCGTTCAGAATCGTCACTACTCATAATTCTTCCCTGATAATCTCAACTCTCGCGCTTTGTTACTCTAAATCATTTTGTCTACTCGATATTGTCTACTCACTCATACATTTCAATTTTAATTTGACATTCGTCCACTTCATTTTAATATTTATTCGGAACACAGATATCACCACTTTAAAGATAATTCGAGGGAAGAAAGAATTATTTATTTAAACAATTTGTTGTTATTAGATTTGATGGAAATCGCTTCTCATGGTTCAAGTAAAGCGTGATTGTTACTGCCTCACGATGCTAACCAGTACATCGGCTCCACCGAACCCTCCACAGAACAATCCTGGATCCTCTCCTCCTCCAATGCCCTTGTCGAAAAATCCATCACTTTTGTCCCCGGGTTCCTCAAAATCTTTGACGAAATCCTCGTCAATGCCGCCGACAATAAAATTCGTGACCCCTCCATGCGCAGAATCGATGTCGTTATCGATCAAGAGCAGAACCTTATCTCTGTCAAGAACGACGGTAAAGGTATCCCAGTAGAAGTTCACACAAAGGAGAAAATCTATGTTCCTGAGCTCATCTTTGGCCATCTCCTTACGTCATCCAACTACGACGATGATGAAAAAAAAGTGGTGGGCGGTCGTAATGGGTATGGTGCTAAATTGTGTAACATCTTCCTGACATGGTTCGAGTTGGAAACCTCTGATAAAGAGCGTGGCAAGACGTATCATCAAGTATGGAAAAACAATATGCTGGTTTGTGAGGAGCCTCAAATAGGCAAATTTGTCAAGAAGAATGGAGAATATACGAAAATCTCTTTTCGCCCGGATTTTGGCAAATTCGGAATCTCAGGTCTCGATGATGACTTTGTAGGGCTTTTGAAACGTAGAGTATACGATATAGCAGGCTGTGTGAAAGGTGTCACTGTGCATTTGAATGGAGAGAAAGTACCAGTGACCAATTTCCAGTCTTACATCGACTTATACTTGGAGTCTACTAACCCTGACGAAAAGCCAGCTGTGGTTTATGATCGAAATGAGAGATGGGAAGTTGCATTTTGTGTCTCGGAAGATGTGTTCCGCCAGGTTTCCTTTGTTAACCTGATCGCCACAACAAGTGGAGGCACCCATGTGACGTACATTACAGACCAGATTGTAAACAAGACCATGGCTTATCTCAAGAAGAAGCACAAGGGAATCCACGTGAAGCCGTTCCAAATAAGAAATAACATGTTTGTCTTTGTGAATTGTCTCATCGAAAACCCTGCCTTTACTTCTCAAACAAAAGAGCAAATGATCACCAAAGTTTCCTCTTTCGGACTGAAGTTTGTTCTTACGGAAGACTTCATCAAGAAGGTGGCCAAGACCAAGTTCTTCCAGCAAATCTTGGACATTGCCCAGGCGAATGCTGATAAAGCGTTGGCCAAGAGTGACGGGCTGGGAAGACGCAACCGGGTGGTGATTGCAGGAAAGCTTGAGGATGCTAACAAAGCTGGAACCAAGGAAAGCGAACAGTGTACCTTGATTCTCACAGAAGGAGACTCTGCTAAAGGTATGGCTGTAGCAGGACTCAAAGTGGTAGGAAGAGACTACTACGGGGTGTTTCCATTACGAGGGAAGCTCTTGAATGTGAGAGACGCGACAGCCGACCAGATCATGAAGAACCAGGAAATCAAGAACATCAAGAAGATTATGGGACTACAGCATAAGAAGCGGTACGAACTGGTCAAGGGGTTGAGATATGGCCATATCATGATTATGGCAGACCAGGATCATGATGGAAGTCATATCAAAGGGCTCATCATGAATTTCATAGAGATGAGTTTCCCAGGGTTGTTGGATATCCCTGGCTTTTTGCTTGAATTCATCACGCCTATTGTTAAGGTGACGTTTCCTAAGCAAAGGAAGGAGCTGCTTTTATTTTACAGTATTCCTGAATACGACCGTTGGCTTGAGAATGAGGGAAGAGGGGTTGTGTTCAAGCACAAGTATTTCAAAGGATTGGGAACTTCAGACAAGAGAGACGCCATTACCTATTTCCTGAATTTGGACCATCATATCAAGAATTTCGATACGATGAAGCAAGAAGATCGGGATCTCTTTGAGTTGGCATTTTCGAAAAAGAAAGCCGACGAAAGAAAACTGTGGCTTGCTGGATTAGAACCTGGGACTCATTTGGACCCTGACTTGAAGATGATTCCATATGATGACTTCATTAATAAGGAATTGATTCTCTTTTCGATGGCCGATAATATCAGATCCATCCCTAGTGTGTGTGATGGACTCAAGCCCGCGCAACGTAAGGTGATTTTCACTCTCTTGCAAAGACACAGCAGAGAGGAAATGAAGGTGAGTGAACTTCAAGGAATGGTTTCTCAAAAGAGTGGGTACCACCATGGAGACCAGTCGATGGTGCTGACTATTGTTTCGTTGGCCCAGGATTTCGTGGGACTGAATAACATCTACCTCCTTAATCCAAATGGTACGTTCGGTACACGTGACACTGGAGGTAAAGATGCTGCTGCTGCGCGTTACATTTATACCGAATTAGGCCAGATTTCGCGTCACATATTCAAGCAGGAAGATCACGCGTTGTTGAATTACTTGGAGGACGACGGAAAGAAGATAGAGCCAGAATGGTATGTCCCTGTAATTCCAATGGTTTTGGTGAATGGGGCCGAGGGAATTGGTACCGGATGGCTGACACTGATTCCGCAGTACAATCCTTTGGATTTGGTGAAGAATCTTCGCAGAGCTCTCAAAGATGAAGAGTTGGAACCCATGACTCCGTGGTACCGCAACTGGCGGGGAACCATCTTGCCTGCAGGGAAGGGGAAGTACAAGATGTACGGTCGTATCGAGAAGGTAGATGACAAGACGTTGGTCATTTCGGAGATTCCGGCCAAGACTTGGACCCAGACAGTCAAGGAGTTTATCGAGAATCTGCTTATGGGGACTAGCACAGAGAAGCCTTGTGAGAAGTTTATCCAGGACTACACGGAACAAGACGACATGGAAGGTCACAAGTTTGTGGTGACGTTATCAGTAGAGCAGATGCAAAAGACCCAGAAAGTTGGGTACTACGAGCGGTTCAAGCTTGTTCAGAACATCAACTTGAGTAACATGATTATGTTCAATTCCCGAGGGAAACTCGAGAAGTACGAAACCGCCGAGGATATCATCAGAGAGTTCTACTTGGTGAGATTGGAGTACTATCAAAAGCGGAAGGATTACTTGGCGGACGATTTGCAGAACCAGCTTACCCAATTGGCGGCCAAGGCGCGGTTCGTGAAGATGATCATTGACAAGCAGATCGAAGTTGGCAACAGAAGAAGATCGGACTTGGTTAGCGAGTTGGACAAGCTTGAATTCCCGAAGATCGGGAAGAACGGGAAGATTCTCAAAAATGAGGAAGTGGTTAAGGAAGAAATTGAGGAACAAGTTGAGGGAGCAGAAGAGGAAGAAGAGGCTGTGCATGTCCCTGATACTGTTTTCTCGCTGTACGACTATCTCTTGAAGATGCCTATTTGGGCTTTGACCAAGGAGCGGTACCAGAAGTTGTTGAATCAGGAGAGCTCCAAACAGGAAGAACTTGAGGTGTTGTTAGGGAAGAGTGCAAAGGATTTGTGGGAACAAGATTTGAACGGGTTTGAAGAGGCCTACAAGACATTCCTTAAGGAAGACGCCGAGAGACAGCAGGGAGAGCCAAAACCTAAGAAGAAGAGAAAGCGGGCAAATGACGATGACGACGATTTTGTGCCTGAAAAGAAAGCTAAGAAGGGGAAGAAGAAAAAGAAAGAAGTTGACGTTGTTTTGGAGGGGGTTTATGTGGTTCCAGAGGTCAAGGAGGGGGGGAGAGCGGGAAGCGTTAAGAAAGAAGGAGGGGGGGGGAGGGGTGGGGCAAAGGGTGTTAAGAAGGAGGAGAGTGTAGATGAGGGGGTCGGGGAGGCAGGCGATAAGGGAGTAGCTAAGAAGGGGGCTAAGAAGGGAGCTAAAAAAGGCAAACTCAAATATGAATCTGAGTCAGATGCAGAGATTGATGTGGAAGCTTTGGATCTCTCGGATAAAGAGAATGATATCTTTGCTAAGTTTAGCGTTGCAGCTGGGAAGTTTGAAAAGGTGAGTGTTGAGCCGCGAAAGGTTACACCTAAGAAGGCGGAGCCAAAGAAGGCGGTTCCAAAAAAAGCTGTGAAGAAAGCTGAACCGAAGAAACCAAGTGTCACAAAAGCAGCCCCTAAAAAAGCCCCTGCCAAAAGAAAAGCTAAAGCGGTCAGTGACAGCGAAGATGACTTGGTCATAAGCGATGTGAGCGATGTGCCTGAGGCGCCTCGAAAGAAGTCAACGAGAGGGGCCAAGAAGAAGTATGTGGTGAGTGACGATGAGGTGTTTGACTTGAGTGAGGAGGGAAGTGAGGAGGGGTTTGACGATGAGGAGAGTGATTATGAAGATGATTAGGGAAATGGAGGGAAAAGAGTTTGGAGTGATATTGATACCATTTGCTAAATAAATTGATTTTTTTTCATATTGTAGGAGTAGGAGTTGTGTATTGTAACATTGTCAGCATTATGAATCGTCCATATGGCGCCGTATTGTAGTAGCGACACGGCATACGGACGAATGTGGAATGTCGCTCTTACAAGCCGAACTCTTTCTAGAACAACTTTGGTGTTACTGGAAAAAAGCTTCACACTGCTATTTTTGCAGTGAAGAAATTCGGTTCCCTTCTTGTCGATCAGCCTCATCCAGTTCTTTTTACGGCTGGGCCATCGGCCGCTTGGTCAAATTTTTGTACCAAACAACCCCAACCTTGAACATGGTCACTAACTTGCTATAATCATGAATATCAACTTGCATGCTGAAGTTCTTCTAGGTGCTGAAAATTCTACTTGCGGGTTTCCTTTCTTGCTACGACGCTCTCGTCGTTGTCTCACCCACTAACTATCAGTCCCAGGTCAACGTCATGCTTATGTGTAGACCAGTTCGAAAGCACGAAATAAGATATCCATATTTTGAGGGCACTAGCCCTATTATAATATCCCGCTATTTTGTTCACTGCTTTGAAAAGACTCAAGAAGCATTATGCCTAACATCCATTTAGAATAGGAGTGGTGAATCCATGGCTCAAGCCTCATCACATATGGGCGGGTAACAAGCGAGGTGCCCTGATCTCAATTTAGAAGACGATTTGAAGAAAGGAATTGATTTAGGTGATCTTTTTGGTCTTTCGTTCAAGTCTTGTTATATATGAGCTTTCTACTCTTGTTCAAGTTGATCTGAAGGTTGTGGTATAAAAATGCCTACGTGCGTAATCCTCGAAACTATTTCACTTAGGTTTGACATCTGTCGAATTAAGCACAATATTGTACATGATTGTAGCGTGTACGACTATATAGATTTCATGAGTATCGATTTATTGAACGTCCACTTCAATGATATATACCAGTGAATTATAAGTAACCTACACAATTAACAACCATTATTTAGGTATTGGATCATGAACTAATCATAAAATGAAAGTCAAACGTACGAAAGGTTTCGATGAGATGAGCTAGTATAGATAAGCCAGTATTCCTGGTGACATAAGTACACATCACATCAGACGTGTCACATATGGGAGCATATACAGCTAGATCTATTATTGGACTTGGCTAGTTGGCCGGTAGGAAGAGATGATGCTTAGATAGTGAGACTTATCATTCACGGTGTGGCATCATGAATGGTCACTTGCGGAACTAAGGAGTTATTTCAGTAGAATGTCTATAGTTGAAAGAACATAGAATAGTTCTACCTGATAGAATTATTCTACATCCAACGCACTTATCACCTCGTAAATCCCATAAGCCCCAGGGTCAGGTGGGAAATCCTTTTGCTCACCCAATCCCCCCACATACGTAGCACGTCCCAATTTCGGCTTCAACTTTCTGGTCCCCTCGGCAGCATCATAAGCAACCTTCACAGCCTTCTTCACGCTCTTGTCCGAGCTGAACGATCTCACAAAAGGAATCAAAACGTCCATTACCGTTCTGTGTCCTTCCCTCGCCTTTGTGTAGTCAAAGAGGTTCTTCAACCCAGCGTCCAAAGCCTCAGCAAAAGCGTCCACAGCAGAAACGTCCGGTGTCTCCTTAATCATCTCCTCGACATGGTTGATCACCAGCTTCATAAAGATAAAGATGATGGCCCCCAAAGTGCCGCCCATATCGTCCTTAATAATGTTCAAAACAACATGAAGCACAGCCAAGACCAGCCCGCTCTTGGCGATGCCCTGGTCAAGCTTTTTGAGAACCAACTCGGCACCGGTCTTCAACCCATACCCACAGTCTCCGTCGCCCATTTTTGTGTCCCACTCGGTGAGGTCTGGCTCTTTTTTGATGACACGTTCTGCGGCGGTTCTCACGATTTTCTCGAGTTTCTCAGGAGCCATCATGAAGTTCTTGGAGTCCGCAGCCTCGGTCGCGGCATCGTCGTCATATCCAACAAAGTTCTTGATAATCTGTTTAGAAGCATCTATAGGCGCCAATTTGTTGTGGAAAACCGTATTTGGCCAGCAGACCGCATCAGTCTTTTCATCGAGATACTCGAAAATCTTGTCAACAGAAAATGTCTTGCTGGATGCTGTGGTCGCGTTAAACAACGTGATGGTGAAGATTTGAGCATTGAAAGATGTCACAAAGTTGCCTGTGTATACTCTCACGGGCTCAATCTCATAATTCTCTTTCAACTGTTTCAAAGCAGTGAACAAAATGTTCTTCTCCTCAATCACAGGAACACCGCCCAAGTTGTTCACAAAAAGAACAAGCTTGTCACCCTTTTTGTGCTGGAAGAAGCCTCTGTCCTTGTCTGTTGTGTTCAAAACCATCTTCAAGAGCGTCTCCACAAGCTCTTCGTTTCTTGGAATATAGTCTAACTTCTTGACACCAGGCTCGTTGTGGATTCCCAAGCCAATCTCCAACTCGTTGGGCTTCAATTTTCCGAAGTCCAGATCTGGAGCATGGCCAGAAATGTGAACGTGGTCGAGTCCCGCGTTTATGGAGGCCGTCAGATCAATCACGGACTGCCCAAATTGGTACACAGTTTCGATGTCGTGACCATCTTCTGCGGCAGCTCCAGTGAGCTTGGAGACCACAGCAATACCAGCCAAGGTTCTGCGGCCAACCAACAGACCAGCGCTCCGAGTGACAGCAACATCATCGGTTACTCTGAGGATTCTGATCTTTTCAGGACCATAGCGAGCAATGAGGTCCTGGGCAGCCATACCAAAGTACAAGTTGTCGCCTGTGTAGTTTGTAAGAATGAAGATACACCCGGCCCAAGGGGTTGATTTGTCCCCGCCATCTAGCTCATGACACACTTTTTCCGCAGCTTTGACGTTCTTGTAGTTTGGAGAGGCAAACACGTCTCCGTGAGCGACTGCGGAAAGCATACCAGTGCCGACCAAGCCGTAGAAACCGGGCTCGTGGCCAGACCCACCACCACTGATAAGCGTCACTTTGGACCGCAAGTGGCCGTTGTTGAAGACGACTTTTTCCCGGTCAAGAATAGAGAGAAAGGGGTACTCGTAGGTGATGGCCTCGAGGCAGTTGGCCACGAGCTTCGAGGGGTCTTGAGGAAGAAAGTGTTTGGAGGACATTTGATATAAAAGAGAGAAATTATAGGTATTCCGGGGTATTTATACACTTTTGGTTCTCCACCTTCCCCGGATTTTTCGCAAGGCCCGAAATGTGGAGAAGGTGGAGGGTGGAGTGCATGAGTATATAAGGGCAATGATTCCGATTTTCTGGCGAAATATTAAAAAAACTTCTTCTCCAATTCGAAAATGCCATTGAGAGTGATTGTTGGATGTGACCAGGCTGGTTACGAGTACAAGGAGGCCATCAAGAAGGATCTCCAGAGCTCATCTCTTGTTTCTCTGGTGGAGGACGTTGGGGTGGACCTGAACGGTAACGCGACCGCCTACCCGCTTGTTGCAATTGCTGCTGCCGAGAAGGTGGCCAAGGGTGAAGCCGACAGAGCGATTTTGATCTGTGGTACTGGATTGGGGGTGGCTATTAGTGCTAACAAGGTGAAAGGAATCAGAGCTGTTACCGCTCACGATTCTTTCAGCGTGGAGAGAAGTATTCTCAGTAACGACTGCCAGGTTTTGTGCATGGGACAGCGTGTTATTGGTGTGGAATTGGCTAGACGGTTGGTCAAAGAATGGTTGGGTTATACTTTTGATAAGACTAGTGGGAGTGCTAAGAAGGTTGCTGAGATTTGCAGTTATGAGGAGAAATCCTAATTGACGATTCGCGTCTTCAGAGCGCAGCGAACGAAGTAATCGATCGAGCTGTATCTCAGACATCTCTTCAATAAATCTACATATACGGTGATTCGTACGAAATGAAATTTTCGATCTTTGAAGTGTTCTTTCAAATTTATGTTTGAATCAGCAGTGTAGCTCTCAGTCTATGCAGAAAGGAGAAGTGTGTATACCTCACATCACGGCTTTTGAAGATAGGTCATGTATCAGCTGATTGTTGTGTTGTTTGTGTTTATAATTTTATTTAGTCAGAGTGTTGTTAGTTGCAACTTTTAGATCTTTATCTAAAGGGCACGCCAATGCCTTATCTCTTTTAATCATACACAAGGTGCTTATGTATGATTCTAGATATGGTGCTCTGTAGGATTACGAACATATATACCTCTAAGACGTCTGATTGTGTAGTCTGCGCTTTTATCAGATACATTAAAGACCCTCTGAATATGCCCCCAATCACAATAGAATACCATATCTCTGCGTTGGTACGAGCACGGAATATCTATGTATATACATTAAGATACATAGACATACTGTGTCAGCCTCTATTAGTACACCCCATGCCACTGGCCATCTGGCATTACACTCCAAAGCCAGTAATAGGCTATCAAATTTGGTGGAGTGATCAAAGAGGTAGCTTTAAATGGGTGGGCCTTATCTCCAGTGGGCATCCCAATACACGGTATGTTTATATATACATAGTAAGAGGAGCTTCCCTGATTTTTGTGATTTGCAACTGTCTGCTCATCTCAGATGGGCATTTGGATGTATGTGTATGCATGTGTCAGCTGTCCATCCACAGATATCCATGAATACAGCTAGAGACCTAGGTCTTTCTTATTGTATTGTGGTTTTGAATCGAAGCTAAATGTTTTTCGCATGTGTAAATCTAAAGCCTTTCTCCAATGTACATACATCAATTTGTTTGATTATGCCAGCTAGCTACTTCAAACTAATACTATGTGTACTGTTAAGAGAAGAAATGTTTATAGCTACGTATATACAATCTTCAGGTGCTACGCTCACTGCAGTTTATATATATTCAAAGATCTACAAATACGAAATCACTATGAGACAATCCAGTATTTGGCACCTGGTCAATTAGAAACAGTCATCAATTTTGTATTAGTAAACAAACACCGTCCGCTGTATGCACTGAAACATCGGAAGAGTATATCCTCCAATTTTTTTTTTGGATAGTTATCTATTTAAGAGAAGAGTTCCTATAGTTTGACACATGCATCATTATTGCTAGACGCACGCCATAACTTTTCATGGACCAGTTCTATATTTGAATAAGGTATGAGTGTTAAGAAATATGCTGCCTCTCTTTTTTTTCTCCTGATATCTCGAAACAGAATAACGATTCACATCCTTGAAGCCAAACCACTGAAAATCTAAGGCAATCATCTTGCCTGCAAATCAATGGCACAATCACTGCTATCATTTATGGAGAAATATCAGCTAAAAAGTTTATATAGTATGAATTACACTAAATAAGCTACACCAAAAATGTACAGTCATATCATTACGTAACTCATAACAGCCAAAAGCTGCTCCTATTTATATAAGATTTTAGAAGAGATGAAAATTGTTCGTATCTTTTAATGTCTTTTCAGCTTGAAGGGGCCGTCATTCTGATTTAGTGCCTATGGCAGAATGCGTCTCAGCAGGCCAAGCACCCCTCTTTTGGATCCACCCACGTTCAAGTATATTTCACTAGGGAACTGGGCCATTCCAGACCTTCTCAGACTGGCTCAATGCTCAAGGAAATAAGATGGCCGTTCTTATAGGTGTATGAGTAAAGTTTGTCCGGCCAATTGACCATGTAACCGAACCCATCAATCTTTGGTTACTAAGCCATTTCGCCAGTGAACAAAGTAAGTAATCCAGTTATAATTTCCTCCTCGCAGTTCTTGTGATTAGCGAGCGACCAATGTTCTCTTCTCTCATTGAATGAATACTCAACAAATCGTACCACCTTGACTTGATCGTTTAGTGATTAGTGAACAAGCCAAAACCCACCTTGCTCAGATTGGTTACTTTTCATAGCTCTGCACCACCCCCTCCAACCTCCCCACCAAATCCACACTATACTTCCACTTACATCCTCTCAACAAATGCAACACATAGCAAACTACCCCCACCGTCATCCGCTGCCGCTCCTTGAACTCCGCAAAGCTCTTTCTGTCAAACTTATACCCCTTCTTTTTCTTCCTTTTGCTCTCGTCCTCTTCCTCGCTGTCCTCCTCCTGGTCCAACTTGATGATGGTCTCGAAATATGCCGCCGCGTCCTCCCGCGCCAACTCGTGTTTCACCGCCCCAAAAGAGTCGAAATATCGCTCCACGCGTAAATCCAACCGGTAGACGTCATCCCCCATGAACTCCTCCAGCTCCTTCCCCCGCCCCCGCAACAACGCCCCGACGCTTGGAAAATCCCGCTTGATTTCAAAACTCCAGATCATCAACGCAGCAAGGTATGCCGTCCCTGGCACGTGCGAGAATGTGTTCATGGTCTCTTCGTGTGCATACACTAGGCTTAAAAACTTACATGCCTCCACCAATGCAAACTTGCCATTAGCGGAACGAGCCCATTGTTCCACTATCACCTTAGTTCGCTCGTGTTCGGCTTCCTGGAGGTCTTTGTAGGCGCCATTTATGCGCACAGGATAACTTTTGTATTCACTGGCAAATTTAGTGATGCTGGGTATGTCTGCATATAGTGTAAACAACCCGGTGTAGAAAAAGCTCAAGTTGGCCCATGAAGCGTTCGTACGCCCGTAATTATTCATAAATATGTGAGAAGCTGCTAGAGTAGTGCTCAGACTCAGCCGGGGAAGCTCCGTCTTGATGTTGCCTATAGTAGCCCCTGCAGCTCTCTTGCGTGTCTGGTCTTCATACAATCTCACATGACAGTCAAAAAACGCCTTCCAGTGTATAAAGCCTCGCTCCAACTTTTTGAAAAACTCGTGGAGCTTCTTCTTGCTCACAATACCCAAATCTAGCAACCCCTGGCTCCGCATGTCCCAGCACACCCGCATTAAGCCGTGAAGCATTATATACCGCGAATAGAGCAGATAGCAGTTCATAGAGTACTCTTTTTGGCCGTCCCGGTGCTCCTGCATCAAGCTCTTCAAGCTCCACAAAAAGCTGGGCCAACGACTCAGCATCGACGCCAGCGTGTGTTTTTTTGCGTCTTCGTTGAGAACCGGCCGTGTAGAGTCCGCTTTTGGCGCCGGCTTCTCGGCGTTGTACCCGCGTCCAACGGCTATGTTCATGCGGGGTCTCGGGAACCAGCCCCGCGGCTGGTTGCTGTACTCCTCAAAAAAAGACACGGCGGTCACGGCGTTCCACACCTGGTCGGTACACGGAAGCTCGAGCTTGATGTCAAAGGCCGGGAGAAGCTCGAGTTTGCTGAAGGTCACGTGCTGTGTATCACATATAAACTCGAAAAACACGATTCTCTTGCAACTTTCGTAGTGGACCCAGGTTCTCCACTGCTGGTCAAGCTCTTCTAGCGACGTGTTTTTGGTTCTCAAAAGCAGGGGCTCTGCGAGGGTCTCTAGAAGCCCAGAAAAACGTAAGTACAATACGTTTGGTCCGTGGTCAATCTGGGCGAGTTGGTTGAGTTTCACGTCTCCAAAATTCTTCAGACTGAAATTGTGGAGCACTAGAGCCTGGATCTTAGCCAAGGGCATGGTAATGTCTTCGTCGACTACAGTTCGAATAATGCGTCTGAACTCTTTGTTCAAGGCAATCAGAAGATCGTACTCGAAAGCGTCGTGCAGATGAGCCATGCCTATGACCAACATACTTATGAGAAGATACACGTCGCACGTGTTTGGGTCGAACGTGGGCTCGTGGATAAGAGGGAAAGTCTGGGCAAAATTGAACCAGTAGAGATTGAGAAAGTCTTCAAAACGAGCCAAACTGATGTTGTTGAGCTCCTGGACCGTTTGGAATACCTCAAGCACTCTCTGCCGAGTGTGGGGCTGGATGCGTGTGGGAGCCTCTAGTGGGTTTGGGACCCGGTCGTACGCAAAGGGACGGATGTCGAAGTACGCTCCAGAGTCGAGAACAGGCGCTCCTGGCGGCGTGTCAAGGATGTCAAACTCCCCAGGCAGAGTATCGTTGAAAAACCACAAAATGTTATCAATGAACCCGCCCAGAAAATCGGGGATATCAACACCGCCGTTCTGCTCGGGAGGATATATGATGCCAGGCTGGGGAGGGGGCTGTTCTCTGCCTAGGAAGTCTGCACTGGGAGGATTCTTTTTCTTTTCGGGGGGAGGGAGAGGGGGAGAAGCCTCAGCGGCTCTTTTTGGAGTTTCTGGAGTGACCAATGCTAGATGGTCCAAAACACGCTGGTGCAGCTTCAGTTTGAAGTGTTTGCCTAGAAGATCGCTTCTTGTAAAACCGAGCTTACAGTGCTCGCAACGGAACGGCTTGACTTCATTATGGTTGACCTCGTGCCGGCTGAGGTAGTCTTTTCGTGTGAAGGACTTTCCACACGTTGGGCATACAAACGAGGGGGGTGGCTTGCCCATGGTGGAGAAGGGTGGAGGGTCTTTTTTACGAGAGGCAGAATATAGATATAGACCTATATAGTACCTATGAAGACACACTATGTGTTTGAAAGAGGTTTGAAGGTTTGGGGGGGCACTTGGACAGGAATTCTTGAGCTTTCTGGAGGTGAAAATTTTGGGCTGAAAAGCGGAGTGTGCATATTCTGTATGCACTACTATATTATATACATACACGGTTATCTATATCCATATATAGATATATATCTATCTTCATATCTATATAGTTATTATGATATCTTGTCTATTTATAAAATCTCTAATCACAGCTACTATAATTTAGTTTGTTTATTATGCTACACCTCATCCTCGGTGGAACGCGTTGCTCTTCACGAACCCAGTGGGGTGGAGAACCCAGCGCGAATATACTCGGAGACAGGGGATACCTTGAGCTGTATTTGTGTGAATGTTTAACACGTTTCTATGGGCAAACATACTGTATGTTAACCTATGTTATCTTATGATCTTATCCTACCCGACAAGACTATCTATTATATGGTCATCGCAATCTTGGCGTGTGGAGTGCATATCATTCGTTATCTGAGTGGAATGCGTTAACACTATTGGGCCTACAAGTGTATTGTCTTTGTATATGGATATGACATCGATCTTACTAGATCTAGGAGGTTCTTTTATATCTATTATTTTGTAGGTGTTACAGAGATGCTTCACAAGCGTACATATATGTACTACTATAGCTATCTATAAAGTAGCATTGTGAGTGTACTTTAGACCGTATACAAATAGTCCATAAAGTCCCAATAATCAAATAACATTTGTACTTTGATTTATTTGACACCGGGCAATTAACTTCGTAAAGTCAACGTGACAAGTCTTCAAATTTATACGTACTTTCAAAGGGCTTGGTATACTGATTCGAAAGGTGCTTATTTTCTGTATATTGTGAAAATGGATTATCAACTCAAAAGGCGTCCGCCGTGATTAGATGTGTATATACAGCATGTGTCTCTATATATAGACACGGTTAGCCTCCTCAACAGAAGAAAAATCTAGAAGGGAAGCACTTGCTTCCAGACTCTCGCTCAATATTCCTCCCTTGAAATTCTATTTCAAAGACAAAAACGGGAACTTCTTGCTTCAAGTATATTGAATGATCGCAGACCGCTTCCGAAATCAAATGGCTCCGCCTGCGGAGATATTCAGGGCTTACTCTGACCACATATAGAACCTCAGGTATACGACTTCAACTTGTGAAGCTAGGCTCTTAATTCATACATCTTCAAAATATGACCCCTGTATAATTTTGTCAAAAAGTTGAAAATATCAATAATACCATGAATCCTACATAAACTGTCTTCTACCAAGTCTACTATCTTGAAGTTATTCAAAACATGCTCTGTTCTTGTCATAATATCTAGAACTGCTTGACCTTTTTCAGCTGTTACCCCCTTCTCTACAAAAGCTCTTTAGCTCTCACTTATTTAACTACAAAGTGGTCACTGAAAACCGATTCACTTGCTAAAATGACTCCATATGACTTCATATGAACTTTCGCATCGTAAATTAGCCTAATATAAGCCTTTTATGATTATTCAGGAGATTTCTGAAAATATTGGTTCTGTGGGCTAAGTGATTTGAGCTTCCGAGGACAGGAGCAAAAAAAAAATCATTTGACTGGAAAAGAGTTTATACTTTATACTTTGGGCCTGTGTGGTAGATTTGTAGATATGAGTGCTCTTAGACTTCTTTTCGTGGAGATATTGTAGTGTGTAGATGTGATCATAAATCGATTTATTTCAACACTTGAGCAAGAAAAGTGCTCAAAAAGAACATATAGGGTTTCCTTGTTGTTTCAAAAAGTACTGAGACTGTTTCTAAGATTTTTGGAGACATAGTGACTCTTTTTTTGGTACCAGACTTTCAAGCGAATGATGGATTAACTTCCTACATCACTATACTCAGTAAAAAATTGGGTACCATAGATACAATACACTGATTTAAACTATATAAGAGCGCTTTCGGAGCACCCAGTCCCCTTCAAGAAGAAGAGGAGCTAAGTAAGTAGGCTCATACAACAATTACAAGGCGAATACAAGAAAAAACCGCGTTTTCAATACACTTGTCTATTACTATGAGTAGCAGAATCACTTTTTAAAGACTCGGTCTTGTTGGGGTACGTTCTTAGGCCTATATCAGTAATGTAAACAACAGATTCTAGACACCCATAAAAAGTGCAAAGCATATATATTATCCCTCGGAGCAGCCTTCACTAATTCCTTACACTATTTTTAACGTAATTTTTTAGTACTTTTCATAGATACTCGTTTTCCGTGATTTTAAACTTAATCACTACTTTCCGAAGCGTGACGTTAAGCAGCAACGATTGTAGAGCTTTGAGCGCGAGGAATGACATACTACAATATCAGCTATTTTGGGTAATCACAGATCTCCGTAGAGTATCTTAAAAAACTCTCAGTAGTTAGTTTTATACCTGGTTGAACAGCACAAACACCCCAATAAAGGCACAAACCATGTAGAACCAACTTTCAGGTACTAGGATATCCATCTAGAAGCCTAGAGGAAACCATCAACTATGAAAGATTCACTCACTACTCTGCGGTCTCTTCTATACCTTATCACATTGCATGCCAATTCATAACACACCCCCAATAAACAGGAAAGGAAGAGCTTTTACCAAGCAAACAAAGTTAATTACAAATACGAGTTTACGACGACCCTAGAGATTTAGCATGTTATGAACATGATCCGATACGTCATGGCGGTCATATACGATACACACAGCAAGAAGTATACGCACAAAGAGATGTAGATATCAATAAAAAGAGATGCACTTATAAAACTCTGAAGATAATTTCGTACAACAAGTTGCTTTTCTTAACTAAGTAAGGATGAAAAAGTAAGGGTGTATTCATAAAGCATCACTTCAGTAGTACTGTACTGCCTCACAGTTGACACAGTTGTCCAACACCCCTCGTATACTCGTTCACAGGTCTCACGAGCCACAAAGGTGCAATTAACTTACTGATGTTGAAAGAGATGTTATATAGTGTGCGGCTTTCCAAGTACGCCTAGTATACTTGAGGAAGAATTACACAGGCACTTTAAATCATAACACTGAACAGTTCAACCTGTAAGCTAGATTCTGGAACTGGAAAACCCAAAGATCAAGCTCCCGTCTTATTGGCTACAAAATTTCATCCACTCTCGCCTGATGTCGACCCTGCTAGACAGCCATCAACCTCTATCAGCCATAGCCTGATCTGGCATATGCTATAAGGGGTAGAGCCCTAGCCTACTATTTATGAGGAAAGGTGGATTATATAAAGTGATTGTTGATGTAGAAATAGAAAGAAAATAGAACAGCTTCTATATGATGAAAACAGGTATCATATAAGCATAAATACACGTTTGCGTGCTCGCCCACTTTCCGCGACGCTCAGCTGGCGAAGACGATGCTTAATAAATAAATTTCTGCACCTCGTTCCTATACGAGTTAAACGACAAAATCAACCCCATATAAAGAACCCGTCCCCGTTGAAATTGAAATTTCTCCAAATCATGGACATTGTTCTTGAATTTGCTGATACGTATGCATTTGACGCGGTGTATGCCACGCTCTTCCCCTCGTCCCTTTGCCAACATATCCCCCCATCTTTATCTAAAAACTTGCAAATTGGTAGTTATGCGAAAACGGCCCTTGACTTTGCTCTGTCTGTGAACTCTCTGACCTTCATGAATATCACCAATAGCCATTCTGAGCTCTATGAACTTACAAAGAGCTACGTTCAACAAAAAGACATTTATGGCTACTTTCCCCAATTTTTGTATGAGACTGCATACACTCATGCCTCTATTTTCCCACGCCATCACTGGTTCCGCGAGTCTCTTTCGCTTTGGATCATCGGTACTATCTTTGGCTGGCTCTTATACCTTATTGCTGCTACATTCAGTTATAAGTTCATCTTTGATAAAGCGGTCTTCAATCACCCCCGCTATCTCAAAAACCAGATGCTGCTTGAAATACGCCATGCCATGGGTCTGATCCCCACCATGGTGCTCTTCACAATTCCGTTTTGGTTGGGCGAGCTCAAAGGACACTCGAAACTATATTTGGAGGTTAATGAGAATAACGGTGGCTGGACCTCGATTGCACTCCAATTTCCATTTTTCATCATGTTCACCGATTTTGGCATCTACTTGATCCACCGCTGGCTCCACTGGCCAAAGGTGTATCGCATCTTTCACAAGCCACACCACAAATGGATTGTCACTACTCCTTATGCATCGCATGCTTTCCACCCATTTGATGGCTACGCACAGTCTCTTCCTTACCACCTCTATCCTCTTCTTTTTCCTCTCAACAAGATTTCCTATTTGGGTCTCTTCACAGCTGTCAACTTCTGGACGGTGATGATCCACGATGGAGAGTATCTCACCAATGATCCGGTAGTCAATGGGGCGGCCTGTCACACTGTCCACCACTTGTATTTCAACTACAACTATGGGCAGTTTACAACGCTCTGGGACCGGATTGGGGGGACCTACCGCAAGCCAGACCAGCACTTGTTTGACAAGAGCAAGAAGAAGGAGAAGGCGACGTGGGAGTTGCAGGTGGAGCGGTATGAAAAGATTAGAGCGAGGGTTGAGGGGAATGGGGATTTCAGAGTTTATGGAACTGAGGAGAAGCTCATAAAAAGAAAGTAATTTACGAGCCAATTTTACGAGAAGAAATAATTCTTCAATAGTTGATTGTGTGATAGTGTGCGAGCTAAGCACTAGTCGACTAATCGATTTTGAGATTCACTTTTCACGAACAAAGCAGGTAAAGTTGCTATTCTTTGAAGGTTGCTTAGTCAGTGATCTTCGAATACATCCCTCCAATTTTTATTTGGTTGATTCGGCTCGATCGGATTACGAATATCCAGATCGCTCAAGGCATTGGCGTATATTTTTACATTCTTTACATTCTTTGCGAGCAAAGCAAACAATAACCCATTTCTTTACTCATGAAGATGGCGTTCATTCCTTTCACAAGTCCATTCAATGAGAATGAGATTAACTTTGCTCGCATTGCCTGGCTTATCTTCCCAGGTGAAGAGTGAAGGTAGCTTAACCTTTCCTCTCAGCTCAAGCTGCGCCACTAAATATTGTGGTTTGACAATGTGTGCGGGATTTTCTTCACACCAACATTTTCAAAACTACTAGAAGTCAAACACTGACTATACAGGTATACTTTTCATAGTATACTTTCATGAACTTAACACTTGTGCTCAATCCTTTTACTAGACACTGGATTTTGAGTAGGAGTGGCTCGGTCTAGTACTATTTCTGGTGCTGGCAATTTATATACTACTGGTTATCTAGTTTAACCTATACTAATCTATCAGACAGCCATCTGATGCACTGTTGACATTTTAGACGTTGTCTTTGATATATATATATCTATTTCCATATCCTTGTTTCCACCTTGCTGAGCAGGGTGTATAGCAGCGACGCTGCTTTTGTTTGTTTAATATCATACTTGGGTTTGTTGTTGTAGATTGTGAAAAATAAGCTTTTATGCATAAAGTATGTAAAGTGTACTATTTAGTGTATGCAATCTTTCATGAGTTTTTAAGCGAGGTGCCTGAAACTTGGCTTTGCGAATCATCATATGTGAAGGCATCTGCCATCTAACAAATTGTCTATATATAGCTTGCATCGCAGCGCCAAGAACTGGTAGGTTTCGATCCTGCACCTGTCAAAGTAATACTACTAATACCAGAATATCAAAGAATACCGAAAAGGTGTATACCAATAAAATGCAGTTCACCTCACATCATCAGTTAACTATTTATAGTTGTATACGCATACCATAAATAGCTTATTTGCTAGTTATCATACGTCTGGTCGCTGAGCTCAGAGTATTGATCATATTCCCAACAAGTTTCGCAGAGGCTGATATGAGCAGCATACTGATCTGTATGGTGGAATTGGCAAAACTATACAAAAGACATCTACCTAAGCAAAGACATCTCCCCAAAAAAAAAAAATCTTTACGAACCGAGTCCTCGTCTTGTGGCCTGCTTAGATAGATTGCGGGTATTCTTTGATCAACCATATGCTTCAAAAGGCTGGAGCCTGTAGGAACGTAAAAAATGAAAACTGTAGAATGAAAATGACTTGACCTATCAAATAGCTCGGTAGATACTGAGGTCAAAGGGAGGTAGCAGATAGCAGTGGTAGGTAGCGATGTAAAAACATCAAAATCACAAATGCTAGTCAATTGAAACCAGCCTAAATCACGGTGAACAATCCAGAAATGGCATGATTCAGCTCGCAAAATATGCTGGATCTTAGTTCTCTGATGAATCTCAATAACAGAGGGATTCGAGGTGCACTGGTACTTTGAGATCAGTAAAGCGGATATTTGGTTCACCAACGTTTATACAAGAAAGTAGCCATAGTTAGTAGTAGAAAAAGTGAAGGAACGCTTTTCAGTGTCTTTACTGGGTAGCCCAGTAGAAGTCATATTACAATTCTGTGGACACATCCAACAAAATTTTCAGCTCAGCTCATTTTGTAGCACCACTTCCTCAGGTCCATGCACCACATGCATCCTTAGATGGAAATGCAGATATGGTGCGAACTCTTGTGAGGAATGGAGTGAGAACTATAGCTTGACCGTGAAAATCGCACGACAGGCCCCCCCCCTAGAAGGTCTGCTGTTAGGTCACGTGCTTTTTACGAGAAAAGGATTATGACGTGAGAAGTGATATTCACTCATTACTGGTTTGGTTTTCCTATTTTAGAAAACTTTATATCACGTGACATCCCGCACTTTCTGTAACGTTCTAGCGCTTTACAATTCTATTTTTAGTTGGATATAACATAATGTAGTTTCTCTGTGACAAGCAGCATATTCCACTTATCAGAACTTATCAGAACTGTAAACCAAGCCCTCTCGGCTCCCGGGATTATAAGATTTACTTAAAGAATTAAGTATAGTTCATCCACTAAACGTTGCCCACCAATCAGGTTCTCATATGCAGTAGATACAGATTTCGTAAACCATAAAACGATAAATAAAGTGTCGTCCGTAGCTTTGATAAAAACGTCTAACCATGTCGAATCCCGATAAGACATCCCTATCATATTTAATTACTTTCTTACTTGGCAAGAATAGATAACCTCAATCCACCACATGCATTTCCAGAAATAGCGCAACACGTTCATCACAGATTGGAAAGGATAAGCGGATTAGACACAAGAGCAAATAAACAAAAAAAAAGAACATCTTCATGTGATATACTACATTGAATGAAGGAATCTCCAAATCAGCAGTCTTCTATACAAGTTCCATATTATAAATCCTAATCTGAAATAGTGATTAAGTGAAGCCAAAATTTACCATAATTGGGGGCTTAGATGGGACTCTGCAGGTGCCAAAAAATAGGGGATCTCTAAAGCAAACAATAGAAATAGCTCAAAGAAGAAACTCACAAGGACATATACAGCCTCTGGACCACACTCTAGACCTACCCAAACTTACAGCATAAACAAGCAAGCATTATTATTCTATCATTAATCATCATTATATAGGTCAACCGAAGCATTACTATATGAAATCGGCATCATCGTAAACCGAGTTAAGAGGAGCCAGAGCCTGATTGCTAATAGCATTCTTTGGCTCATCTCTCTTGTCGTTGATCGACTCCACAGTAGCCTTTTCAATCTTTGCGTACTCTTCGTGGTCTTCATAGACGCCATTGGACAGTGTTTGTGTAGCAGCAACAGGAACAATCTGAACAATTATTGGTTGCTCCATGTCGTTGGTCATCGAAGGACAGACTTTAGGGATCGTGGACAACGCATCGTAGCCGATACTCAAGATGAAGAGCACATAAAGCAGGTATGTCAAGCCCGTGAGGAACTTAGTGTACTTTGGCTTTGGAGGTTGCTCGTTGAGTTGTTGTTTTTCGATATCAGCAGGGAAGGACATTATTGGGGTGAGGGAAAAAGTGGAATCTCGCTACTTATATATTTTTACCTTGACACACAGAACAATGCATATAAAAAAGTCTATCTGCAGCTCTGTGCATCTGCAGGAATACTAATGCCAGGTCATAAATCTGCATTAAAAGCGATTTTTCCGTTACAAAAATTAGAGGATATTATTGATAGCTAGTGTTGCAAAATATATAGCCAACTCCACTCAAAGTAGCGTCTCTATTGATCCCTCCGGGTTGGTGAATCAGTTCCACATCACCCCATGCAGGCCCATGCACGAAACCTTTAAAACAACCCACAAAGGAGAAACGTTTCGGGGAAATTCTCATTATTTTTCCCACGTTTCAACACTTTTTGGGTTTCTATCGTTCAGGAACATTGAATCAGGGTCCAAAAATGACCCTGTGCACACGACAACCCCCTTTCTATTTCACACAAACACGTTTAATCCATTTTGATTTGATTATTCTGCCCCATTGGGCCACTCACGTGAAGAACGTGCGCATCTCATGATTTAGCCCTAGGGCAGCACTCACACGGATTCATCCGCTATCTGCTATCTTGCTCATCATGTCTTGTCATGTATTCTGGAGGGTTTTCAAACATAATGGGTTATATTTGGTTCTATCGTAAATAGTGTTTTATGTAACAGGTAAAACAAAATTTTGTGCCAAGTGTGGCGGGTCCTAAATTTCTACATTGAACTTGAGACGTTGTTTATTACTTTATTATTTTCAAACGTACAGTTTAATAGGATAAACTTTTATCAAACGATCGTAAAATTAAATGGCCGGATATCCCACATTCCTTGCCAAGACCCTGCCGCAGAGACATTTTTTGAGGATCAAGAAGCCTGGACATTAGCGAGAACCTCCTTCGAAGTCACTAGCGTCGCGGCAATCCTCGCTGATATAAAGACAAATTTGTATATTAGACAGTCAGGAACATATTGAAAAAATCAATAGCATGATATTCTCAATTAAGATAACTAGTCAGCCCAAAAAGGTGCACACCCCTTTCGGCATGAGCTCGACAAATCAAGCCACTCGTTGATCATTTTTGGTCAAGAATTTAGCGAGTGACTCCAAGTTGTGAACTAGAGTTCGTAGAACTGGATAAAGGGCTATCAGCAGAGTAAAGCGTCGTGCAGGTTCGTACCTAGATGGAAATTAGAGTTTATTTCAAAAAAAAAGTTAAAATAGAAGGGCTACCAAAAATATGTACGGTAGGCACATAAATGGCTTCGAAAAGCTACCAATCATAATTAGGATCACCAGTGCATGCCCTGTATAGGATAGCTATGGCAGTAACAGTTCTCTGCATTTAGTTGGCACATCCGTCATAACCCGGCTAATTTCCTTGAAAAAATTTGGTCTATAGCTATAGCTCTAAGCTTGATTTATCTGGAATTCAGGGTGATGAATGTGCTTAGTAGCCAACCCACCAGACTTACCTGAGATGGTCGGATTTTATTGTACTTTGTTTGATAACCATTTGTTTTCCAACTCAGATAATTGACGTGCGTGTAAAGTGACCATTTGAGCGATTTATTACATTGTTGATGATTTTTTCAGTTTCTGAGTGTTTACCGAATTTGCAAAAAAATTCTCGAAACAATAGAACAATTGTGTAACATTTCAACGGATCTTCTTTTATGAACGAATTTTTCAGTGCAAGGAAAAGGACATATAGACAAGGCCGCGGTAGTTAGAATCTGCATAGGCCCGAAAAGGTCTACACAAAGTCGGTTGCGTCAATGAAATTCTCACTTTTTATATATACACATTCAGTAGAAGCCAGCTTTAATGCACCAATATCTAGTCAAGATCTCTGTGACGAGTATTATAGAGTGAGTCCTGAGGTTTTGATGAATGATGATATCCAGGCTGGAAGACTATACCGACCTTGAACCAATCTAGAAAGCCTGTGCTGCGAAGTGAATACTGAGGCAAGAGGCACCGGCATCTCTTTAGTTCCTTAAGATAAGTGTCATCCGAGCATAAGAGCTGTCAGTGTTCTTTCCAGCTAGCTCATGTGTCAATATCTTCAAATATGCTAAAAATAAAATCACTGATTTGCTAGAAAACTTTCCTATGATGGTTGTTTTAATACGAAACGATGCATAAACCCGGTGAAAAGAGAGGTCAGAGCGGTGTTACTCGACCTATTTCAAACAATAGTGGTGAATTAGCGAAGCTTAGAGCAGACGCTCGTTTATTCTCGAATCAGGTTCAAGTGTGTGATTTATTATTTTCCTTTGTATACTTCCTCGCAACATATACAGAATATGCAGAATATACAGATTTAATTAAACATTAACCATAGGAGCGGATCACATATTGTTTACTTCATTCGTTCATTAATTTGGTTCTCTGAACTTACTGACTGCCATTTTTAGTAACTCACGTACAAGACCAATTTACCATTCAGTAGTTCACTGTTGACTGTTGACGTATGCCAATTCAATAATTGATTAATCACCGTTAGCGAAGTACCAGCATCAGCACCTGTGATTTTCATGAACCAGACGATTTCTCTTGAGGTTGACTCCTCACTTGCTTCATTTAATATCCACTACACCAGAACAAGCACCCACTTAGCTGTAGTGGTGCCTTGTTCCTGCAGCGCATGGAGCATTAAGAATAAGATGCTGTGATCTGTTTCACGAGCAAATGAAGAGGAACAAAGCCACTTCTTTAGTTGACAGGAAACTCTTCAAGTTGAAATCTTTGAACAACGCAACAACACAATCTCACTGAGGAGCTCCTTTCCTCAAATCAGGTCAAACCACCGAGAGAGAAAGGTTCGTTCGTAGCTTTACCGATGAGTTTGGTGAATTTAGTAACAAAAACGACTTTATTTGGTATGATTTTAAAGTAAATTCTAGGCCCGCACTGGGTTCGTTAACTCGCTTCACTCAAGTGCTCTTCGCTCATACTGGCTCTAATCAAAAACTACTCCAATCATACCCATCCTCCTCTCCATCCCCCTCTCTACTTTCCAGCCCTACCCCCATCATGCCAACATCCCTCCTCAGCCCCCCCTCTCCCTCCCATTTCAACCCCTTGATCTTCCCCTCCACATACCCCTTGTACCCCCGATAACACCCCCCACAGCTCTTCACCTCATACCCCACCTCCCCTCCGAACTGCTCGTGCTGTGCAAGGAACGCCTCCCCCACGCTCACGTCAAAGAGCTTGAAATTGAGATCGTGGTCTAACTTCACTGTGTGCTTGAGACACTGGTCGCAAAAAATCTCCCCGCACTTGCGGCAGTGGTGCTTGCGGAATATCAAGCTGAATTCTCTTCCGCAGCCTCTACACTGGGTGGCGTACTTGTCCGGTTTCCAGTGGTCGTCCCTGATCTTTGGCTCTTTTCTATTGAGAAACTTGCCGAGGCTCGTGCCGCTTCCCGAGCTCAGGTCCGTCAGGCTGCGGCGCATGGCACGTGCCTCCTTAAAAGTTGGTTCCACAGGACTCAATGTACCCGAACCAAAAAGGTAGCCCATTAGCGAGCCCGAAGTGGGCGAGTGCTGCGTGTCGTTCTTCTTCTTGTAGAAGTCCGACAATACGATCTTCTCTTCTGTGCGCCGGATTACCGCTGGAACATACGCCGGCCGAGCAATGCCTTCCGGAAGGTCTTCTTCATTAGCAGGGCAAGGCCTTGTGTCAAGCTCTGCGTGGTTCAGAAATATACGCACATTTCGTGGGTCCACACGACTTGGTCTTGCTCGAGGCTGCTGTTGGGGCATCGGAGGAGGTGCGTCTGCGGTTTCCGTTTTAGGAACAAGGTCAGATGTCTCAATGTATGTGATGTAGCCTTTCAGTTTTGTGACGCCAGGGTCCTCGTTAAGAATGGATGTGCTGGATTTGCTGGAAGACTTGCTATTCTGGGCTCTTTTTGTTTCCAATTGCCGCGATATGCTGACAAAGGAGGGGGACTGGTTGGAGAGGGGAGAGGGGGGTTTGCTGGTGTTGAAGGGTTGGGGTTCTTCAAATTGACTGGGGGATGCGGAGCCGATTTCTGGGATTTGCGCGATTTCTGTGATATCTTCAGTGTTTTCAGTATTTTGAGTACTTGCAGTTTTTTCAGGATTGCTATTTTGGGTGGAATTTGCGTTCATATTAAGGGTATCCGACTTGGCAACTTCATTAGTTTGATTAGCTTGACCAGCTTGAGTAGATTTTTCATTAATATCATCAGCCTCATCTGTTTTCTCTTGATTACCATTTTCCACATTCAAATCCTCTCCATTTTTGGCGGAAAAAAAAGGGCGCTCGTTTTCTCCAACGTGGCTATACAGCAACATCAGAAGCTTGCGTAGCGCCTGGTCCGTGAGGTTAAGCTCCGCTCCGTCGTCTTCCATGATGAGTCGATTAATTAATTCGGACTTGTACTTATCGGCACGTGAGCTCGAGATAAGAAGGGTAGACTACTATAGAAGACTGGTTGATTACTGAAACGGAAGGTTTTAGAATAATTTAATGAGACTGATTTCTTGGCCGGATTTGTTTGCCAATTGTTTGGTTTTTTCAGTTATTCTCTGCTTATCGTTATAATGTATCTGATGTATGCAGCAATTAATCTTGTGACAGGTACCGGATGATATTAGTAAGATTGAGTGAACGGCTTTTCGCGCTTTGTGCGGTACTTTGCCTCGCGGCTTTGGGGCGGTTACTCGGAGGTTTTCTGGGATTTTTGTTTCTGGCAGCTCTACCGTTCGAGTGACCATGATCATAGTAAATGGTCATTTCAGAGATTCTGTATTGACAGATTAGTTGCTTTATAGATGGCTATAGTGAGTCGCGGGAAATATTAGGCCAAATTGAGGATATATTAGATAATATGTTTTTTTGAGGTTCTTGTGTAGCTGATGAATCTTCTATCATCTTTCTACTAACTTGGTTAGAGATCACTTTCGTTTATGTATGTGTATTTAAGCTGTATTCAGCTTGAAAATTGATCCAAAAAGCCAAAGGTCTGGACTTCAATCAGGCCCATCATAAATCCTCAAATGGCGTTACAACGGTTACTGGCTATTGTACACAGATTTTACCTGTCAAAATTCTCGACTCATCACACTAACAACTACCTAATCTATGAACTAAAAAACTTTCAAAAAGGCTACACCCAAAAATTGGAAACAATCATTTCCTTACCAGCTTATACATTGAGGTATGTGTATATGATTAAGTACGCGAATCACGTGCCAAAATAAAAACCAAATACTTCAACTCGCTTAAACTAGCAGGTGAAATACTGAACAAAAGCTTATAAAACTGCTAAAAAGTTTTACGAAAAGCACACCCCACTTTTGAGTCAGCTTGTCAAAGTTCTGGCTGTCAGAGATTGTTTCTAAGAGCGGCCTCTGCTATTTAGCATAGCTGGGATTAAGTGAAATAGGAAGGTTATAAGTTGCCTGAGGCGTTGATATCTTTGTAAAACACAGAGATAACACCTAGCCCTGATATAGAGATTTGGGTGATTGATTTTGCCGTTGGTCTCTCTTTGAGAACTGATACTGAGGAGATACCCAAGAGAGCATTTCAATAGGTTTATTTCTCGCTGGTGGACTAGCACTGGTTCTTGATTTGATTAGGGCTACTTATTGTTCAGTTATCGCTCGACTTTCAGTTACTAAGCGATCACCTCGTTGGATAAAACAGTATAGCCCTCTTGACTGAACAACAGAATAGTCTAGCTGAATAGATAAAGTAAACCGGGTTTTCTATTTCTCTACTTATTTGAAGGTATAGGTACTCTGCCAGTTGATAGAAAGGGAGCCTCTAGTATTAAAATTGTATTTGTATACTCGGTAGAAGGTATACACATTACATTTTCTCACTAGATAGAAAGCAGCATAGATATTCTATCTGTCTATTTGCTCGATAGAAAGTATAGACATTTTGTTAGTCTAATGGATAGAAAAGTGAGCTTGCAGCATAAGCATTCTATCTCTTTACTCAATAGAAAAAAGTATCAATATTCTTCTATCTTGTCCTTCTCGATTGAATATTTCCGCTCTATAAAATAAATCCTCTCAATGAGTACTTTCTTCACAGACTTTAAGACCACCTCCCACACTCCTCTCTTCACCCCCCCCGCCTCCCCCCCTCGCGTCCTGTATCACTACAACCCTTCTGTCTCTAACTACCATTATGGCCCCCACCACCCCATGAAACCGTTTCGGCTCCTTCTCACTGACCATCTTGTGGCCTCGTACGGCCTCCACGATGCCGTGGACATGTACGAGACGCGACCAGCATCCAAGGATGCCCTCCTCCAGTTCCACTCCAAAGAGTACGTGTCGTATCTAGAAAAAGTAACTCCCGAGACTGTCAATAAAGCCGCCGCCGCCAAAGAGTTCAATATTGGCGACGACTGCCCCATTTTCGAAGGTCTCTTTGAGTACGCCAAAACATACTCTGGGTCCTCTCTTGATGCCACTCACAAACTCATCAGCGGCGCCTCTGATATCGCTATAAACTGGTCTGGTGGTCTCCACCACGCTAAAAAGTATGCGCCCCTGGGCTTCTGCTACATAAACGATATAGTGCTTCTGATACTCGAGCTCCTCAAGCACTTTCCTAGAGTACTATACATAGACATTGATCTCCACCACGGAGACGGTGTCCAGGAAGCGTTTTACACCACAGATAGGGTAATGACGTGCCTGTTCCATAAGTACAATGGAACCTTCTTCCCAGCAACCGGTAACTTCAATGAGACCGGTTTGGGCAGAGGGAAGCATTTTGCGGTCAATGTGCCTTTGAGAGACGGCATAGAAGACGACAGCTACGTAAAGTTGTTCAAACTGGTGATGGAGCCGGTTATTCTGGCGTTCCAGCCAAGCGTCATAGTGCAACAGTGCGGGGCTGATCTGTTGGGGGGTGATAGATTGGGGTGTTTCAACCTCAATATAAAGGCTCACGGAGCGTGCGTCAAATACATCCAGCTGTTTGGGGTGCCCATGTTGGTGTTGGGAGGGGGGGGTTACACGCCCAGAAACGTTCTGAGATTATGGTGTTACGAGACTGCAGTTCTCACGGGAGTGGAGTTGCCAGACGGGAAGTTGCCTGAGATGGAGTATCGGCGGTTTTTTGGGCCGGACTACTCGTTGCACCCGAACTTAGGCGACCGAATCGAGAATAAGAATACGAAAAAGTATTTGGAGAGTGTAAGGATCAGGACATTGGAGCAGGTGAGGGCGTTGAATGGTGCGCCGAGTGTGCGGATGGAGGAGGTTCCAGAGAGTTTTGGAAGGCTAACGGAGGAGGAGGAGAGGGAGTTGGAGGAGCTAATGGAGGAGACTGATCAGAAGCCCGATCGGAAAGAGAATTTGTGATCGGATTCTTTTTCAATAGCCAAGAGAGATCACTTTCCTGTTCCTTACACTATTTGTTTGAATACGTGATTTTGAGTTGCTTCTCTATTGGGCTCACCTCTCATAAGTGAGGAGAATTGCCACTTTGTTTCTCTATTGGTTGGCTTCATCTGGAATTACTACTATTCCTGATATTTTATGTCATGAGCCACGTAGTGATTTAAACATTACATTCGCCAGTGAAGCAAGTGTTTGGGTTACTACGGTTGATAGTCTTGAAAGTGTCTTTTCTAATAAATCAAGAGCACTCACATGTTTCTCTATTATGGTGAACTAGGAAACACTGCTTGATCACGAAGCGATCGAGTGAAGCAAGCCCTTTTTCTTCATTTTTCTCCCTTCTCATCTTTCTAGCCTCGGCTGCTGTACCATAAGTATTGTATCATATGAGTGTATACGATTGTAGTTTATATATAATGGCATAAGACGTGGTCACAAATTCGTTTCTTCATATATATGGTGGGTGGTAGCACCACTCGCAATGAACCTGCGAGGTCAGTTGAGACTGGGATCAGATCACTCACATTCAAAAACATCCATCCCTCAAAAAAGTATGATACACTTTACTGGAGAAAGGTATATATCCCCTCACTTAGACTTGGCAAAGCCTGAGCATATTGAATTTTCAATTCTCAGTGCGGTGTATGAGATAAGGCTTTTGAGATATCATGCGTCATCACAGAAGTAGGACTTCGATTGCCAGCTACATCGCATCAGTATTAGGGGTACTGGGTACACATTAAGAAGAACAAAAAAAAACAAAACTCTGTTGCTGTTTATAAATACATATTAAAGTACACTGTTCAACTCTTACTATCAACGGAGTCAACAAGTGGAATCTACGTAAATCTTCAAAGGCAAACGTATAGATCTAAGACATGAATTTAAAGTTGCGACCCTAGTGATGCTTGCCCAACATACCATTATAACCCCCGCATGTTCAGTCAGTTTCTAGCAATCCAAATTTCGGGAAAACGAATGGATTCAATTAAGAGAGATATCAGAAAAAAGATCTCAACATTTCAAACAAATTTCCCTGTTGTAAACAAAGTTATAGACGATTCCTTGAAATTAGCAAGGTCATGCAAACAGATTCAAAAACAACATATAAGTCAAATTCTTATTTAATGACATACGGAAATCATAATTGAAACAGCAATGTAACAAATTGAGACAGTTTCAACTTCATCTCACTACCATATTTTTAGCACGAGCAGCATATACTTGGATCTACAAGCCGGCAATCTGTCAAAACCTTATAAAAGAGTGCCATTCGTTATATAATTTCATTAAAAGGAACGTATCCGAGCATTGACCTCGTTCAGCCTCAAAAAGGGTGTGATCAAGTGGTCTCGTTCGCTGTAAATCACGCCCCTCTTATTGGCTTAGAATATTACTGAAAGAGGAAATTACCCGGCGTATCCAGATGATTCGGTCACGTGCGTAAATCACCAAAACACGTGAAGCCGGAGTCAGGCATCAACACCGACATTGGGCAATTTTGAGGGCGTAAATCATGGAACCCAGGCTCGGCAGCACGCGGTGGTGTGGGTGGGGCTCCGTTAATTAAGCATGTACCGTTGCCTAGTAGAAAAAAATTAGAGAGGGTATATCCATAGTACATTTCAAATTGCAGGGGCTGAAGGAGACGGGCTTTGATTTTCATGTTATTTTTGACTTGGTCTATCAATATAAAGTAAGGGGAGAGAATCCGCAAAGGTGTGCTCTTTTGTGAATCTTTTTGTTGAGCGATGGGATCGGATGGGTTCTTTTCTCGTACTCGTCAAGGCCCCTTTGGCCAAAACTTTACAGACATGCTTCGTATATATAGTTCAATAGATTTGCAGAGTTTTAGGTTGTTCAGATCACTGAAAGCCGAAGTATATGCAGTTGTAGTGATGCAGATCAGTGGTTGTTTTGGTGAGTAGAAAGATGCTGCGCTGCTCAAATTGATACATTTCGTTAACCAAACCATAATGACCACTCGCACAAAAATATAAGGAAAATGAACTACATTGCATGGAAATAGACATGGTGCCCGCTTCACTGCAGGTGAACACCTATGCAGAATCAAGGAGATTATAAAACCATCTACAGCCAACCAAATAAGCTGAAAATTAAGGAAACTATGAAAAGCCACTTACGCAATGAAAGCAATCGATTTTTAAACGTGTATCACCCCCTCACGACGACACCCCCCCACCCCCATTACCCCATCTAAAAAACATTTTTCCACTAAGCTCCATCTGTTCTTAACACTTATACACGCCAGGCGGTTTACAACAGACTGCAAAACAACCGGATTGGCCTGCTGTGTATACGAGTAAAAAAGCCACTAAAGGGTGGATAAGCGCTAACGAAAACGTGAGTATGGGACTTCTGCCCGGTCAGACCCATCAACGCCGGGTTTCTGCTGGTTTTGGTGAGCTGTTTTTCCTTCAAAATGGCCTGGATAGCCAGTTACCGCCCTCCACTGATGGGCTAGACCTTCACACCGTTCTTGGTGGTCTAGACCTTGATTTTAATCTGCCGAGACGCCCCTCTCTGTCCGGGTCACCCAAGTCTAGCTGGCCCGTGGGACTTGGTCACGCGTCTCTGAGGCTGGTCTCGAACCCCCTCTTCGAGTCGGAGGCCGTGCTCTACGAAACTGAGCCCGAGCCGCCATTGTGGCAGAGACTGGTCAAAGGCCGATTTATCGAGAGAAACAAGGAGCACAAGCGCAGTTGGTCGATTGCGAGTTACCTGGGCGCTGGCCAAACTGGCCGTCAGGCCGGCCTGATCGGCCCAACCAACCTGATTGGGCCCAGCACTCAGATGGGTCATCTGGCTAGTCTGATGGTCCCGAACAATTCCTTGGGTCAGGCCAACCTGATGGGGCCAACACTGATCGGACAGGCTAGTCTGATTGGCCAGACTGGTCAGATAGGAGCAAACCAAATGGGGGGGAACCAAATGGGGGGGAACCAAATGATGGGCCCTATGCCACAGACCAACCAAATACCCATCAGCTCTCTGATGAATTCTCTGATTAACTCGCTGATGAGCTCGCTGATGAATTCACTGATGAATTCGCTGATATCGTCGGGCTCAGGGTCGCACAGTTTGAACAGTTCGATGAACTCGGTGAGCTCGATGGCGCATCAAATGGGTGGGATGCAGAACGGCATCCAGAATGGGATGAATGTTATCCAAAATGGAATGAGCGGTATTCAAAATGGGGTCAATAACATCAACGGCATGCAAAATAACATCAATGGCATGCCTAGCATTAACGGCATGCCTAGCATGTACGTCCCCATGATGGGTTACCCCCAGTACCGTCCCCCCTACTACCGCCGACTCGACAAAAAGCCGCGCCCCAGAGACGATGGCGCGCGCTTCATCAACGCGTCCATCGACGACTTCAAAGGCCAGATTTACGGCTTGTGTAAAGACCAGCACGGGTGTAGATTCCTACAACGGCAGCTTGAGCAGTGTGACAATAGCCGCAATAAGGAGAACGTGAGTGATGCCAAACACAAGAAGGAAAACCACGCTGCACTGGTGATCTTCGCCGAGGTGTCTGGCCATATTGTGGAGCTCATGACCGACCAGTTTGGTAACTACCTCATCCAGAAGCTTCTAGACCAGGTCCAACCGAAACAGCGTGTTCAGTTGATCAGAAACTCGGCGGCGGAATTCGTGCGGATCTCGTTGGACTCGCATGGAACCAGAGCGCTTCAAACGCTCATAGACGTGGTTTCTACTGCTGAAGAGTACGAAATCGTGGTGGACGCGTTTAAAGACCACGTTGTTGCGCTCTCAAGAGACTTAAACGGGAACCACGTGATCCAAAAGATTCTTACGAAGTTTAGTCATAAACCCGAGAATATTCAGTTTATCTTCGATGCTGCGTGCGCAAACTGTATCAAAATATCTACCCACAGACACGGGTGTTGTGTTCTCCAGCGGTGTCTTGACTTCGGCTCTGTTGACCAGTGCAGACAGCTTCTGATGAAGATTGCCCTGAACTGCCTTACTTTGGCCGTGGACCCGTTTGGTAATTACGTGGTGCAGTACGTCCTTTCCAAAGGGGAAGAGGACTCTATAGCCATCATCGTTGGTGAGATAAAGCCAAAGGTGTTGTTTCTTTCGACTCACAAGTTTGGAAGTAATGTGATTGAGAAGATTCTAAGAATCAGCGGGTTGGCGGGGGTTGTGGTGGAAGAAGTGATGAGGGGGCTGGAGGAGGGGGGCTTTTTGGGGAAGTTGTTGCATGATGCGTACGGGAATTATGTTTTACAGACAGTTTTAGATGTTGCTGGTGGGGGGGAGTTTGAGATCTTGGCGGGGCGGGTGAGACCGTTGTTGGGAGCGGTGAGGAATACGGCGCATGGGAGAAGGATTGCGACGAGGGTGCAGTGAAACAGCCAATCCAAGCGAAGCAAGGATTGGTTGCTTGGTTCTTTAATAGCCTACGAACGAAGGGAATAGGTTGCTTGTTTCATGGTTCATTTTGTCCAGCTGTTGATGTCGTCGTTCGCTAAAAGGTTTTCTTGCTGTACAAATCAATCAGTGCAAAAGAGAACACCAAACACATTTTATGAGCTTTTCTGGATTTGGTTTTACGGGTTCATTGTTTGCTTTTGTTGCATTGGCGGCACTTCGTTCACAGACTTTGTGATGCTATATCCAGTCAGCACTCGAAGTTGTGAATCGACTTTGTAAACATCGGGTTATTGGTGAATAATCTGAGCGGAGCGATACCAAGCAAAGTGAGGATCAGTTACCGGTAGTAACCATTGTACTACAGAAGTAATTAGATTGATTGTCATGTCGTCGTATGACCCAATCGATATCTAGCTGAGCAATTGTTGCTCTTATGGGTTGTGCTTTGCTCGTTGGAAACAGTGTGATCCCATTGGATGCTCGCTTCTGATTGATTCTTAGTAGCTCATACCCGCTGATGACACTGCTAGTGAAGCGGTAATGCTTTATTATACGCAATACGGATAGTACGTTGAATGGCTGGATGCACATCTATAAATTAGCTAATCACGATGTGCGTTGAATCCTTCGCAATCATCACATATTTTATTCAACCCATTAGCTGACGGCAGCGCTTGCTCAGCAAGATGGCACATACTTGGTCCTAGCAATGGTCCTGCAAATGGTCCTAACCAAGATAGAACTGACTTTCCCTATCCCCTTGAAATTAGTATTCTCGTTTAATCGAGTTTATCCTACTAGTATAGAGTATACTAGTGACTTATTGTGAATTAGGTGGTTGTTAGCATGCGTTAGTGATTTGCTAACCTGCATCTGTGTTATAAACATTGTTACATTGTTACTTCTTACACTGTCTTTGAAAATACCTGTTTTGTGCTGTCGTAGATTTCATGTGTAGCCAACTAATAGAGCAAAGTGAGATTGACTTCCTGGTCAAGAGATGAAGCTTGTATTACAGTCTTGACTACAATATTGTCAGAGTAAAGTTGAAGGCTTAAAAACATACATATCGGAATGAAATCTATAGAAAGCGATATCTTCGGCAACGATCAGAGTAGCCAAATTTTTTAAGTACTCGGAATAAGTGTGACAGCCCTAAAAGTAAGCAATAAAACACAATAAGTTACATCACTAGTGAGAAAAAACATTGTCATCTTCTTATACATCACAGCCATGCAATACACATATATGTTTTTTGAGTAGAGTAAGATGCGCACATTATTATGGGGCATGAGTCTTGCCGCAAAAATCTTTTCACTTGGAACCTCCTTGGTACCTTCAGTATCGAAAATTATTGTGAAGTTTTTCACTACTTCATTTCTTCTGATAGGAATGCAAGCCTCTTAGTTACCTCTACTCTCATTAACTTCTTTGTTTCTTTAGAACTATACATATGGGCCTACTCTTCAGGTTTCAACATATCAAGGGCTATGTAGAGAGATTGAATAATATGAAAGTAGTGTGACCGTTTGTACAGGGGAAATAATCACTTAAAAAATTAGATCTTCACAGATGAAGAAGTCCAATCATTAATGAAAAATCGAGATGTGTTATACACACTTGATTTCAATTACCCACAGAATTGAATACACTCTTTGAAAAATGTCAATGTATTTAAGAAGTAGCCCAGCCTATTATCATCATTATAAATGGTAAATATCCGACTTTTACACGTGAAATCATTAAACTTACACACCTGTGCGCACAACAACCACATAACTCTACTTGCTATAGTCTGACTGAATGAGCAACCAAACCATATATGATCATGTATATACGGTTTAGATTATAACGACACAGAACCATTGTCAATTGGTACTACATGTAGACGCTCTTGCTCATGGGTTTTTTCATATTGCAGATGATCAGCCTTAAAATTACTAACTGCAGCCATATATTTAGATTCATGCAGCTCATCAACGTGTCTATCTACACCACCCACCCTAACTCCAGCCAAAATTAGTGTTTCCCAACAATGGCCGAGCAAACGCCTCTTCTAGATCCTCTGACAGCCTCTACAGGCTTTCAGGCGACCCAAGTGGCTCAGGAGCACCATTTATTAGACACTGAAAGTTCAGAAACTCCGAAACATTCGCCCACAGAAGACTCACAACTTCAAAACAATTGGGATTCTACCCCACCAGCAGCTCTATCAAAGGGTCTGAAACTTATTCTCGTCTCTCTTTACATTCAGATTTTTTTGGGTGCCCTAGACACAACTATCGTAGCCACGCTTCTCACGCTCATAGCAAGCGACTTGGACGCTCTACCTCATATGCAGTGGATAGCGACGCTGTACCTTCTCTCCTGCCTGGCGTTCCAGCCGCTTTTCGGAAAGATCTCTGACATTTATGGCAGAAAAACATGTCTTTTGGCGTGTAATATCATGTTTGCCCTTGGCTCGCTTCTCTGTGCAACGGCCCCCTCCTTTGCCCTTCTAGCGGTTGGCCGCTTTGTGACCGGCATTGGAGGCGGCGGCTTCAACACTCTTGGAACCATCATCATGTCGGACATCGTCCCCCTCAGAGACCGCGGAATGTACCAGGGCTACGGGAACATCGCCTTTGGCTTGGGCGCTGCGCTGGGCGGCGTCATTGCTGGCTGGTTTCCAACCTGGCGTCAAGCCTTTGGGTATCAGGTACCTGTGTGCTGCGCCGCAGGGCTCGTGATCTTAGTTTTCATGCGGTCTCCAAAGACCGGCTCTTTGCGTGAGTCCATCGACTACATCGGCCTGGCCATCCTTGTCTCTGCACTCATGCTGTTGATGCTTGCAATGTCACGTGATGTGGGCCGTTCCCTTCTGTTCTGGGTGCTTTTGGTAGCCTCTGGAGTGCTTCTAGTTGCATTCTACATACACGAGCTCCACACCCCGAATCCCGTGATACCGGTGCGTCTTTTGCTTGATAGAACGGTCTTAGCTCTGCTGCTTAACTGTTTGTTTATTCTGATCACCACCATGACCAACCTCTACATTGCGCCTCTCTTTTGGCTTCTGGTCGAGAACTTGGGCGCCTCAGCAGCGGGGATCCGGTTGGTTCTGAACTTTTTAGGGGTCTCTCTAGGGCTGGTTTATGCGGGTAACTACATGAGAGCTTATGGTGTATACTATAACTTAGCCGCGTTTTCCAGCTTTTTGGCTGTTTTGGGCCTGGTAATGCTTTTCTGCTTGTCCAAAGACCTGTATAGTGCATATGAGATAATCGTCATGGGAATTCCAGGGTTTGCTGTGGCGGTCATGATCACTGTGCTGTTGGTTGCGATGTTAGCTTCTGTGGAGAAGAAGGACCACGCTCTCGTGACTCTGATTCAGTACGGCTTCCGGCTGGTTGGGTGCACCGTGGGCGTTTCTTTGGCGACCGCTATTTTCGAGGCTATTCTCGGAGCCCAGTTGGAGAAGAACTTGGGGGGGATGAGGGGAGAAAGAGGAGCGGATTATATAGATTCTATTATTGACAAGGCGAAGAGAAACTCAAGCTTTGCATTTGAGGGCGCTCCAAAGTTTGCAGTGGGAGGGATTTTGGGGGCTTATGATAGAGGGTGTCACGGGGCTTTGCTTTTTGGGTTGGTTTGCAGCGTGGGGGCAGGAGTAAGCAATTTGTTTTTAGCGGATAGAAAGATATAGACGAGCGAAGCTGTGGCTTATTGAGAAGTTAAGCTTACATCTTGATCTATCTTAAAGCTTATATAATTAGCTAATTCAATGCTTATATTCCCAGCAAGTCGATAGGTTAAATACTTCTTAGTTTGATTTTCTGGCTCAGATTTTTTTACCTTAAATAGCCCTGTAACACAGACCAAACGAGTTCCTGTTGGGGTCTGGAATGAGACTTGTACCCTTCCTTTTTGTTTGAACAGAAGTTGACTGTCAGATATATCAGACTCCAGGACCAGAAAATTACCATTGCCTGGTTTTTTCTTTGAGATTTTTTCTTCGTTATGATTTAAAGCTGATTTTCTAAAGTGTGTCTGAGTATAACACGCTCTCATATGGGCAGTCAAACAGATCTAATGCCTGCATAGATACATGGAAGCATACTTACACAACATAAGTATATTTCCTCTGTATATATTTATATATATCTATATTTTAACGAAGAACTTGATGCAATTATTTCATGTCCTTCATATTTGTTAACACGCTTCGCTCGCATGGTGGTTATGTGCCCCACAAATAATAAATATTACAATCAACACCCACCATCCACGCCACCCATGGACCTTCTTGGAATACACCCCCCTCTGCCGCCTGCGCTTGCGCTGACACCCTCCAAAGCCAAGTCTGATGCATATCTCACGCTCAAGAAGCTCGAGAAACAGCTTGGGCTTCTCCAGCTCCAGGAGAACTACATCAAGGACGAGCAGCGTTTTCTTAAGCGTGAGCTTGTGCGGGCCCAGGAAGAGGTTAAGCGTATACAGAGCGTCCCCCTTGTTATTGGTCAGTTTCTTGAGCCCATTGACCACGCGCTGGGCATAGTGTCCTCCACTGCAGGCTCTGTGTACATGGTGAAGATTCTCTCAACCCTCGATAGAGAGCTTTTGAAGCCGTCTTCGCTGGTGGCTCTCCACAGACACCTGAACGCGTTGGTGGATATTTTGCCGCCCGAAGCAGACTCTCTGATCTCTATTCTCGGTGAGAACGAAAAGCCTGATGTCACATACAACGACGTTGGTGGCTTGGACATGCAGAAACAAGAGATCAGAGAAGCCGTCGAGCTCCCTCTCACACAAGCAGAGTTGTACAAACAGATTGGTATCGATCCTCCAAGAGGTGTGCTTTTGTATGGTCCTCCAGGGACCGGGAAGACGATGTTGGTCAAAGCGGTGGCCAACTCCTCGACAGCCTCGTTCATCAGAGTCAATGGATCAGAGTTTGTGCAAAAGTATTTGGGGGAAGGACCAAGAATGGTTCGTGATGTGTTCCGTTTGGCCAGAGAAAACTCACCTCTGATTATCTTCATAGATGAGATTGATGCTATCGCCACGAAACGGTTTGATGCCCAGACAGGTGCCGACAGAGAGGTCCAGCGTATTCTTTTGGAGTTGTTGAACCAAATGGATGGCTTTGACCAGACCCTGCTGGTCAAGGTGATCATGGCGACCAACAGAGCCGATACTCTTGACCCGGCCTTGTTGAGACCGGGGCGGTTGGACCGGAAAATTGAGTTTCCTCTGTTGAAGGACCGCAGAGAGCGCCGCTTGATTTTCCAGACTATTGCGGGGAAGATGCTGTTAGCTCCCGAGTGCGACTTGGACCTGTTGATTGTGCGCAATGAGCCATTGTCGGGGGCGATTATTGCCGCAATCATGCAGGAGGCTGGTTTGCGGGCGGTGAGAAAAAACCGGTATGTGATTTTGCAGGCGGATTTGGAAGAGGCTTATGGGAGTCAGGTGAAGACGGAGCTGGATGTGGATAAGTTTGAATTCTACAAGTGATCCCACGAGCGAAGCGAGTGGTGTTTCGAGTGGTTCTACGCCACGAGTGAAGCCAATGTCTTTGCTCTTAAAATTGAGCAATTCTCTAGGTCTACACCATTTGATGCCTTTCGGTGATCAATCATAAACTATGGCTCACCGGACTAAAAGCTTACAATGCTTTTTTATAGTGTGTTGCTTTCTCCTAGTGTTGCTTCACAGTACTACGATTCAAAAAACTAGTATGTGAATTGTATACCATGAGGAACATATATGTTGTCATATATATTATTTTGTGAACTGGTCATATTCTCACTTTGACATCTAATCCAATTGAAGTTGTCATCATCAAATCAAGCGAGTGAGTCTAGTGTACAAATCAGGCAATCATGATCATCCAATTCAAGTGGATCTTCTTTGCTGATATTTCGTATATGGATCATATGCGTAAATCGCACAATACTTGGTTTTTTCCTCCGGTGTGTAAAGAAGCTATAGTTGATCATGCTCAGCTCAGGGATGATCAATAGGCGCATGTTGTCAGTGGTTTTGTTAAAGTTTGGAGGGTTGCATGGGGAAATGAATGAAAAGGAGAGGTATGGTGGACGTTGCGGATGCACTGATTTGCATGGTTTGTAACGAGGTACTTTGAGTACATAATAGTGGGAGTTGGGTAATAAAAGAATAGTAACGATTTTATTGTAGGTTTTGTAAGGTATAGCACACTTCACTTCACGTGAAACTTTATTTCTCTATCTTCATATAACCCTTATCTTTCCTTTTTGATACTTGCAGCTTTTGGCGCATATATACTCCTTCTGTCTATCTGGACGTTTAAACCTTCCCATGCCTTTTTTTCTGAGAACGTTCCGCCGGCTTCCGAATTTGTGTTCCTAAAAAACTCGGAGCTCATAGTGACAGGGCTCGATTTCTCAAATACAACAATAGCGAGCACGGCCGCAATCTAAACAATCTCGAAAGCTAGTCAATAAGCATTCCATCAACTTCAACCAGTTGCTAATAGTGTTGAGCTAATATGATATGCATTAGCTCTAGCTAACTATGCATCTACTGATGAAAGTATATATAGACAAACCTACAAACAAACAAAAAACATACATTCGATTACTTCTGCTTCAAAGCCTCTACTCTGCCCCTCAAACTCTCAGCACTCCCCTCCAACCATTTCAATGAGTTCAAATGGGCATTCATCAATTTAACAATATTCAGAATATCTCCCCCATCGAACCCCTCTTTCTTCTTCCCCTCAAAGCCCTTATAAATTGTACTGTTGAACGTCTCGTTAACCCCGTTTATCTCGGTGACCAACTCTGCTAAGTCCGTACTCAAAGAGTCGATACTTGTGTCCAAAGCCACGGCATTACTATAAGCATTCTCCCGTTTCCTATCATTGGCTAGCTTCGCTCCACTGGCCCCCGATCCTTCTCCGATCAAAATGCTCTCATCTTGTTCATAAATCTCATTGATACGAGAATCGTAATGATCCAAAAACTGTTCGATATCGTCTTGTTGTTTCTCCAAATACACAAGGTTTTGGTCTACGCTAAGAGACGTTTGTTCGGTCTCCATCACTTCCATATAGAGCTTAGTAAGCTTCTCCAGGTTTTCGTTCAAAACTGCATCCCAGCTGTTTACCGAACTCGAATAACTGTCGAAAAAAGTCTGACACAGAGAAAGCTTGCTTGCCCAGTTTTTGATCAAATCTTGAACTGTCTGGTTCTCAAGCAGAACTGGGTCAGGAGCCACAGTTTTTGGTTTAGTTGATAGCGCACATTCTGGCTTTTTGGGATCAGTTGAAGAATCTGTTTTACCAAAAAGAGAATTTGCTGGTTTGTCATCTTTTTTTGTGGCTAATGACAGACATGTTGGTTTCGTAGAGTCGTCTTTTTTGTCATCTTTTTTACCAAACGAAAAGCCTGTTGAGGGGGGGTTAGCAGATGAAGATGAAGTAGAAGTTAAGCTTGGCTTTGGGTCGTCTTTTTTCTGACCAAATGAGAAGCCCGATGCTGGCTTCAGTTCTTCCTTCTTTTGTCCAAAGGAAAATCCCGAAGAAGCAGCAGGTTTTGGCTCATCTTTCTTCTGACTAGATGCTCCAAAAGAAAATCCTGAAGAACTGGTTTTTGGTTCCTCTTTTTTTTGACCAAAAGAAAAACCAGAGGATGCTGGTTTTGCCTCCTCCTTCTTCTGCCCGAAGGAAAATCCTGTAGATGGTGCTCCTGCTGCTGGTTTTGGTTCCTCCTTCTTTTGACCGAATGAAAACCCCGAGCCAGCTGGTTTGGTCTCTTCTTTCTTTTGGCCAAATGTAAAGCCAGAACTAGCTCCAGATGTTCCAGTGCTAGCCCCAGAGCTACTAGTAGCACCACCTCCAAAAGAAAAAGCTGGCTTATCATCCTTCTTCCCAAACAACCCAGTCAGACTCTCAGACTTGCCGAAAAGTCCGCTCTTTGGTTCCTCTTTTTTCTGACCAAAAAGCGAACTACCTCCATTTTGAGGCTTGGAGGCTAGTCCGGATCCTGAGCTCTCTCCAGCCTTGGACAGGAAACTGAATGCTGGTTTAGGTGCTGAATTGCCCGAATTGCCAAAGAGACCTCCGGGCTTTTGTGGGGTAAAGAGGGGGTTGTTGGACATTGATGTTTGTTGTGTGATGAGTGAAATTATTATTTTATTATGTGTGCACGTGATGTACTTGATCTATCTCTAATAACAAAGAAAAGATTATAAAACAAGTTGAACAGAAAAAGTGATTTACTTCCATACTGTTGGGTAGGTTGGCTCTTTGTACGTTTCATTCTTGAGCTTGGGCGATCTCTCTGGGAGTCCTATATACCTTGGGGTATACCATTGCAGAGGTATATAAGGTAATTGCTGGGGTGCTTCCTTCAAGTTGTATATTGACATGCATAGTCACTAATTATTGGAACGTTTGTAGAATTCTCATCAAAACTATACATATCAATAAACGCATGACTTTTCACCATATCGCTCTCTATCTAAAAAGGGGCACCACAAAGCATAGAAGCGCGTGATATCACTCTTACGTGACGTGACTAAACTTCTTTTGGAGTTTTCCGGTTGCTGAGCTGGGCGCAGTATCGGCTAATGAAGGCATAGACACCAAGGCAATAGAAAAGAGAAGGTCATTTGCTGATTTAAGGATTTGAAAGGCCTAGTGATACATTTATCTGTACTTTATGAATGGAATGAATCAAGAACCGAAACACAGGCTTATATGTTATTTATAGATCCCTTCGACCACATGAAATACGAAAGGTATACCTCGATGAGCATTTAGTCTCCAAATTGGTCTTCATTTGAACAGATGCTAGTGCCCTCATGTATAAAAGCTACTCACAGGTGCTTGAGATATGCATTCTCAAGAGAGAATTCACTGATACTGGCACGACTAGACTCTACAATATTAACTCACCTCACATATAAAGGTTGACTCAAAATTCCTGACTCTGACGTATCACTTGATGTTCATCGCTTGAAGGGAGATACCAGAGCTAGCTTATAGTTGCAAAGCTATAGCTTATATACACTTTCAGAATTTTCAAGTCGTTCCATTGAGAAATTATGACTACTTCGATATATACACTGACACAATTGCATCATGACTGAGACATCTTATTAGAAACGTTCGCTTGCCCACTCACTAGCATTCCACCAAACTTTCTTAGCATTCTCTTCCTAATTGGCCAGAATACCGATGACCACCTCGTTATACACATACAAAAATCGACTAACTCAGAATCACATATAAGATGCGGTACTGCTCAATGAGTGCTGAACTGTAGAACTAAATACTATGTATGTATAGTTCAGCATACACCTTCCTAAAATTGCAAGATGGGAGTATAACTGGTCATTTATTCCTGGAATACACTTTTTGATTGAAAGACCACCTACTTACCCAAAAAACTTATAGTTATTGAGGAAACTTGAAGTAAGACCCCTTGGTCACTAAGACTTTGCAAGGATCGTTCCCACTCACTTTACCACTTGTGACAGAGAGTTTCCTTTCAGAAGTCTGACCCTTTCAAAATCAATAAAGTATGCGAAGCTTAACCTCAGATTGTATTCCCGATCAAGAAGTAACTCAGAGGATCTCATGATTGCGTATTAGCATTTGGATCCTGGCTCACTCTTGAGAATACTTCCGCTTCGCTCGCGATTAAACCATTCTCCCCATGAACTCTCCCATCTTCTTCCGCAAAAGCTCATCTTTCAGAACGCGTCCCTGCATTCTCGCGGCCTCTGCATAGCTCACGGCATTCACCTTGCCCTCCCTGCTCCGAGACAACCGGGAAGCCCGCTCAAATAACTCAATGGCGCCAGCCAAATCTTCGCCCTGCAATTTCATCTGCCCCAAACTCACACACGCCTCTTCGGATTTGGCATCCTCTGCCAATGCCTTCTCAAAGCACTCAACAGCCTTGGCAACGTCCTGCTTTTGCATGTACAACCCTCCCATCAGAATCAACGGAAGAACCCCCACAGTGACCTGTTTGCTGGCTCCCTGTAATCTGTACGCAACCTCAAACTGGCGCATGGCGTCGTCTTGTCTTCCCTGGGCACTCAAAATCTCTCCATAGTAATTAGGAATCTCCGGCGAGAGAGGGAACTTGGTCTTGGCCTCCTCGAACATACGCACTGCCTCTTCTTTATTACCAAGCGTGTGTTGCATACAAGCAAGCTGGATCCACACGTATACATTTCCGCTATTCAACTCCATCAGTTTCTCGAAATACGCCTTGGCACTGGAGACATCCTCACTGAGGAAACAGTACTGGCCGTGCTGGTAGTACACCTCAAAGTTATCAGGCTCCAAGTGTTCGGCGGCATCGAAGAATGGCTTCGCATCTTGTGACGTGGTGCTGGATACCAAGGCTCTGAGCACGTAGGCTCTCGCGCGTGGCTTCTTGTTGATGGCCAGGTCCAAAGCCTTGATACTTCCTTCGTCGTCTCCCTTGAGGAAGCAGAACACTCCGGAGTACTCCAAGGCAACCAGCAATAACCGTTCATCAGTAAGCGTCTCAACCGCCTGGTTGGCATAGGAGTCGGCATCAGCAAAGCTCTCTGCGGTCCGGGCGTGCATGTTTTCAATAACCTTAGCGAGGTAGAACTCACCAGTTCCTTCTTTGGCAGTTGAAACTTCCTCAAGCAACTTCAGATCGTCGTCAAAGCCACTGAAGAAGGAGCTTACCAAGACAGCAGATGGAAGTTCAAATCCCTTAGGGTCCATCTCGTCCACTTTTTTCTCAGCAAGAAGTTTCAAGTTCTTTTCAAGGAGAGCATTGATGTGATTCTGAGGGTACTCGCTTCCGAAGAAGGTCAAGGCAGTGAGGTCGAACATGGCATCATCGTACCGGCCCAACTTCTCATACGCAGCCAGTCTACGCAAGAGACACTTCCCGTACTCGGGTTTGAGCTTGAGGGCACTGGTGGTGTCGGCAACTACCTTCTCGAACTCCTCAAGGGCAGCATAACACGCGGACCGGTTTGAGAAGAAAACTTCGGTCTCTTTGACTTTGAGGGCCGCCGAGTAGTAGAGAATGGCCTCAGCGTACTCCTTGGCTTTGAAGTGCACATTCCCAGCTTCCTTGAGTGAGACTGACACTTGGTCCTTCTTCTGGTCGGAGAGCGATGCCACGTACTCGGGAGTAATGTGAGGCTTGCCTTGAGCGTCCACGGGGTAAGCCGGCTTTTTGGCGGATTTCTTGGACTTCTTGGATTTCTTTTTTGGTGGGGGAGTGGAGGAGGGAGAAGTGTAGATGAGGTAGCCTGCAGCGGCAAGGACAAGGGCCAGGGTGGTGAGTATGGGGAGTTTATGTTTTTCGTAGAAGGTGGAGAGCGTCATCTGGTTAGTATAACGAGCAAAGCATGCCAAATCAGTTGAAGACAAAGCATCTAGACAACTCCAATCAATTCAAATTTGTGCTCATTAATCAATCAATATCATAGTCAATTTACGCTTTATACTGATGTATAGTTTAGTGCAACATGGCATATCACACCATTAACCCACTCAATGCATCAAAGAAATGTCACAACCCCAAAAACATGGAAAATAAAACAGAGAAAAAAATTTTCAAGTCACAGTAACCTCAATTGATCAATTTCAACCATAAACAATCAATACTCACGGCCAAAGTGGACTTTTAAGAACCGCTTCTTACTTGCTCTCTAAATAAAGGGTGAAAATTTTTGATGCTTGTCAGGGCTCGTAATGGGGGAGTATGAGGGGCACAGGGGGAAATTGAATTAAACCAGGAGGTGATAATTTATATGCATTTACATAAATTACATGAAAGTTGACTTTTGGGGTTCTTAGTGTTTCTATTGTGTCACAAAGGTATTTGATCAACTAAATGAATTAGGCGTGTGAGTTGCTGCATGATAGCTATGGAATTATATAAACACGTACTTCCGCGTAAGATCCAGTTCATGAGAAGTGTGAAGACCTTCTAACTTGGATAGAGAATCTAAGCTTGTGTGCTTGTTTGCAACAGCATTTTTAGGTTCAAAATAGCTCGTATTTTGTGAATTGCAGGCAAACCGCATTCAGTACCTTCAGTAGTTCGCGATCGAAAAGTTATGAAGTCTTGAAAATGCTCATCATTAAGAATTCTAAAGACTTTCTTGTACTCATGAATAGAAATTAGGCTTTTTCACTTTCAATTTCAAGCACAAGTGTACAGTTACACTTCTTACTCTCATAAAGTTTACTATGTCAATAAATCCCTATTTCCAGTGCCTTGAGGGGCTAGTGCATTGGAAAGCTGTTAACCCTTAGGGTGAGCTGACAACCATCGCTCAAGCTACTCCCGGCAGTAATATAAAGGCATTGGTAAACACACATGAATGAAGATTTACATAACCATTAATACAATTTCAAACCAATATCGCCATTCATATATCAAGACCTGTGGAGACAAAAGAATTTCATGACTTATTCTAGTATATGATTATGTGTTTTGTCTTAGATAGGAAGTAACGTTTACACCAAATTGAACTGACCAACAAAGCAAATTTCAACTAGTAAAACGTGAATATCAATCAATCTCCACAATAGCTGGCTCAACCCTTTTTCTAGCCAACACCTCCTCTACATCCAGTCCCTCTTCGCTCTTACACGCCCCCCTCCCGTCTACCAATCTCTCCAAAAAGCTCTTAATATTATACCCCACGCTCTTCACCACCCCCGAGTACACAGAAGCTTGCTCTCCCAACACAGTGTTGCACTCTTTAATGGAATTCTCAACTACCTCAATATCCTCACCCTTGATGAAAGGGTTATCTTCTCTGTGCAAAATCAACATGGGGCAGCTCACAGACCTCAAAGACCTTCTCTCGTCCAACCCGGATTTCAAAAGAAAAGGCCCATAGCCCCAGCCTAAATGAGACGAACCAAATTCCTCGTTCTCTGTAATATCAAACCACTCTGTACTCAACACTGTGCGTCCCAAAGCCCACGATGCTCGATCAATCTCCCTCACCAATTCTTCACAGTTTTCGACAGAATATTCTGTATTATCACAATCATAGTGCCATTCTATAGAGTCTCTATCATCTTCACTAATCTTCTTTTCAATGGTCTCCTTATCAGAGGAAGGAGAAATCATAATGATCCCCGAAATATCTTTGAATTCGTAGCAGCAGCTCATCACAGTTTCACACCCAGTGCGATATCCTACAGCTATAATCTTTTGTGCGGCCATTTCCTTGCGAAGAAATTCAAGAAGTTCTTGCAATTCCTGAGAGTCGTATTCCCCATACTGCGGAGCCAGCCTCATTTGGACGCTAGAAAACCCAACTTCTGCTCCAATATCTGACAACTCATTCATCAAGGGAGTAGAAAATATCTCGTCTGTTCTCTCGCCTACAAATACTATATAGTCTTTACTACCCTGGTCTACATGGAATGCCTGCCGTTCTCCACCATACTTTAAAAACAGGCCTTCTTTGGAGCTATACTTCTTTTTTGAACGTTTGATCTTTTTAGATTTAGATTCATGTATGTCCTTTTCCAGGGTATTTGACAGATCAGAGTTTTTGGTCAACTTGATAAGATAGTCCAAAGAGTCCTGGATCTTATTCAATTGAGCTCTGGTTTCATTCCTCAACTCTTCAAGATCGCTACGTGTTATTATTTGCGTGGTTTCAAGGTTTATTACTTCATTTTGGCCAAACTTGGCTGTCTGTTTCCAGGGAGTCTGTTCAGTGTTCATTTTCCATGAAACCGAAAGAATTCTGTTCCAAGATTTCTCTTATTACTTCATTCTTTCTCGAAATTTACGCGTCAGTAAATAACTATTGCGTGCTATTAGCAATCTCAGGCTTTCTTGATACACTTTTTTGCGTTATCTCACAATGCTTGATCGTTCAATGTAAACTCTATATGATTTCTACCCACTCACTTCACTCATTCGGCCCTTGTTCACCTTTCTACAATTCCGAATATATATGATATTATTCCACTTACATAACCACCAAATCCCCAAACTTCTCGTGGTACCCAGGAACGTCCCATCTGCCCTTCTTGACAACCTGAGTCACCTTCTCGTCAATGTCTGGTCTCGCCTTGGCCACGTCATCGATCGTCAACTCGTCAAATGGTCTAGCAGACTCAATGTTGTCCAAAGTTTCCGCCAACTCCTTCAACTCCTTGGCAACAACATCCTCGGTAGCAGTGGCGTTTTCGAGAGCTTTCTGTTTGAACGCCTCGATGGTGTTCAACTGCTTCAGAATGTCATATGTCACAGGCTTGAAAGCAGCAACATCCGCCTCAATCTTAGACACAATAGACTGGTTCTTCAACACAGACTTGTAGTGAGAGAAGTCAATTTCAGTCTTGTGCTGAGAGAGCTCGAAAACTGCTCTTCTTGCCTCGTCGTTTCTCTTTTTGAAGGCTTGGAGGCTCGAGGCGGTTTTGCCCTTGAGACCAAGAGAGGAGATGAGTTTGGACCAGTCGAGTTTAGCAGCGCGCTGGTTAGTAAGCTCTAAAACTGGCAGAGCGATGCAAATCAATTTGCTTGTTCTTATCTTATAGTGGATCAACGAGCAGAATCATTTGGCATAATACAGCAATCGGATAGAAACCCCGCTTGACCAACCACTCTAAGAACAGAAAAGCAACCTCACTTGCACAAAAACTCCTCAGTTAAAGCCCGCATCACTCGGTCGTTACTGGGTAATCTTGACAGAAGTAATAGAGAAAAAAGTCCAACCGTAATCAAACTTGAGGAAGGGGAGGTCGAGGAATTAGAGGGAAACAATTTAATATGGCTCAGTCAGCTTGAATAAGAGAATAAGCAAAGATCAGCTTGGACAAGAGACGGCCTTGGTTTATCTCTTGCTCAATGATTTGTCATTTTGTTTATAAAACGGATTCTAAGAGTGCATTATCAGCACGCCAGTGATGAAAAGAAAGTTCAACTAGTGTAGACTGGAAGAAATGGAAAGAATGAATAAATATTTAAAGAAATGCACTGCACCACATAAGAACCACCATAAAAAATCATCAAAATTGAAAAGCTTCCAGGAAATTTGACTATTGATTCAATTGAAAAACTTAAGCAAATCAAGATATCACATATCGCATCATCCAATTCCTTGTCTGTGTACTCATAGTATTACGATATTCTCACACAGTACGACCCATACAAATCATACACCCGAACTGAAGCTCACTCCATCCCCGAAAAAATACCCAACACAATCGAACGATCGACCATAGTGTATGAATAAATCCCCATACACTTCAATCAAATCTCAAGCACTCACAGTAGCCATTATGGGACGTGTTGAATTGTATTTTGCAATTGGCTTTTTTTGCACCCTCAGAAAATGCTACGCCATGATTGGCTGCAGGCGTGTTACCCGGGGAGGGGGTCACTGTTAAATGGGGGCGCTGGAAGGGGTATTTCTGTAGAGGGAAAGTGGTTTTGGATTGAGTGGGATTTCTTATATAAGGCGTGTCCTTTTTTTGGTTGTTTTTGAAGCAGGTTACAGTTTTTTTTGGGAGAATTTTGAGGGAGGTTTTTGGAGTGGAAGTCGGCAAAAGGGGAAGATCTGTAGGCTTTTGTTATAGTATATTGTTGTTTCATGGTAACATATTTGTTTCTCAAATTTTCAGCGTATTTGACCTTACTTACGCTGAAATAATTGAATATATATGCGTTTGTATTAGCACTTGTGAGTTGGTCAGTGGTGTGGTTCCTTGTTTGGCAGGGTTCTATTATACAGGGTTCTATTTATATTCCAGCCACCGACGAAAGGTGAAATTTGGTGTTTTTGGATGGTGGGTTGGCTTATTTTCAAAAAGCACGTTGATGAAATCTTCAAATCAAAGTCGTAGGCTATTTTGTGACAGTATAGTTATGACTGATTTGCTTTATTTGAGTTGTGAAGAGGGCGCACTCTTTGTTATCTTAGGAACAGGTTGGTAAAATTTTCGCTTCAGCTCTATAGTAGTAAGCTAATGGAAAAAACATCACCTAAAAGATCAGATTAGTCTCAGTCAGTCATTGTTTCGCTGAGATAGACATAGGTGGACGGGGATATGCTACGGATGCAAAATATGAGTACATTCCTTCAAGGATGAAAGTGTCACATACACCTAGCTCATCTAAAATAGAAGAATAACAAAACCCGTATGTTTCAAGTGTATAGACATGCGAATCATAGGTTTGCTTGTTCTTTATGTTTAATCGTGAGACCTCTTTTATTTCAGGAGGAGCCAGGACTCTTCTTTACAGCCTTACTGGCTCTTAGAAGCACTACGCAGTTGGAAGGCTAGATATTTCACAAGAGTTACTTGCTCTTCAATGGTCAAGCGGGAGAAAATAGAAGTACGTCAATCTTCTTACGGCCTTTGAGTATTAACTCACTCGGCGATTGTTTTATTAGGGTTTTTAAAAAAGGGAGAATGTCTTGCACCATAGATTATAAGGTGCTCACCTCTAAACAAGGTGTGATTCAAGGAGATCAAGGATTTCTTTTTGTAAAATAAACTAATATTTTAACAGTTAACTTTTTTGAGGATGACTGGAGAGCTTATGGGTGATTATTGACTTTACAGAGTGCTATTGTTAGTCCAGAGATCTTCAAAAGCTCTTCTTTGACAGGGAATGCCTCAAATCAGAGAATACCATACATTCACCATACATTGATCGCGAGAGCGAGAATCAAATAATAATGTATCAAGTTTGTAACTACAGTCCTTTTAAAATTTTAGTATTCAAATCTATATATGCTCTAAACAGTACTCACGGCGGAGCTCAAGGTACTGGCAAATGGAGGAGGAGTCCCGGATGGCGGAGCACCAGATGGGTGAGCCCCAGTAGGGAAGCCAGATGGCCGTGGACCGGTATGTGTGCCAGATGGGTGGCCAGATGGATGGCCAGAAGGATGGCCAGAAGGAGCGCCAGAAGGTGGTGGACCGGTTGGAGTTTAGGAAGGCGCACCCTCGAAATCTCTTGCGCTAAGACTTGGAGCACCAGAAGGAATACCTGTAGGACTTCCAGATGGTGGTGGCCCTGAAGGTCTACCACTTGGGAAGCCAGAAGGTGGTGGGCCAGTGTGAGTGCCAGATGGGTGGCCAGAAGGATGACCAGAAGGCATTCCCGATGGAGGTGGTCCAGTTGGAGTTCCGGAAGGTGCACCCTCAAAGTCTCTAGCGCTAAGGCTTGGAGCGCCAGAAGGAATGCCAGTTGGAATTCCAGATGGATGAGCCCCAGTAGGGAACCCGGATGGTGGTGGACCGGTGTGAGTGCCTGATGGGTGACCAGATGGATGACCGGATGGACGACCAGATGGGGCTCCAGAAGGTGGTGGTCCAGTTGGAGTTCCCGAAGGTTGTCCTGAGAAGGAAGAGCTCTCTACATCTCTCGCACTGAGTTTAGGGAAGCCAGTTGGCGCACCAGAAGGTGGTGGTCCTGTTGGAGCTCCTGAAGGTGGTGGCCCCGAAGGCTTGGCTCTTCCAGATGGGAAGCCAGAAGGAGGAGGCCCAGTAGGAGTCCCAGATGGGAAACCTGAAGGAAGAGTGAGCGCGGCAACAGTAGCAGCCAGGATGAGAAGAGTGGTTGTGAATTTCATGTGTGTGTCTATGATGGTTTCTCAAGTGGAGTGGGACTGTTTATATAGTTTTTTACAGCGTGAACAGACCCATAATAAAGGTGCCTGCGTTTTTTTGAAGCTTTGCTACCACTCAGGTGTGTGCTACTCTAAGCATTCTAAGCCCTCTCAGACATTTCAAGGCTTTGACATGCATAAATCAGGGTCTGAGAGTACAGTATTCTGAAATGATATTGCGAACAATTGAATATAATCCTTAAGCTAAATTAATACATCCGAATACACTTTGATAGATGGGTTGTTTTTTCCTGTTCTGTTTCCCAAGCTTTCTCCGCTGGCTTCCGCGTCAATGAATCACTTAAGGTACGCACACAAAACTTGCCGGGCTTTACATCAATGTTCACCTCAAAGAAGATCGCATATAATGGTGATAATACTGTGGTAATCACAGCCGCTATGTTTTTGCCTCCAGGTGTGTTTACTTCATGTTATTGTGCACATGGCTGAGCCTCAGTGTTATTTATATGAAATGGCCTACATGATTACCTGAGTTGATTTGATGTCCACGCCCTTGAGAGAGTTTTCTACGACTTGTTGTTTGAGGATAAAACCTCAAAAATTGTTCGTATACCTTACTTTCTTCGCGATGATCAAGGATCTGAGCATAAAATCTTCCAATGACGTATCAGTCTGAGCCGCAAGGGCTTATAATATGAACCAGGAATTTACTATTTACCTCAGAGGTGTAAGAAGACCTTAATTACGTGAGAACTGCGTTGATTAGATTTTCAATGGACGAATATGAGTCTCGTATATACATGTCTCGGAAACTTAACAGCAGGGTTTCTTATGAGGTTAACTCTAATGAGCTTATTAGCTCTCACAAAAGGTCTAGATCTGATGACAGTCTTCATGTATTGAGTTTGTGTGAAAATTATATCCTAGTAAGTATCATGCAAGCCACACCAAAGCATCATTTACCAACAGAGGTTCCGCTTGTTACACCACAAGCCGATCATAGCCAAATTAATGTTCCAAATAATAAGCTCTATTACAGTTTGCTGAAATAATCTGGTTGAGCCTCTTCTCCACGCCTCTTTGAGAGATAATTTGTCATTAGTTGATAGGGTAGGCTTAGGAGGAGAGCTCGGTGAGAGCAACTGTGGTGTCAACTCAAGAGTGAAAAAAATGCCTCTCAGCATCTCGAGAAGATACCCGTGAATTTTGCGTGTGTGTGCTCTAACTGCTTTTAAGATTTTTTCATACTCAGTTGGTCTGAAAAGGCGTTTCAAGGACCAGTATATACTAGAGTAATCCGAAAACAGCTGAATTTTGCCATGCCTATTTTGGATCGCGTTGGAACACGATGTGTGAGTGGCAAGCTTGAAGGGTTTTATGATTGGAAATCAACGTGACTATACTGATAGTTTAGTGACCCAATTACATGTAATTGACTGACTCCTATGATATTATATCCGAGTGCCATATACAAGGAAGATCGCCTTTAATCAGGTACTCTATTTTATGCGTTACAATCCAAGTGCGTTCATCCCACTCCAACAACGAACTTAAAATAGCGAAAATCAAGACAGCACATAATTCTCATAAAACATCTTGAACCGTTTTAATAAGAGGCAATCCGAAAACGAGATAGTTAAAAGCAATCAGTGTGCCTCGATCAGAAGAGTACGTTCATTAAACACAAAGGCATTCTCAGAAGGAGAACGGAGGCAAAAACCATCACAAGATCTACTAATCACCTTGTTTCATCACTAGAAGTCATATTCAAACGGATCAGTTGAAGTTGTGAAGATCAAAATGCAAAACTCAAAATTAACTCTAAGACATGGATTTTCGGATACTCAGTACCATAGCCACCAACATTTGAGGAACTGCGAGTTTCCATCCGAGCTTTTGGAATATTCTGACACCCAACGGCTTTCCAAAAGAGCTCCTCATCAAAACACGAGACTTAAAGCCCATGAATTTGCTATCAAAACAAACACCCCTCACACATCTAAAGATGAACTAAACCTTCAGATTGAAATTTTAGTACTGATTTACAAAAATGTCATACCAGCTAATCAAGATATTATTTGTACACACTCTAATATAATTGACAGTCCCCAAGGTGTCAACAATGCTAGACGCAGCCAACCGTACTACCGCAATTATTAGCACTCTATAATGCTACAGAGTGAGTTCATAAATCTCAACAAGAGATTATAGACAGCAAACTATAAAGGCTTGCCAACCAATATATATATACATAATTTTCTATGATGAAGTAGCCAGTTACTCATACTCCACAATACTCTTGCGACCCGTCTAAATTACTACTCGCACGCAGGCACGCATAGACGAGAATATATAGCTAGAGAAATCCCAACACCAGCCCCCTACCACCAGGAAGCTCATAGAGTGACAACAAGTTGAATTGCTCATTCGATTGGATCGCTCAATTGATTCGAGTTATTCATTTCCCCCGAGCAAAGCCGAATAAACTGAAGTGACAATCTCAACCGAGTGCAGTGAATCAATACATTATAATACATATTATAATAAAATCATACTATCAAGAGTGACCTTGAGCCAAGTATAAAGATTGCCATTAAAGTGTTTACCATAATAGTGATTCACTAGCGATACAAGAACAAATATTTATAGGTAATCCAAAATGGTTCGTCTTTCTGGTTCTCGCAAATCACTCAAGTCTAAGCAAATGCTTAAGCGTCAAAAAGTAGTCAAAACAGAGAAGGAGCAAGCTGAAGATGAAGAAACTGGACTTCGTCGAAACCATCCTTCGGACCCAGTGACCGGTAGAAAAAAGCGACGCTACCACCCTGGGACCGCGGCTCTTAGAGAAATCCGTCAGTACCAAAAAAGCACAAGTTTACTTTTACGCAAACTTCCTTTTCTGAGGCTTATCAGAGAGATATCGGAAGATTACATAGGAACAGAATATAATCTCAGGTGGCAGCTGGTGGCCTTATTGGCTCTTCAGGAAGCTGCAGAGGCTTACTTGGTAGCACTTTTTGAAGATACTAATTTGTGTGCTATACATGCAAAAAGGGTTACCATTATGCAGAAGGATATTCAGTTGGCGAGACGAATCAGGGGGCAGTATTAGTATACTTGTGCTAAGCGCTAGCATGCCAACTTATACTTTGTTCTTATTTGGCATTCTAAGAAATGATTTAAGTCATCCCAAATTATAGTGCATTTCATCAACTCCTTGATCATCTTCAGATAGAATCGAATTTCGGCATTTGCAAATCCAGCTCATTTGAACATCTTCAGCTAAACAACCTCCTTGAGTCATAACTTTTCCTCAAGTGTGTATATTAGAGGTTTAATTTTTCTCATATAACTAACCTCCATTTGCTATTTATTAGGTGCACTTCAAACTTGTATCATAGCTTATGTTGATAGTTTTGCTTCTGGTACTTTGAACTTTCTAATAGGTATTTTTGATTCGTGTATTATCTGTTTATCTACGTTTGAATTGAAGCAGGTGTAGTCTATCAGGATATATATAAGGAGTTGTATGTGATCAATCATTTTTCAACCAAGAAATCACGAAAAATCCTGTAGCATTGGGTGAAACTATGCTTGAGGTTATAGCATCTACACCTTTCCATGATGTGAACTTTGGGACGAAAAAGCTCACTTTTTTAGTGGGATAGAATATTTAATACAAGTATTCGAGATAAGTGAGCAACTCGCTTCGCTCGCTTCGATTCTTAGTAATTCATCCCAAGTACTTATATATCAAATAAAAGCAAACAAACATCACCACCGCCCCCCCCAAAAAAATGAATCGATCCTCATACGCCCGTCTTTCCACTCTGCTTATCGTCCCCCTACTCACCCCCAACGTCATCAAGCTCAGAGCCAACTTTTTCTCGAATTTTTGTAAATATTCATTTTGACTTACTATATCATCGAAACTCTGTTGCCCCATTTCTAAAATCTCGTCCAACTGCCTACTGGATCTCCCCAAGGAATCGTGTTCCTTTTGCATGCCCTGATCATAATTCATAAAATAAGGATTATCAGTAGATGAGGTTGACAGAGTAGGAGCACTACTTCTTACATTTCTATTGAATAGTTCGCCTCTACTAGACTCAATTTGGGACTCTTCTTTGAGCTTTTTGACTCTTTGGAACCGTTCTTTGAGATCTGAATGTTCATTTTTGAATTTTAAGAGTTTTTTTTCAAGTTTTTCGCGATTTTCCGAGGATTGTTCATTTGAAATGAGCTCCGAGAGTTCGGAGATGGTTCGTGAAAGGCCACTGAGAGAAACCAGGATCAGCCCAAGGGTGGAGAGGGGAGGCGAGGGGGCGGTTTCAAGAGTGGAGAGATCTTTTTTGAGGGTTTGGATTTGGCGGATGCCGTGGGCAAAGAGAGAGTTCGGGTTAGTCATAGCTGGCGAATCACGGAGAGCAAAGAAATCATCCAAGAAGCCAATCATACAATGGATTCATATGGAAGAACCGAGTTATGACGAATACGTCATTGAAGAGACCAACTATGAACGCTTCTCACTTTGTACATAGTGAATATCATGCATAAATATGACTTTAGAAGATAAAAGGAGAAAAACTGATTCGAGAGATGTTCTTGAAATAGCGATGCGCATGAGGAGATAGATACAAAGTGCAGATCGAGTAAATAAATCGTCCATACATAAATAGACAAACGAATGAATCGGAAAAACATTCCTAATGTCTTGCTTTTATCATTTCTGCTCAATTGATTAATCTTGAAACTAAGAAGTATTTTTGAGATATGAAGGTGAGTAGAGATATACAGCAGATCTGTCAATAGTCAACCAGATTACGTAAATACAAATGAATAGCACATCAAATGCACAAGATCAAAATAGTAGTAAAACAAGCAATAAAATTCAGATTGAAATAAACGTGAATTTCTAGTGCACTAGATCCGTCCACTCAATGCCACGAATATCATCAAAGATGAGCACAGATCAGTCAAGAAACACTCTTGAAATCAACAAGCCACTGAAAATCAATAGAACCCGGTAAGATCAACAGAACCAACAGAGTCAACACAGAAAGACTAGAAAGCTGTATTGAAAAGCCCCCCCAAAGACACCACATCAAATCATCCAAACAACCCCACAAAGACACCCAAAAAACCTATTACAAACATCCAAAATAAAGCAACGAATCGAGCCAACGAACAAAGCCAACCAAAACAAAATGGATCGAGTAAACCATTCTCCCTCTTGTTAACCACCCCCGCCCCCAACTTACCATTGCACTAATTAATTAAAACGTGAGCAGAATTTCAGTATGCTGCTCTTGACTCAGGGTTCAGTAAGACACTGTACGAAGTACTGCGAACGAAGAAAAATTAAGATTCAATTCAATTGAATATATTAAGGTACATACTGCTTAAACTAGATACTCTACAACGGTCTGCACCCCGGGTAACTGCACCAAGAAGCTGCAGCACTACGCAGCCCAAGCTTGCTCTCTCAATTACTGCAAATTTCACATCCTTAAAAAACGACAAATCAAATCAATTGAATCATTTGCTCTAGCACTCTCAGACATTCCAAGACATTACCCCAAAAGCAATTCCTTCTCCTATATAAACCCCTTAATATGCCCCGCAAGTCTCGTCAGCCCCAACCACTCACAGGTATTGCCTACTACGAGCACCACCAAAAGACCCAGTCTCCTCAGAACCCCAAGTTCACGGCCATCAGAGCTGCTGCTGCTGCCCTGTCCACTCCGGCCTACGGCAACCCCAACCGCCTGCGCACTGAGCTTAAAACCCCCTCTGAGACTGTTACTCACCCACCTTCCCATCCCCTCAAAAAAGCCCAAAACCTTTCCTTCCAGAGCGTCGAAGACCGCACTTACGAACCCATAAACATGGATCTGCGGAACGCCAGCCCCCTCCCCCACAATCTTTACGATGACGTTGTCGCGAGGGGGGTTCTTTTGCCGAACCCCGAGATCGCAAAGGACCGGGGTCACGCGTACTACAGCATGCTTAAGGGGGGCAACCAGCAGGCAAGCGACGCTGCCAGAGAAGCCCTTGAGCGGCCTGTGAGTGAGTATCTCGAATTTTTAGAGCCAGAAGAGGAAGAATTGGCTGAGGCTTCAGCTGCAAAAGCTTTGAATGGGAGCCCGGTGCCTAAAACCCCGAAAAGCGGGAGAGTTGGAGGAACTGTCAGAGGCTCTCCTACTTTTAAACACTCTTTCAGAGAAAGGGTTGAAGTGGGGGCTTTCAAGGACGAATTGAGTCCTAAAAAGCGGCGCGCTAGAGAAGAGAGGAATATTGAGAGGAATATCATGACTTCCCAATTTAGTGATAACTTTACGAGTGAACATCATACTATGATATCTGGAGGTGGCGCTCATACTAGAGCATCCGATAGTTCGGGGACCAGCTCTCATACTTTGAATAACTCTCATTCTCGTAATCCTAATCCTCAAAATCATTATGCGAACGCCCCTATCAAAACCAACTTTGGTATAAGCAAACCTACCAAATCTGGTATCAGCCTTACCACACCCAGAACCACTCCTGGACGATCCACCCCAAAAGCCACTCCTAAAGCTAGCAAATCTAGTAGCACCAATAGCACTATCAAAGACACTAAGAATAGTCCTGTAAGATCCAGTCCGAAGGATAGTCTCAATGACAGCCCCAGATCTAGACCAACCCCCGAAGCTGATCTCGGAGGGGAGCTTCATATGCCCTGGAGTCGAATCGAAGAAATTGCCAAAAGCAGAGTCCAACCAACTCTCGAGGACCTCGATCGGCGGAATGGAAGACTTAAACCGAATAATACTGCGGCAGCCAGCATGCCTCTTCTAAGCACAAAAGTTGAAAACTCTGAGAAAGGCCTCGAAAAGGGAAAATCCAAAAGTAGTATCTTTTCAAGATTCCGCAAAAGCGTTAAGAAGCCAGCGAATGAAAACATCACTTCCCTTGAAACTCCTGAACCGTTATCTCCGAAAAGTGACGTATTCAATGTGCTGCCGCCCGCTGTTGGTCTGCTGCCTCGGTTGAACCTTAATGAGGGCAGCTTTAGAGAGGATAGCACTGGTCTTCGCGACGGCAACTCACGAGTTTCTGTTGATGCAGATCATGCGTTTGGGGCTATATACACTGCTCCGAACACAGATGTGCCCGCAGGAATGAAGGTGGAGCCAGTGGATGTCGGGTATGTGGAGCAGCATGTGAGGGGGATAGCTGAGGGGAGGGTGGAGACTGAACAGAAGGGAGCGGAGGTTGAGGGGAGTAAGGGGGGATCAATGAAGATAGAAAATGGTGAGAATAAGGAAAGTGGTATGAAGGTTGAGGGTAACAATATGAAGGTAGAGAAAAGCAACACGAAAGTAGAAGAAGGTTCCAATATGAAAGTGGAAGGAGAAGGCATGAAAATCAAAAGCACTCCTATTGATGATACTAGTCCTGAGAAGGGCCTGGGTACCATAAAACCAGAAACAGAACCAAAGCCTTCGATGAAGGTGGAACAGAGTCAGGAGAAAGTTCCTGGTACGACAGTGGAAGGTCTGATTCTTGACTCTAGTATGAAGGTTGGGAACGGGGGAATGGATGTAGAGGGAGATCTGACAATGAAAGTTGAGCTGAATAGTGGTGCTTCCATGAAAGTTGAACCAAGCAAGTCCAGCAGACGAACCATGAAGGTTGAGTCAGCTAAGGATGCTGTTACAAGTATGAAAGTCCAGGCAGGTGACTCAATGAAGGTTCAGCCAACTGATCCAACCATGAATGTCGAAGCCTCTAAGGGAGAAATGATGGTTCAGCCTACCAACATGAAGGTCCAGCCAAGTGAATCCGCTATGAAAGTCGAATCAACCATGAAGGTTGAGCCATCTGCCACTGAACCTTCGCCCGACTCTTCTAAGCCAAGCATGAAAGTTGAGCTTTCCTCTTCCCAAACCATAGAAGCTCCGCGCTCAACAAACATGAAAGTGGAGCCGACATCTGCAAAAAGCATGAATATTGAATCTCTGACTTCAAAGGATGCTACAATCAAGGTTGAGCCTTCTAATCCATCAGACAAACCGACAATGAAAGTTGAATCAGTTGAGCCAATTACCAAACAAGTTGATCGAGCAAATCAACCTACATCTCAACCCTTTTCCCCCTCCCCACCTGATCCGTCAGATCTTCCTATATTTATCCATGAACCCGAGTCAGAATACGATTCAGACCTCCAGGACCTTGTTCTTCAGAACGATCTTCTTATACAACAGCTTGACTCTCCTGATTTGGAAGTTCCAGGCAATCAGGTAGGCCAAAGAAAATCATTAGTTGATCTCCAAAAAGAGCTTTTGGGAACAGAAAATGAAATTCTTGCTATCGATGAAAGAGACTTGAAATCTCAAAGACTTTCCGGGGAAGTAGATCCTGGTCTCTTGGCTGCTCAACAGAAGTCATTAGCTAATAGACGGCGGTCTTTGGCTCATGATTCAAAGCTGTTGCAGAATGACGATGAGGATGCAAGAAGAAAGAGTAACGACTTGAAGGACAATCTGGACCGTTTGAATGACATATCCGCCTATCAAAACAAGGACTCAAATATTGGATCCCCCACGCTAAACTACGGTGACACTAAACAAACATCAATTGCTTCGATTCCTGGGACCCCTGGTGGCTTGGCTGGTCTGATTGCGTCGCAAGGCAACCCTTCTGTGCGGACGTTGGTTAGCAAGGAGGGGGTGATTGAGGGGGAGGCAGGAAAGAGACGGGATCTGTTGATTCTGAAGTTCAAGAGAATTTTCTAATTTCAAGATGAAGAGCTCATGGAGCGTCTTCATGGGCTTACCTCGCTCACCTCGTCTAGCTCGTTTCGTTGCTTACTTACAAAGCCGCTTCGCGAAGTGGGCTCTATTATTATTATTACTACTTAGGAGTAATATTGGGCTCATTGAGGCTCACTTGTACTATATATCATGTTGTTATTTCGAAGCATTGAAGTTGAAGTGCTGGAAAGCAAACACTGACCTGTTATGGAGATGTTGAAGAATTTTCTTATTGCTTGCTTCTTTGAGCTCTCTTTATGGATGATTAATGATATGACGTGCCTTTTAGTTTTTGGTCCGTAGTTTTGGTCAATAAGCTGGTGTAGGGTTGATCATGGCTGGTAAGTTGATGCCCCCTCCAATGGATACAGGTGTGCCAGGCCCCGCCCCATAAGAGGAGAGGTCTATAAACTGTTTATTAGCGCATACTGTGACACTTTGCTCCTTCTTAGTTTCTTCCATACAGAGATGCAAAATCGTCATTTCACTTGTAGATATAGTCTAGATCACACCAAACCTAACCGATACTTATTCTTCCAATCAGCACAAAATATAGGTTTCTGAATCTAAGAAATATCATTGCTATTACTTTCCACTATTAATATACAATTCACCGCATCATCCCCAATACTGTGCAAGCAATCCAAGAATCCCTAGAAAAAAATAAGCAGATTTCAACTATGAAAGCTATATAACACATTTATATCCAAAAATAAACACCCTCCCACCCAAAATAATATCTCGAAATCAAATCAAACATGGCAGGTCAGTCAACCTCATCGATTCCGAAAAAATATTTTGAAATATCAACCAAAGCATGCCATCACGAGTCCCTCTTCGAACTCCTCTACGAGGGGTCCGAAATATTAAACAAAAGCTGACCTTGCCTACTTCTTATATGTCTTTTAGCACAACGCCCCTTCTTCAACGCTCCAAAAGAACATCCAGAGTACACAATTTCCTGCTTCTGCCTCGTCTTGAGCCACCCAAAAAAGTACTTCTTCCTCACAGAATCAAACCAGCAGAGCCTAGAAACACCGCCGTCAACTGGAATTGTCCCAAGGTTGATTCAGAGCTCGCTCAGATCCTTGATCGTGTATTAACCACCCAAAAATCACTCGAAATCCAAGAATTTGCTGAAAAATTGGTTAAATCAGCAAAAGAATTCCTCCAAAAATACCTTGAAAAGAACCCTACCTTTCCTGCTGTCAACAGAACTGTGCGTGATGTAATGCAAGATATAGAACAAGGTTTAGCACAAGTACACGAAAAAGAAGTTCTTCTAGAAGACGTTCTCTCCCCAGACATGGAGTCTGTGGTAAGCATTATATACTCTTTAACCCTAGAAACTCCTGCATGGGCCCACTCCATATTCAGTGGTAAAGACGTACATACTCACTTTCTAGAGAAAATGATATCCTACAGACTCGACATCAATCTCCACACTTCTGGGCCCTCTAGAAAGACACTTGATTTATCAAACCCCTCGCGTTGGTACCCCAAAGCTCGGGCAATTCGAAGAAAAATTGTAGTGCATGTAGGACCTACTAACAGTGGAAAGACTCATAGAGCTTTGGAAGCTCTCAAACAGGCTCGTTCTGGATTTTACGCCGCGCCTCTCAGACTTTTAGCACGTGAAATCTACGACCGGTTCATGGGTGAAGGCGTTTTGTGTAATATGGTCACGGGAGAAGAGGTCCTCGAGAGCTTTGGCGAGGATGGTTCACGTGCGCGTCATCTGCTGGGGACAATTGAGATGTTCCCAGTAAAGGAAGAACTTGACGTTGTTGTATTGGACGAGATCCAGATGATTCTGGACACGGAGCGGGGATGGGCATGGACTCAGGCATTCTTGGGTGCGTGCGCCAAAGAAGTGCATGTGTGTGGCGAGGAAAGAGCGGTGCCTTTACTTCGAAAATTGGTGCAGCTTACAGGCGACGACTTGGTGATCAACACGTATAAACGGTTAGGAGAGTTGCACGTCGAGCGGCATGCTGTGGATGTAGCGGATCTCGAAGAAGGGGACTGCGTAGTAGCATTTCTGAAGGCTAAAATATTAAGTCTCAAGAGGAAAATTGAAGATGAGACCGGAATGAGAGTAGCGGTCGTTTATGGAGCACTTCCTCCGGAAACCAGAAAAGACCAAGCAACCCTGTTCAACGAAGGGAGCGCACAAATATTGGTGGCTACAGACGCTATAGGCATGGGACTTAATTTAGCTATCAGGAGAGTGGTTTTTCTGACAACCTTAAAATTTGACGGGAAAAAAAGACGCAACCTCACAGCTTCAGAGTGCCGCCAGATAGGAGGTAGGGCTGGTCGGTTCAGAGAAGGCGTGAGAGGCACAGGATACATAAGTGCGTTAAGTATGCAGTCTTTGCTGCATGTAAAAAGATCAATGAATACACCACCAGAACCACTTTACAGAGCATGTTTATGGCCGCCTGACGGAATATGGGAAGCCTTGGCAGCACAGTTCCTGGCCCACACACCATTGAAAGATTTATTGGCTGTGTATACGGCAGAGGTGCGCACCCTGAATCTTTTTTTCTCGGCAGAAGTTCGAGAATACGAGACCATTGCAGATATTCTTCACCGGTTCCAAAAAAGTGCGCTCACCTCAGGAAAGCAGGGCTTGCTTTTGAAGGACCAACTTATGATTTTGCGTTCGCCTTATCGGGAGTTCAACAGCGATATCACAAGACTGTTTTTCAGTGCTATTGCGGAGAACCGTACGGTAACGCCGTTTGAGGTCGATGTGCCCATGCAGCTGTTGGCTAACCTCAAGCAGAATCCGGGGTTTCGGTCAGATGAGGGACTCGAAAAGAGGGTTATCTTTGGGGGTAGGGTAATTGCGAAGGGGATCGGGGGAGAGGCATATCTGGAATTGAGGGGAAAGGAGCGGTATGACGTTTTGGAGCTGTTGGAACAGACTTATAATTTGTTGACTTTCTTTGGGTGGTTGGGGTACCGGTACCCGGTGGCGTTTGTGGGAAGAGAGCAAGCAGGGGGGTTGAAGATTTTGTGTGAGTACAAGATTTTGGATGTTTTGTGGAACAAATGAATGGCGATTCGAGCGAAGAGAGAAACATCGTTCTCTTGTTATCCTTATCTAACTGGCAAAAAACGCATAATCACCAAAACATATGAGACACATAATCATAAATACCGATGTTAGCGGCACGAGAATACAATCTGTCACTGACTAGAATCGACACTTTCACAAAGCTTATATAGTGCCCCGCAAATTGAGCAATTTCAATTTTATACTATAGAATGATCAAGAAAGCTGTGGATGTAATCTTGGTCTATACGTAATTATAAAATGTATTTATATGAACTTCTTTTTATGACATTATAAACCGCCGTAAACGCAAATCGGCATTTAATTGCTGAGCTGTAACTTTTGCTGACTAACTTCCCCTTATTTCAAGGAAGAAACTCAACTTCAGGAGCCACCTATATACCCCGGTTAGGAGTTGCGTTAGTTTATTCCATTCCAATTAATCATCCTTTACGCAAATCGTTCTCCTACAACACGATTAAATACATAGGTCACTACATCCAAAAACGACATGCACTAAGAATACAGTAAATGAAGGAACGGCATTGCTGGCTCGCAGCATGCAGATCGAGAGTTTGATTGGTTGGAAGTAGACCTTAATTCGATACTTTTATCCAATCAATTGATTATTCAAAAATCATCAGACGATCAATAAATCAGGCAGATAAAGTTGGTGGTGTAAATTTCACCTATAACTCAAGTATTCAGTGAAGTACCTAATCAAAGCAAGAGCAGGAGATGAGGAGCTGACAAATAATAATCAACTAGCTTCATAGAAGTTGATGTATCAAAGTTTCAGATAATTTTTCAAGTTTCAAGTTATAGAAGCATTTGGCTAATTTAAGCATTCATCGAGGAGATCAAAGCCTCTTCCTAAATCCATAAAGAGCATAAGCTTCCAACTTCAGAGGCTCCCTTAAAAAATTATACGGGTACAAGTAGCTTAGCAGAAAATATACGAGAAAGATGTATAGTATATTTTTCGTATGCTTCAAATATACGCAAAAAGAGTACAAGGTCGATTGTAATTCAGTATACGAAGCACTGCTTAGCCCAAGCATCCTCTATATACCTCCACAATTCTGAAATTTTGAAAGCGTGACCAGGAAGAGTAGGCAGGCTTCTACTTTGTCCCCTTTCATGCGTTTGTAGATTGAGCATCGTTAGTCACAGGACTTGCTTTGCTCGACGGTTCTACACTTCCTCTTCCAACATCCCCAACCCCTCCCCCTCCAAACTAAACAAACTATGCCCCCCCGCCAGACTCACTCTTCTGTGTAGCTGCAACAGCCGTCTGATTGAAATACCTCCTCCTACTCCATTATCCAAAGGAATATCGTTCAAATTCTTCCCGCTTCCAAAAAGCCTCTCAGAGTCTGGATCATCCGTGCTTACCGGAAGCAAATCTTCATTCTTGTGTTTTCTCAGAATGTTCAACAAGTACACCCCCATGAAAATAATAACGAACCCGCAGATCAACAGAATAATATTAATCGCCAGCGTAGTGTTAAATCCTCTGAAAAGAATGAAAGAGGCCGCAAGTGTGCACGTGGTAAAACTCACATAGTAGAGTGGATTGACGATAGACGTGTCAAACTGATCCAAGGCTTTATTAAAGTAGTTCATTTGCGTAAGAATACAGAACACAACCACTATAATAAAAAAATAAGTCAGTAAATGTGTAAATTGGTTGTTTCCAGCAAATGTGAGCTTCAACGCGATCCCAAAGGCCTTGATCAGCATCACAGAAATCAGGCCCACGGTTGAACAAATGGAGATATACACCATTGGCAGTTTGGTACCGTGTACTGGAGCCACTTTATAAATCATGAAAGTGGCGAAGACCGCTACAGCAAGACAGTATGTGATGAAACCAGGACGGATGGCATAGTCTAAGATCTCGTCGACAGTTTCAATCTCTTTATCTGGAGGTGCATGAAGCACAATGATAACAGACCCAAGAATACAAATGGCACAGCCCATCTTGCCCAAAGTTCCGAGCTCTTCCTTGAGGAATATGGCCGCAAGGATAGCACCTATAATGACACTCAAGGCCCCAAGAGGGGTCACAAGAATAGCAGGCGCAAAAGTGTATGCAGCAAAATTAGCAATTTCTCCAACGGCCATGGTGGTTATCCCGGCCCACCAGATTGGATTCCGGAGATATTCGAATCCTTGGCCTTCATAACCCTGGTTTTGGGCGTTGATAAGTCCTTTTTTCGTGATGATGAACGAAGTGCCAATCGCAAGCGACAGCAGCATCGCAAGTGCAAGACCAATGTATTTATCATCCATTTTGTTGTTTATCTGAGTGTTTTTTTTTTATGTGTTCTTTTCCGCTTGGTTTGTTTTCGCTCGATTTTGTTTAGGTTCGTTGGTGTTTGTTGTGTGTGCGCTTTGAACCTAGTGAAATTTATCAGGTAAATAAAGAGTGCTAGACGGGCCCAATTTTTGTCGTGGCTCGGGAACCTTTGAGATAAGGTTGGTTGATGTTCGAGGACACTGGATGAGCGAGTGATGAGTGAATGTGTCAATGTCAGAAATTTGTAGTACTTGTTGGTGGGAGGGGCTGTGCGGGGTGCGCTTAGGCGTTTCAAGGGAAGGAAGCGCAGTGCGCGCAGCGCGCATAGCGAAGAGAGCGAATGGAACGCAACGAGTAACTCCAAACTGTGATATAAAATAATATGAAGTGACACTTGGTTATTCTATAAAACTTCATATTAAATATGTATATAGAAATTCATCAATATAACATTACAATCAAATCCACGCCATTGGCTGCCATCCTTGTTTCATTGTTGACAAATGTCAACAAGCTGGGCAACGAGACTTGGCTGATTTGATCTGGCAGTGAGGTTTCTGTTGATTGGTTTCTCTGTTGATTTGTAAATAAAAATTGATATGTGTACATACGTATAACTCGTTTCAAAATTGTGGAGCTAGGTTAATGATCATAGAAGAATGCAGTCTGGTGAGGGAGGTGAGAATTCTATAGAATATATGAATTGCCTAACAATGTGTGAGATATGACACTGTGATGTGAACCGATTCTTTTCGCGAATTCATTTCTATCCATTGCGAATATTATAGTGTATATGCGCTGTTATTGTGTCATAGCGAATCCTTTGCTTTCCCTTTTAAGGGCAAATTATTCCACACTGATGAGTAAGAAATATGACTGTTCTTGCTAGTTTTAAGTTGCGAATGTGTCAACCGGCACTTTTAACACCACTTTTTGGTATGTTGGTGTAGCTCTCTTGCAATTGATTCTTGCAAGTGATTGACGTAAAGTTGTTAAAGGCACTTATAATTTCTGACTTTTTCGATCACCTGTAATTCCTTGTTTTGTCTTTTGGCTTCAAACAAGTCTTTTTTGTGAATTTGACTCTGACTCAGTAGAAAGTTGCAAGATCAGATGAACGGAACGCCACGAAATACCCCTAAAACTAAGGTCTGTGGGCTTGAAAATAATCTCTGAAAACACAAAACAAATTAGAGCTCATCTTAGAGGTACTTATAAAGACCAGTTCTTCTATACTGAAGTAATGCTTGAATTTAGAGGCCTTTTGAAGAGATCATGCATAGCCGATCTACTGTCCATACTTAAGCTTCAATTTATAACTCAATGAGTGATAGTGTTGTGTTTTTACGAGCGTTTATTTGATAAAATGGAAGGATTCCTATTTTACTTTGAGATTTAACTTTTTTTAGCATTTCTAAAACCCTGAATTTCGTGAAAACTAAAGAATCAAGAAATATCCATTACAAAAAAAATTGAAACGGTTACTACAATGAAACACAATCGGCTTAGAGTGTACTTAGAATCAAGTGAATGATTTCAATATGTCTTTTTCTTACAAGAAGAGTCTCTTAGCTGCTACTTCTGCTCACGCTTATGTTACTGGGCCATCAGCATTAAAGATTAGAGAAGATTAATTCTTCAGCTGCCCCATAAAGATGTGTATGGTGGACACAAATCAAACTGATAGAGTGAGAATTTTTCGATTACATAGAGTGAACAGTGGAATTCACGAGATGCATTAAGTAGTTAGATGGAAACTTACACCTGATTGTTAGACACAGCCTCAATACCGAACTTCGACTTTAGAAACCAAAGGCAATTTTCTGGGCTTTCGCAATCAGTTACTTTCTTGTACTTCAGCAGGCTCAAAAACGAAATACATATGGAGAGCTAATAGCTTCAGTACAGAGTGGTCAAACATTTGCACTTGCCAAAAAGTGAAAGAATGCAGTAGTGAGTGGGCTTTATGATACACCTAAACATGGGTTAGCTACTAAAAGGTTTGAGACTATCATTTTGAGTGTAGTGATTGACGTAGATAATTGTTTACAATGATAAAAGTTCTATTCCAAAAGTTGTTGAAGATTTGTCACTCTGTTTATTCTCTTACTAGGAAACCTACTCAAAGCGCCTGAAAAGGGTTTCGTTCATCGGAGAAGTAGAGACCATAAAAGCTTATAGGACAATTAGGGAGCCAATTGCGCTAAATTGGAATGTAAGCGTAGATCACAAAGTGAAAGAATGTCTCACCTCAAAAGCGTGGCTTTGATGATTTGACTCAGCCATAAAAGTTTATAGTTAGACTCGAATTATAGTGTACTTTACACAAATCAAGTAGATTCCACTGTAGCGCTCTATAGCCACAGTATTTGAGAGACGAAAGTCAACTATATCGGTAACACAAGACCTGAAAAACAGAAGTTAGTCATAGGTGCCTACCAGAACATTTATTTGCTCGATCTTGTCTGAAAATGTCACACAAGGTATCGAGACATGCTTAACTTACATTGAAACCTGATCCAATAGTGAAGGCAGGGGAAGACATTCCGAAAGAGGAATATGAAAGTCGGATATGGCAGAGCACTCCTATCAAACAGAAGTAACAGAGAGGCGGAAGTTGTATGGTATTTGATTTTCAGTGGAATGAAGAAATGATATTTGAAGTAAGAGAGCTTGAAGATATGATTTCTTTTCTGATTTTCGGGTGTCTTTGAAAGTATGCATAGGGCCCTTTTCCATAAGTATAGAAGCTTGAGCCAACAACCGACAATAGAAAAAGTACCATGAAAATGGCCAGACATAGATCCACGGTCACAGTAAGATTTTTTCAACCTACACTACGTACAATAACCATCTTTTTAACACCACCTCACAAACCACACACACTCATTTGACACCAAATCTAACAACCCTACTACACAACCACGAGCCATGTGAAGACTTGCTAACAAGATTTATTTCAATGATAAATGGATAAATATAGAAAGAATGTAAATAAATAAGGTAGATAAATATAAATACAAAAACAGTGAAATCACCTCACTGTGTATTTATGCATTGATTTAATCTCTTAAGAACACCATGCACCCTACAGAAGAGCCATGGGATGAGCTCCCTCCTGTCTCTCCCCCCTATCCCGACTTTCCCTTTCGGCTTGGCCCGATCAGGGAGCACGATACCGAGTGGAGGGACCTGGCTGCCGATTTACTGATAGACTCTATACACAATATAAACTTGGAGAACATCCAAGGTATAGACATGTCTAATAATATACAGACTATAAACGGTATACCAGGAATCGAGGGTATCCAGGAGATAGACAGAATAGATAGTATCAATATGGAGCCAACTATAGACACCTCCCCCTCTATTGACGTTATAAATTCCCCCTCTATTCTCGGTCTGGGAGTTGAAGGGTCTATCGATACTTCTATTTTGAGCGGAACCTCCAATCTGACTCAGCAGCTGAGCCACCAACAGCAAAGCCAACAACATCAGCAACCCCCTCTAAATACTTCAAACACCCCTCACCCCTCTCCTTCGCTTAGTCAACATCACGCCCCCCACCGCCCTCGCCCCCTCATGATCAACCCCCTACTCATTGAACAAACACAAATGAGTCCTACGATGAGCCCCATGAGTATGATTTCTCCTATGTATAGTTTTGCTAACGGTAATATGGCCATGCCTTCTATTGCAGGTGTCCCATCAAACATATCTCCAAATATAGCTTCTAGTGTTCCACCACATATTTCTATGGTTATGCCAAATTCTCTAAATGGCAATATTGGCAGTATCAATAACAACTTGGCTATGAACAACTTGAACAATGTTACTACCCTAAGTAATATGAATAACATAAGTAATATAAACAACAACATTAATGGCATGTTCCATTTTGCCCCTCATTCTCTTTCCCACCCCCCACTTGCTATATCTTCTCCCCCCACCCCACACCACCGGCTGAGTTCTCTCGCTCTGATAGACCTTCACACTTTGCGACTTGACGACGATCAGCGTATCCAAAGGACGCTTTCAGACCGGAATCTCTCAGAGAGGGGGGAAAGGGAAAGAGAGCGAGGCGAGAGGGGAGACCGCTCTGACCGCCGCCTGCGCAGCGTTATTCGCAAGGATATATACGAGAGCGCTCACAGAAAGCTGGCGAGCGTGGGGACACGACCAGCGGACGACGTCTTCGAGTTGGACATGGTGAGGGGGAGTGTTGTAGACGTTTTGAAAGGGGAATCCGATAAGGTGCCGAAACGGAGAAAGCGGACAAAACTGGAGCCAGCTTTGGTTTCGCCGGATTTGGAGGTGAAGCCATTCAAGTGTTCGGAGTGTATAAAGTCATTCAAGAGGCAGGAGCATTTGAAAAGACACTGTAGGCTGGTTCATAGTAGCGAGAGGCCGTTCGGGTGTGACTTCTGCGATAAGAAGTTCAGCAGGGGCGACAATTTGGCGCAGCATTTGAGGACGCACAAACGCTAACACTCGAGCTGGAACATTCCTCATCGGCCATACTAGTGAGGCGAGGGTCTGAGCAGATTCTTATGAGAAGGTTTTTTTTTGTTCCTTAGTTTGTTTCTTAGGGACATAACCTTATCATTGAGCCTTTATAGCATGACTTGGATTTCACTGACGAATCCATTTTTGATCACAAAATTATCAGAACTTTACAAAGTCGACTTCTGGAAAGTGAAAGTGGAGTGGACTGTATAGTTGATGTCATATCACAGAGTTGGATCTGAAGGTGGATCGAGTGATTAATTTTCGAAGACTTCCTATGTTATAGAGTTTCCTAGAGAAGCTCAAGTTCAAATCGTATGACGTGAGAATAGAGAACTTGTATATTCAAGGTTTTCAAAGGTGTCGGTAGGTTGGGGAATTTTTATTGTATTGTTCGGTATGGTTATACATGTTGCATGATTATATGATTACATGATAAACCTTTGCATGGATTGTTGACTGGTTGTTGACAAATTTAAAATAGATTTTTTTTATCTAGATATGGGAATTATATGGAAATAATATTGGAATATGGTTTAATCATTGTAGATTGATACTTTGAGTTTATCAGATTGATGATATAAGACTACTCGTATGATAGGTATCTTGAATTGTAGCAAGATTGGATCTACAAATCAAGTTGAAGGCTGCGAGGATGGTAAGTCATTGTTGCTTAGCTTGCTCGTGCTACTGAATAAGTATATATACCCTTTTTATATACTATGCTGCTACAGCTGATCCACAGATACAAGCAGAAGAAAGGAATACCACAAAAAATATTTTGGGAAAAGGGCCTACATATAAGAGCTCATACAGTTTACGACGTTTCAATTCCACTACTGGTTTTCTAGGAAACCTTGAAATAGATCTAGTTCAAAGAATTGGAGAGTCTTTTATTCCTTACTTCTGATGCTATTGATATAGACTGATGATATGCCAATTGAGTTTCATGTATTGTAATATATTTTCGAAGACATGCTCTATTCGATATATATATATAAGACCTAATGCCCCTAAGTAACTAAACTCGAGCAAAATGCAGATTAGACGTCACAGACCTCAGTTTAGCAATTCTAGCGTCTGCGGAAAAAGCTGAAAGCAAACCATCAATTCGAAAATTACACTGTTGGTTGGCCTTAACTGGTCCTGCTTTTGCATGGGAGCTATCACATCACCTGACCTGGAAAATATATCCACTCAAATTATTGACATAACGGATCAATTGATTAATTGATAAATCGATTGAAGAATCGATTGAAGATTCAATTGGTTTGAACTAAAAGTGAGTTATTCATTTTATGTGGTACTTCGAATTTGGTTATTATTTATCGATTATTTGATTTGTTTGCTATTTTATGATTTTGCGATCTATATGGTATTCACTATACTGTGTGATAAACCATGCACTGATATGCTCTTCATTGAAGTTCTAAAGTTTTCATTATTGAATTTTTTCGGATTGTTACTATATCTGCTTATGAGCTAGTTTTTTAGGAAAATCAAGGGGGAAAAAATCAACAAAAATTCATGGAAATCATAGAAGATCACTGAAGTTTCTTCTTTTACTTTCAGATCTATTAAGTTTACCTTGTTTTATTGTTGACTGATTATGAACCTGCTTATCGTTGAGCAATTGATCAAGTCTTTTCATGTATATTAACCAGACTCGGTCAGCTCGTCTGGTTCATCATGTCTTCTCTCCCAAAGCCCGTTCCCTACCGAATGAAGCCCAAGAAAAAGTACATCTCTCTCAAGGGCCGCCGCAATGTAGCATACATTCTTGCGCTCTTAACGCTTGCTTATATCGTGTTTAGCATGACCGGCTCCTCCAAGAAAGAGGTTTCTGAGTACCAATTGGCTCTGCCCAACGAATTTGTGGGTATCCAGAAAGGGAAAATGACCGACTATGACCATATGGCAGAAGAGTATGTGGACGATAATGGGGCTAATGTGGATTTTGAGAAGGAGATGACGGAAGGAGAGATAAATAGAAAGAAAGTTTATAATATTAAGGAGCCCAAGGGAAGGGCTAGAGTTGGTGATTCTGAAGATGAAGAGGAAAAAACCAAAAGTTCCAAGTCTAAAGAGAAATCTAAAGATTCTACAGAGGAAGAATCGGAATTTAGCTCAGATTTTAAACAAAGTGACAAACCCATCAAAGTTGGGAAATCTGAGAAACTTGGAAAGTCTGGCAAATCTGGAAAACCTTTAGATGATGAATATGTCCCTAAGATAAAAGACGCGTCGAAGATGGAGTACTAATTGTGTGGATTTTTGTGTTTATGGTCTTAATTGATTTATGGTTTATCCCAAAATTGGATGTAACTTAAGTATACACTTTTTCAACTGAGTAAATCCTATGGGCTTAGTTGCATCAGGATTTATCTGCTAGGATCTAGAGACAATTCATGTGGACAGTTAAATTTACTGTAGCTCTTGTGCATCTTGTTTCCTACTTTACTCTGGTCCTTCGAATAAGAGTCTAAGGGAGATCCGCTTTGGTTGCAAGCTTAGTGGTGTTTTAATTAGGTTGGACGGGGCACCTCACCTCTTCTTCTAACAGTTTTGGGCTTACTTTAATCCCTAGTGCTGCACGAATAACAACTGCAGAGAGTGATTCAAGAAACTGTGATTCAGGGCACCTGTTTACAGATTTATAGATCACAGTAGATATGAGCAACCACGAACGATCTGAAATGGGTAGGATTTAAGTTACCAGAAAACGGACAATACTAAACCTCCACCCTCACCATCTGAGCTCCAGAATACCACTCAGTACATAGTTTACTAAATCTACAGCACAATTTCATAATTCGTCAGACAAAAGACTAAATACAAAAAACAACTTAGCAAAAGTTAAGCCGAACAATGAACAAAAGGCTGGTGTGATTGATTTTGATGGAATTACTCAGCCATATCAAGGGCTCAACACAATATAGGCATTCTTCGCAACATTTGACATGCTGCATTCGTTAAGTGCTTGTTGAACCCAGGCTGGAAGACGACTTGTAACCACATCGCTCGATTTAGTGATAAAACTCATTTCCAAATATATTAAGTTGGAATGTGATGTAGCGGAGCAGTGTAAGCTATTCGAAACTGGGATGCCAGATAGGACTTCTCTCTCGTTAGATTTCGATTCCCTCGAAAACAAGATTGATATAATATAACTCACTTATTCTGTTAATTTGAAAAATATAGCACCCTCTTTACATCTTGCATCATGACAACTCACCCAGGCTGACCAATCGGCCCGTTAATTTGGTAAGAACAACAGTGTGATATATATGACTCGCTTCACTTGTTACATCGAAAAAGACAACAATGTAATATAACTCACTAATCAAGATATAACTCGCCTTTCTCGTTACATCTTACCTTGCTGGTTATAATGGAAGAAAATAAAATTAAAATGAAATATAACTCGCTTGGATCGTTATATTACATTTTAATTCCATGATGCACCGCATCATCCCTCTCCTGCCAAATAGTCTTTCCCGTGCAACTACAAACCTGCTTATCATTCTGCCAAACCCCAGCACTTCTTGCTATCACCCCCACCAACAGATCCTCCCCTACTTCCCTCTCCCGGCTTACAGCCACACTTCTCCCGATCAACTCATCTATGGTCAAATCAACCTTAACAAACGATTGGCCATAAAATAAGGAATTCCCCTCATGTGACTTGGTCTCGGCGCTGATCGGCTCAAGCTCCTTGTAGCACTTACCCGTGCTGAGGGCGCCCTCAGAGAGATTACCTGACAGTCTGATGGAGGGGTAGTACACCCCCTTCTGGACCCCATTGAGAGTGAGGTCAATGAGAAGACTTTTCTTACCTAACGCGACTATTCTGGCTAATCCTTTGACAGGGGCAAAACGGTCTTTATCGTCAAACAGCTCCAATATGGCAACTGCAGCCGAACCAGGCTGACCAGTACCACGGATGATTGCATCTTTACCGGTCTCCTGAATGGCTCTGACAATCTCCAGGGGGGCAGCCTGACCTTCTACGGTCACAAGTTGTTTTTGAAGGTTTACATCAAACTTGGAAACCGCTGCAACTTTTGAGAGAGCCTTGGAAACACTATCAACACAACTCAGGCATTCCATGGGAACAGCATAGACGGATTCGAAGGACATTTTGAAATTGGGCTTTGAGCGGATTGAAGGCCTTTCGATTTTTTGATTTCTTAATTTTGGTGGATTTCTCACTCTATTTGTAAGTGATTTTTTCAAGCTTATTAATAATTATTTTTGGGGGGTTGCTTGAGGGGGGGGGGGCATTCGAGAGGGTACTTGAGGAAGGGCATAGAATTTTTGGCTTAGGTTTTTTTTAAGTTTTAGTATTCAAGTGCATATTTCTGTTGTAAGTGTTCGCCGGTTTTCTTGTCTTTTGATTATCATTTCGCTTATGTTCAGTCACTCAGGTGATCCGAGGAGTTGTACGGGAAAAGGTAGCCGCGGAGTGATTGGAGAAGACCAATGGAAAGTAGATCTACTGGAATAGCCATTTTATTATTACTTTGTCAACTGCTTCGGCTCATGTGTTTGTTTGGATTATCAACTTTTCTAAGTTCAATATTCTGTCACTTTATAGTAGGGAGGAAGGGAGTTATGATTTTCGGAGACATCTAATGGTTCGGATAGTAAAGCATTCTAATATTTGGCTTGTCTGAATGAATAGCCTTGTTTCTGTTTGTTTTTCACGTAAAAGTCTTTGTGTGTTCATCATTATCCCATACAGCTTTAAACCATATGTTTCTACAGACACTCTATTCAAGCCTGAAACCTCAAATTTTAAAGAAGAGTCTCTTCTAACCTGTGTGCTCCAGTTACCAATGTGTCAGCATACAGAGAGAAAAGTAGAGTGTTTGAAGTCTTTGCACTCTCTAGGTACTCTGAGGTAGAAGAGAGCCTAGCTGATCCTACAGCAAATGTTAGTTTTGGAGATGGGCTTACGAATTCCATCTGTGAACTAAATTCTCAACGTAATATGCTCGCCTGACACATTTAAAGAAACTGGGCCGGGCCATCAGTATATTTTACAATCACAGCATCTGTTCAGTCGGAGATTAGAATTAGACGATAGTCTAGATACTGGAACTGTCCAGAGACGGATTAGTGTGGCGAGACACCATAGTGCATCTATGCGATGCAAGAATATGAAGTCCGGCGAGCATAGGTGTGCAAGTGGATGTGTATTCTGGCTTATATATTGAGGCGTCAAACTGTTCTCGCTCATTATGTTCAGCGCGGTAGATCATTTAACTGCAAACCTTCAATGTAAAGACTTACCTGCTGGGGAGCACAAGCGGTAAAGCTCTACGAAGCGAGGCTCAAACTCCAATAAATTTGTTGTATCTACAAATGGGATCCTTTGCTTAGTATCAAAAAAAGCTTGGTGTGAATCTACGCTTTTTTTGTTCATTTTCTCATTCTCTACATAGCAAAGGTTTCTACGACGAAGCTCTATCGCTAATGCGATGACAGCCTACCTATGACTATCACAGAGTATATCCGTTAAAGCTATTAAATGCCCGGGTCGTATCTATCCCCGCAATTTTGACAACGCTAGGCTCCAAACTCGGTAATGTAAGAAAAAATCTCAATCAAGCTCAAAAACTTGAACGCCTTTGAAACAAAAGATACTTATAACCAATTACACTCACAGTTCTAACATTCAGCTCCACCGAATCAAGTATTTCGCGTACGTCATATATCATCGAAGATGGCCGGGTAACACACCCTGACACGGCTCGAATAGCCCTAAATCTGTATACAATATAGCTGGAGCAAATATTAAGCACTTTCTCTCCCCAAGAAGCCACAATTTTTCGCCGTTTTAGCACCTCCAATACCCCTCTACCTCTTTCTTTGCTTAGTATCATTTACGGCAGCACCTGGGGAGATGAGCATGCCAAGCATGTGAAAGACAAGAAACGGAAAACTGAAGAAACAGGCGTATGCTTTTGCGTAAATACAAGACAGTAAACGGACCGGTAGCCATGGAGCTCGGGTTTGCAAAGGATACAAACCACAGTTACTATATGTATATAGTGTAGTAAGGGCTGCAAATTATAGATGAAACCCCCTCAGATCACTGCAAACCCGTTTTGCATAATATGTAAGCGATTGCGCGAATTCAACACTCTAGAACTTTCAGGCGAGTGAAATATCCTCGGAGCAGATTTTTCATGATGTTTCGGCTCCAACCGGCTACTCTTTGCGATTGCCAAGTAGCATGTGAATATACCTAATATGTTAACACGTATTCTTTTCACATTGTATGCCTCAATTCGGCTCAATATTAGGTATACGTCGTTTTAACCATGCTACCACTAATTTACGTAGACTCTTTCAATCAAAACGGAATCAAAGCATATCAGATCAATTGTATATTGCAGTGGGAGTGAGGGCAGATCGAGTGGACTTAGTAAGAAATAATACATATATATAATTGCAGCTCCTAGTATGAGGTATCAACGTAGAGATAATATGAAATACTGTCATTATGACAGCTATGCATAAGCCAGAATTATCTTTAGGCACCACTTAACCTAGGAAAATGTAAAACATATAATGAATCATGCGATGTGTAAACAAGACGATGAAAGAAAATTATTGTCCACAATATCGTTGTCACTATCCTCAAGTATACTCTCAAGCTCCCGTACCCAGCCCACCTCCTCGTGATAATTGCTAAATGACCGGCTACCACTCCCCGCATATCAAACATATATAAACCCTCCCCCTCCTGAAAATTCCATTTCCTCTAAACCATCATGCCCATCTCATTTCACAACAAAGTCGTGATCGTCACTGGCGCTGGTGCAGGTCTCGGACGTCTTTATGCTCTTGACTTTGCTGCTCGTGGGGCCAAAGTTGTTGTCAACGATCTCCGCGGTGCCGACGCTGTTGTCGAAGAAATCAAGAAAAACGGCGGCACTGCTGTTGCCGACTCCACGAATGTGACCAATGGGGAACAAATTGTAGCCCATGCCGTCAAGGCCTTTGGTACTGTTCACGTTGTCGTCAACAACGCCGGCCTTCTTAGAGACACGTCCTTCTCCAAAATGACCGAGGACCAGTTCCGCTTGGTATTAGACGTGCATCTTGGTGGCGCGTACCATGTGTCCAAAGCTGCGTGGCCTATTATGCGTGATCAAAAGTATGGCCGTATTGTCAATGTGACCTCCCCAGCCGGTCTCTACGGAAACTTTGGCCAGGCGAACTACTCAGCTGCCAAGCTTGCCTTGGTCGGTCTAACTGAGACCTTGGCTCGAGAGGGCTACAAGTACAACATATTCGTCAATGCTGTAGCCCCTACTGCAAGATCGGCAATGACCGAAGGTGTCCTCCCACCCGCCCTCTTGGAACGTCTTTCCCCAGAGAATATTACCCCGATGACAGTATTCTTGCTGTCTGAGGAAGCCAAGGACACTGGCAAAACTTTCGAACTTGCTGGAGGCTACTTTGGCCAGACTCGCTGGGAAAGAAGTAAGGGCGCCTTCTTCAAGCCAGATGACACTTTCACTGCCGAATCGATCCTCGCCAAGATTGACACCGTAAGAGACTTCACAGACGCAGACCACCCTACTAACCCTGCAGAGTATATCAAGCTCAATGCTCTTGCAAAGAAGGTTCCTTCCAACCCCCAGGGGAACTCTGTGAGCCTCAAAAACAAGGTTATAATCATCACTGGTGCCGGGGCTGGTCTTGGGAAAGCTCACGCTATCGTTTTAGCCAAGTACGGTGCTAAAGTAGTGGTGAACGATATCGTGTCTCCTCAAAGTGTTGTTGACGAAATCAAGGCCTTTGGGGGTGAGGCGCATCCAGATATCCACAATGCTGGAACAGATGCCGAAGAGATTGTGAAGAATGCCTTGAGCAAGTATGGCAGAATTGACGGGGTTATTAACAACGCGGGAATCTTGAGAGACAAGTCCTTCCTCAAGATGACCAAGCAGCAGTGGGACGCCGTCATGGCGGTACACGTGATGGGCACCTTCAAGCTTTGCAAAGCTGTGTGGCCAATTTTCATGAAGCAAAAGGGCGGAAGCATCGTGAACATCACTTCAACCTCGGGGATTTACGGATCTTTTGGTCAAGCAAACTATTCTGCTGCGAAGATGGCAATCCTTGGATTCTCCAGAACTTTAGCAGTTGAAGGAAAGAAGTATGGTATTGCGGTTAATATCGTTGCTCCTCATGCTGAAACTGCAATGACCAAGACCATCTTTACTGCCGAAGATTATAATCTCTTCCCTCCAGAGTTGGTGTCTCCTCTCTTGGTTCTTCTTTCAAGTGATGAAGTTCCAGGACAGGGTGAACTCTTTGAGATTGGAGGGGGATGGTGTGCAGCTACCCGCTTACAGACGTCTGCAGGAGCAGTGGCAAAGGGAGAGATTACCGCAGAGTTTGTGCATGAGCACTGGAAAGAGATCACCGATTTCACGAAGAGTTGGCACAGTAAGAGCACTACAGAAACCATGCAGAATGTCTTGCGTAGATTAGGAGAGGCGCATGGAACTGACGATGACGATGACGATGACGATGACGATGAGGAAGACGAAATTGAAAAGGACTCTAAGGGTAACCCTATCTTCTCATACACAAAGAGGGACACCATTCTCTATAACTTGGGATTGGGAGCTACCAGCAAAGAGTTGAAGTATGTTTATGAAAACGATCCAAACTTCCAGCTTCTCCCTCTGTTTGGAGCAGTCATCGGCCAGAACGTGGAGCAGACGTTTCAGATGCTGGATCTCATGCTGAACTTTAGTCCCGTGATGTTGCTCCACGGAGAGCAGTATGTGCGGGTGGAACAGTATCCACTTCCTACAGAGGCCAAGGTTGCGGTTAGTAGCAAGCCTTTGGCTGTAGTAAATAAAGGGAAGAGCTGTCTCTTGGTTGCTGGGGAGGACGTTTATGATGTGGACTCTGGGAAGAAGATTTTCTATAGTGAAATCACCACATTCAACAGAGGAGCTCAAGCCATTGGAGGAAGTAAACTACTTGGGAAGAGAGCTCCGTTTGCCGAAAAGAACTACAATGCTCCCAACAGAAAGCCGGATTTCGAAACATATGTAAAGACCCTGGAAGACCAAGCTGCTTTGTACCGCCTCTCTGGGGACTACAACCCGTTGCACATCGACCCTGCTTTTGCCAAGGCTGCCAAGTTTGGACGTCCGATTTTGCACGGGTTGGGGTACTTCGGGGTGAGTATCAAGGCGTTGGTGGAGCACTACGGGGATGTCGTTGAGATGAAGGCGAGATTCTCGGGGAGCGTTTACCCTGGCGATAAGTTGAGAATTAGGGGGTGGAGAGAGGGGAATTTGGTGATCTTCGAGACATACGACGTGGATTTGGGAAGGGTTGTTATAAGCAGTGGGGGGGTTAAGTTGGGTGGGGGGAGTAAGTTGTGAAGATTGAGTTGGTGAAAGTAAGAGAGTCCATCTTTTCGATCAACGGACAAATCACCTATCTATTTAAAACTAGACCAAAGCTCTAATTTTTGGTATATAGCTAGTATATGTGTATTCTTGGTTGTAGGCTTTGGTTTTCAAAGCGGTTTCTTCTAATATCTGACTTGACGGCTATAAACTTGATCAAGTGTGTATTTCAGGTAATCTACTTTGAATCAAGGAAATCTTTAATTGGTGTTGATGCGTCTAATCTCAATTGCATATCGGTAATCCCTTTTGCAAAGTTATCTTCTCCACCCCTTTCGCTTGGAGCTACCCACATCTTTTGCAGTGGCAACTTCGTGGAAATATGAAACCGCGAATCCACTTATCTGAAACAGAACGGCAAAGCTTTGCTAACGAGACTCTCTACACTTAATTCTAGTCCTCCAGCCACTCCAAAAACCTGAGAGCTATCCCTTCGTGTAGTATGTGGTTGTGCGCCTGTGTACTGTAGCGACATTCGGATCTGTCAGATCCAGACACAATAGTCGTTACATCTGAGTACAATGATATCGTTAATTTGTAGCTAATGAAATCAATACGTCGTTGATTAACTGGTTCTACTTGCTCTAAATAAAACAGCCTCTAAAGACAACAGACTCACGGGCTTCACTATAATGGACTAAGATTATGATCTTGTTCAGTTGCTGAAAACCTGATCTTCGAAGTTCAAAGAACTAAGAGTGGGAGGCAGTGTCTCCACTTGATACTTAAAAAAATCGCTCGTTTGAAAAAGCAGTAGCTGATTACCAATGAATCGCAAACATACTGACCTGAACGAAATAAACAACCTACAGAATCATATCTATAGTATCCATTAATTATTATTATTATTATTATTATATAAATGTATCCTGTCCCGCTCCTACCACAAATCGTCAATCGTCTCCAGCTGTGAGTATCATCCGTAAACAACTAGAGAAACTTTTACCAAAAGGCTAGCTCACACATTTGATCGAAAAGCTGAGTTGTGTGTTTACTGCAGCAGTACTGCCAAAGATGTTGGTAGATGAGATCAAAGATAAGAATTAAGTATTCCGTCCTTAATCACATCGATGAGACCATCTTATTCGCCCGAATATCCTTAAACCAGAGGAGCCAAATGCGCGAATTATTGAGAAATATATTCATTCTTTTGTTTTGATGGTGTACATGTAAGCACTGACATGCTATATGATTTGCACACGAACATAGGGGAATTGAAGCGTCAGATAACCTGAAGCTCAGTGAATAGCCGTATCTCCCCTAGTTGCATGTTAGTCCTTGAACATCTCCTCAATATGCGGCAACCTTCTCTCCTCCTCTAAATTCCGTATCAAATTCTTAATTGGCGGCAACAGCACAGGCAGCAACTGCGGCAGCTGTCCCGGCAGCTGCAACGGCAGACTCCGTTTCTTTCTAGCTCCGAAGCTCAAAGCCTCCTCGTTACCCGGGCTGCTTGCCAAGGGAGGAAGCGTGTACCCAAGCAGATGCAACAGAGTAGCCGAAGTGCTGGTGGAGAATCTGCCTTCCTGCCAGAGGTTAGAGCTAGAGTTATTTGGAGAGTTCTGAAGCAGGTGTGTCTTCAGCAGCAGAGCCAGAAGGGCATTGAGGAACAGACTCAGAGGCAGCGCATGAACAGGCCGGTCGAAATAGCTGTGGCCAACAACAGAATCACCGGGAGACGCTGGAAGCAGCCGGAACAGTTTAGGAGGTGCAACCATGAACGGATATATGGGGTTTCCACTGAAGTCTACTCCTATAGCCGCACTTTGGCTCATATTTCCCGTATATCCATTTATCATCCCGTTCACAGAATGGCCCGAGTTTGGGGTCTGCGGCAGGCTGGGGTGCTGATATATAGGCTCCACCTGCACCACCAGAATAGAGCTTGTCTTGCCCTTGCGACGCATCGTGTGGTTCAGATGGATCCGAAGGTGTCTTGTGAGCTCATCAGAGCGCAGGAAGCGCTTGGTGCACCCCGGGTATGTACACGGGTGAGGCTTTTCTCCAGTGTGAGTGCGTATGTGACGGGTTTGGTGTTCAAGGCGATGAAAAGCTTTGTCACAGAGGGGGCATTTGAAGGGTCTGTCAGAAGGGGTTTTCATGGCGAACGATCTGCGAGAATTCTTATTTGATAAAGCTAGATCTGACTCCTGAAGCCAAGTCTTCGAGCTTATAATGATTCGAGGTAGACGTAAACTCGAATTGATCCGAAAATTAATGTGCTCAAGTCAGATGTCAATGGCACAAATCAGTCGGATTATCTGTCACTGTGATGCGTAGGGAATATAAGCAAGATTAGATATCAGATAATAATATCAAACCTTATCTGACGATAGAAGCCAGATACCAGGTTATCTAGCAATTTAAATAGCAAGCCGGAAAAGAGGAGCCGCAACGGAGTATCTCCAAAAGTCTAGACGCCTGTACGTACAGCAATCAGAAAAAAGACTCGATGAGACAAATGTCGGTATCTCAATACCAACACACTATATCAAGTCTTTTCAAGATAGCAAAATTGCAGGCCAAGATATCAAGATATCTCTGGATGGATTATCAAGATATATCAGGAGATGTTAATACCAACCGATATCTGGAGCACGATATATAGTTGATAACAAGTAGCTTATCAGCTTATAACTTGGATAAATTTGAACACTAGGAAAAGGAAAAACGCCAAATGTAAATTTTGAGATTTAAATCTATTTTATAGTCACGCCCACGCCCACTCAGATTTTGCTGCCGGTAAAAGAGATTGTGGTGGGGGAATAGCCTCAATCGGGTAAAGCAGTGTGCCGGGTGAAACCTTGGGGAATCCAAAAAGATATCTGAAAAAAGGCTCAGGTTTAGGAGGAAAACTCAAAGAATTTAATGGTGGCAAAATTTTATGAAGTTGATGAGTTGTTAATGCTCAAAATTTTATCCGAAATCCGGAAAAACTGCCTGTATGCACGCTTGGTGGCGGAATGCGCTTACCCGCCCGTCGGAGTTTTGCTCATTGCATGGGGGTGCAGCCTTCTGCATCGCCCTCGCACGTTTATGTGGGGCCCCGCATTGAAGCGCGGTGTATGGGTGTGGGTGGGGGCATATCTTGCAGCTTTTTCGGATGTGGAGTGCGTTAATTGACGGTTTTCATGTACAATAAAATAGCCTATCATTAAGTGTTGCAATTATGCTTGGATGTTGAATGGATTACTAAGAGTGGGGGTGTATGGGTGTCCCGGGAATTTGGCCCCGCCGGTCGTACGGGCAAACCGGCAGTAATTACTTAATGGTTCAGGGAACAATTGGCTTGATTCATGTTAGTTTTGAGTGATTATTGTTTAAGTTGAGATTGACAATGTATAGAGCTGTGTAGATTATACGATCTTTCATGTGATGAGCTTCCAACCGTATAGACGAGCCTCATTATCTGGAGTGGGCACAGTAGTGCGTTGATTTCACATGAGAATACATCAAAGCTGTAGAGCGGCTATTGGCAGTATGCCTGAGTTTGACGGATTTTACAATAGGAAGCATCGCAATGTGCCTGTAGCTTATTGTAAGTACTTACTTATTGAAGTATACATGGCACCGTATATGGTTTCGTGTATGGGTTGAGTACTAGGGATTTATATTCGAAAGCATAGCAAAATGCTAGTTCTTATGCGTTTTCAGTGAGCATGAGCTTATGTATAGACTCGGGTGCCACTTATATGGACTCCCTGAGATAACTTGAGCTCACATGATTGTGGAGGTACACACGTGGGGAACAAGAAACTGACCATCTGTTTGTATGGTGCAGATGATTTCTCCGGGTTCAAGTTATCATTAGTTATATATGTAGGCACATTCTATCGTTACATTGTATTCTTGACTTCTCTCTACGTATCCTTTTTCAGATAAGCGAACATGTGTTGGATCTTACCTCGTAGTCACTGGTGATGCGATTGAACATATTCAATATGATTTCCTGCAGTACCTGGGCCTATGGCAATTCCCATATACCTAGATGAAGTTGATGATCTGTTAGTTCGAAAGTGCCAAAACAATTCGTACGACACATTTTATGTGGTTAACTACAGACTCGCCAAGTGATAGATGTATCACAGATTCTCCTATATAATAAACCACTCCAGTCCGCAATATTAAATTATATTATTATCGAATCTATACAAATGCAGGTGTTTATAGTAAATGCTTCAAACGTTCTCCCTCTTCCTTCAAGAGGTAAGCACGACTTTCTTCCAGTGAAGGGCTAAGTGTTTGTGAAATTTTCTTAGTAGTGACTGCCTCTGGAGCAATAACAGTGGGCGTTCTCGCATTAGGGAGAGTCTCTGGATTTGATCATGTTGGCTTCACAAATACAGTACCTGTAGTTCTGCCCAAGCTTGTGCCAGACTCACTTCCTTCAACTGCAATATTCACCCCAGGAGAGTTGGCCGAACCAGTATTAGTTGAACTAGCGCCTGTAGCACCAGAGCCGGTCTCTTGAGGGATGGCGCCAGCAATTGGACCAGAATTCTTCCCTTCTGTGTTCGTGTTCAAGTTTCCATGGAATTCGGTAGCCCCTGACACGGTCTCTTGACCCGTGGTGCAAGTTCCAGACTTAGCAGCCGTACTAGCCGCTCCTGCCGTTGCAGCTCCTGCGACGGCCTCCTCTCCAAATGCACTGTCTACTTCATGCAGGGCGAAGAATTCGTCAACTATGTCATCCACTTCAAGCATCTGAAGAAAGCCGGCTTTTTCCTTATCGTAATCGATTTCAGTGTAAGCCTGCTCCAAGAACGGGATCCCCAAAGTTGTCTTAGAATCTTTCGTGATTGGAGCGTACGCATTGTCAGGGCCAAACCCGATTCTGCTGAATGGGATCAGTAGCCCCAAAATTCCATACTCCTTCAGGCGCCCCTGGCTACCTTCTAGTTCCACGCTTGTGCATTGTGTGGCTAAGCCGATAAATGGAGAGAACGGTAGGTTGGTGATTCTCGTACCGTATGACATTCCTGCAAAGGGGAGGGGGGCACTAAACAGTACAGCTTCTTTTAAGTTTGGCATGATCATGGAAGCCTTGTACAGAATCCCCAATTTGTGAAGAGTTGCCCTAAGGATCTTTGGCGAGGCCGCTAAGCAAAGCGCCACTTGGAGCAGTAACAAGAGGAGCGTTTGCATTGGAACCTTCAATTCAAACAGTCAAAGAAAGATGATTTGGAGTCTGTTATTCAAATCTAGATGCCTCTCTTGGGAACCCATTACATATAAACATATCCGGTTAACATGAAACGGATGCACAAGTCTACGCTTACATATATGCTCACACAATAGCATTGTGCGGCCCATTGAATTGACCCAGCTCTTAAAATCGACTTTCTTGATACGCGTTTGGTTTCTCGCTTGCTCAGAGTGATGTGGATGATTTTCAAATAACTACAGCTGCGATGCTTGGAATTAGGTCAAAGAGTTGTCGAATAATCAACCAACTATGCAGGGCAGACCTCTGAGCCAATTTCCAGGAGCCAGCTCCGAATTTGTTGACAATTAACCCATTAGCACTGAAGCATGAACAGTTGTAACAGAAAATTCAAAATGTTTTGGAAGGCTATATTGTACCGTATAAGTATACATGTAAATTTCTATAGCAATCTATCACATCAAACTTCGATATTGTATCACAGATTCATTTGTGAGCTTGGGCATTCTGGGAGCAGACTACTAGATCTGTAAACACAAAACCTCAATATCATCTTCGAGTCTTCAATGGCATCATTCCAGATATTCTGAAGACTCAAGCCTATGAGTTCATATATATGTATATATATATGTATTAAATTTAAAGCTTCAAGTGTTGCTACTCCTTTTCTTCTTGCAAAAGCTAACCGCGACTTTCTTCCAGGACTGAATGTTTCTGTGGTCTTCTTGCTCACTACCTTAGCCTTGGTACTCATGGCAGGTGTTTCTTGAAGTGGGACTTTCACTTTCTCTGTATATGAGCTAGTGCATGTCCCAGCTTTGAGGCTAGTTTTGATTCCTGTTGAGCTGTGAGTAGTGCTCTCAGTCAGAGGTGCTCCCAGGGGTGCCTCCGGGAAAGTAATAGCTATTGATGGACTTAACCAAGCCGCATATTTTGCTTTGAATCAGGCTTAGAGGTGTATAGATATCACACCCTAGAAAAAGTATACCCTAAAAAATCATTATGATACCTTTGTTTCCTTAGCCTCCAACTTCACAGAATGTCTCTCAGAATGTCTCTCAAAACATCTCCCTAAAATCCAACTTCGCTCATTCTCCTCGCTTAAAAGATATATCTGCTAATGAAAGTAAGCCTCCAAGAACCCAAAATCCAACCAAAAAGCAAATCAAACTCACTGCTTTAGTTGGACTTAAAACTTCTAATTCTATCATCTCTTTTTCTATGAAAGTTCATGGAATGCCCCTTGGTCGATGATTGACACGTGACTTTTTTTCGCGTTTCGCGTTATTTTCAAACTCACTCATACAAATTGCATTGACAGGAGTGTGAGAAGTCGGTCAAAAATCTTGATTTCTGATACATCAGATACACTTTCGAGCCCTCTGAGCATCATAAATCTTTTTCTTCTCCCAAAATATAATGTCCCTTTCTCCAACTTTCAATGAGTGCTGGGAAAAACTCAAGATCCCAAGTCAAAAAACCCCCGGGGAGTTTTATATAGAAAAAGAGGGTTTCATTAAGCTTGTGAGCCTCATCGGGTCCGAAATGGGCTCTTCTCCCGTGCTGGAGAGCGATTTAAAAATGATGAACGATTTGGGAGTCTGGAACAACCCAGACGGCCTGAACACGCGTTTTGTGAAAGAGGACGTGGAGTACTTGATTCGAGAAGTAAAAGCAAAAAATCGGGACTTTGATCGGAGCTTTGACAGTATAAATCCAAAAAGTCCTACTTTAGCCAAGCTCAAATCTCCTATACACGACAGCCTCATCGGAAAAGAAGGTAGCACTACCTTCGACGACAGTTTCGAAGATAGCATACTGGGTAGAGACGTACTGATAAAGCTTTTTAAAGAGAGTATCCAGAAATCTATAGAAAAGGAAAACCACTTGGAAAGTGTGAAACCTGAAAATTTCGATGAAAGCTCGATTTTCACAGTTTCTGAAGGAGAGGGGATTCAAAAAGTGGCTCTGAAACCTAAGCTCAGAAGACCAAAAAGGGAAGTTCCTAAAAGAGGTTCAAAAAGCACACCCCAAAATTTATCTGAAAAACCTGATAATGAGATACATACTTCTACTCCTATCCACAGCCTCAGATCTGCTAAGACTCTCTTGGAAGATAAAGAACAAGATATCGTTTTTCGTGATATACAGATATCAAAGCTTGAGGAAAAACTACAAGAAGTTACAAAGAAGTTGAAGGAGAAAGAGAGCCTTGTTGCTACCTTGAGCAATGATCTAGATCACTCTAGGGCCATGCTTAGTCAGAGTGAGGATAATGCACAGAAATTAGAAAACTTAACAAAGAAGTTAGCCAAAGAACAAACCAATCACCGCCAGGCCAAAAATGAAAATGACGAGCTCATAAAACAGGTGGAGAAGTTATCAGAGCTGTTACTCAATGTAGAAACCATGCAGACTCAAGTCAATAGGAATGAGCTGGAAAAGGCTAATCTTCAAAAATCAAATCAGAAATTACGTAACCAGTATGAATTAGCATCACTCGAAATTAGCTCATTAAAGCTCAAAAATATAGAATTAAAGGAACAGTTGGAAAAGTACCGTGTTGAGCTGTCCTCTCTCAAAAGTAACGTAGGCTTAAAATTGTCTGTTCAAGAATACAAAAGAAGCATAAAGATGAGACAAAGCCAGCTCGAAAAACTAGAGAGAATAAGAGGCTTGCGTGGAGAGACACTACGTAGACTCCCATATAAGTTTCCTATAGCAGTTGCGGTCTTATGTGTAACACTAGTCTTTGTTCTAGGGCTATTTAGGTCTAAATGTGAGATTGGGGAAAGTATTAAGGTACACGACAGAGAACTCACTGGATGGCGTATGAAGTGGCACAGGCTTATTTCTAGAGAAGATCCTGTTTTGCGGAGTGAGTATAATGTAGAAGTTTTTGACCGGAGTGTATATGATGAGGGGTATAGGGGGTTTTTGGGGTCTTTGTGAGGGTGTTCGAGTTCGTTGTTTGCGTGCATTATATTTCTGTTAGATGTTACACGTTTTTGAAGGTCCTGTAGAATGTTTTGGTGGAAGCGACCTTTGTTTCCTTGTGGGTGTTTGTATAGTTTTAGTTTTTTGATTGGAGAACAAATGGGTCCTTTTGAGAGGGTTCAAAGATAGTCATATGCATTTCAATTCTTTTATCTCTTTAGATCGTAGTGAGTTTCAGGCTTGCTTTGTTCGAAACGAAGCGAATCAAATGTAGTAATGCATGGCTAAATAAGCGTGTAGCTCATATTCTCGCCTTGGGGAGGATTTATACTTGAATAATTTCAATCAGTATTCAAATAATAAACAGACAGAACAACCACTTTACTCAGAGACCTGAAAAGGGGACCCAACAAGCATGAATTTCTCAAGGCAGAGGGGAGTGTGTCTATTCTTCAATAGTCAAAATGGTTGCAATGCATTCTAAAGTAACTAAGAATGCTGTCTACTAATGTTTTGCAGTTTGAGATGATTTATGGATTCCTTTTTTGGAAAGTTAAAATAATATATGCTCCGAGTTATTTGGTTATTACCTCTTTCCTTGATGATAATCATGACTCAATTTCAAAACGCGATGCTGTCCAGTAGCATTAAGGTGCGGGTGTTACACTTAAGTAACAACTCAAGTGCTCTCAAAATAGTTTACTACAGATCACGCATTCACAATAAGTCTTGTAAAATAGTGCAAAATGAAAATAGCACGATCCAAATGAAACCCATACACAAAAGACCCGCAGGAAAACTTGAGATGTCCCTTTACTCCTCCCTCCTCCTTTCAACTTCCAAAGATCATATCAAGAAAGAGAATAGCTCCTGCTTAAAATCTGTAGATCACAAGACCTAGCTACCAGCAACCACTCAGATCAACTGGGAAAATGCATCCCCTCTCTAACGAAGAGCTCTAAAAAACCAGCGCAAAGCCAACCCTAACCAACTAACACTCTCCAAAATAGAGAAACCCCCAAGAAAAATCAAAAGCACACCAATCAAAACCCTACCTACTATAAACTCTTCGTCTACAGAATAATCAAAGAGATCTTCAGAAAAGCGTATCCAAAACTTTTTGAAGAAACCCTCTTGCATCCCCGGCTAATACCCGCGCGCGCTTAGCAATTTAATATTAATATGTGGCAAAGTGAAAAACCCCACACGAGGAAACCACATTCAAACCCCAAACCAGGGGAAATATCCACAAACCGGATACGCAAATTTTCTCAGAGAGTATACAGGACCACAACGACACCACTCACGGCTGTGTAGACCCTCTGACTGGCGAGCCAAGTGTGAATTGAAATTTCTTCATAGAAGCATACACAGTATGGAAAATCTCGGGGAAAACGACACAGCTGCTCTTTTCAGCCCCACAAGTGATGGGGGTGACTTTGCGGCTCTCATTTCTACCGAAAACGGCCCAATAACCCCTGAAGAGCCAGAAGAAGCCGCGAATGAAGATCTAGAACCCAGTTTTTTCGGGGTGGCCGATCCGGAGGCCGGGCTGGAATTTGACAAGGCCAGCTCTGGGCTTGAGCCCGTGGTTCGCGACGTTTTAGGCGGAGAGAGTAATAGAATAAGTAGTCTCTTTGACAATGAAGTGAGGGGGCAGATTGAGGAGATGGGGGTGGTTGATGAGCGGGCCAATGAGGGATTTGAAAGTAAGAAGGCTGAGGAGCCAATTGAAGAGCCAATTGAAGAGCCAATTGAAGAGCCAATTGAAGAGCCAATTGAAGAGCCAATTGAAGAGCCAATTGAAGAAGTGAGACCAGCTGAATCAATCAAATCTGTTGACCCAGTCGAGTCAGCTGAACCAACTGAAGTACCAACTTCTGGGTCAACTTCTGGATCAACTTCTGGACCAATTCCTGAACCTACTTCTGAACCAACCCTTGAATCCGAACAACCAACTCAGAAACCAGCCGAAGGAGTTCTAATCAAGCCAATTGAGGAAGCCGTATCGAAAGAAGAGCTTCCCATCTCAAATAAGGAATCCCGCCCAGAAGCGGAAATTCCCCTTGCTACTTCCAACCCAGAAGAAGCCATTCCAAAAGAGGAAATACTAAGTAAGGTTGCTTCTATTATGGGTGATGCCGAGCCGGTTGGTTCACAGTTGGACTCGACCAAGCCCAACTTGGACTCGCTTTTTCAGGATGATAAAGACTTTTCTTTTGGCATTGAGCCAGTAGCGGGTGAGGGGGCTGAAAAATCAGCTTCTCCAGAAGATGCCAAATTTGATGCTCTTTTTCTGGATGATGATGATTTTTTGGAGGACGATTCAAAGGATGTTCCTAAGGAAGATCTTCAGGTTGGTCTTCAAGAGGACCTTCCCAAGCAAGAATCAAAAGATAAGTTTGACTTTCTCGAGGACGACGAAGACGAAGACTTTCTTGAAGATTCAAAACCTGTATCAACAGTTAGTCCAACGGTTGGTGCTGCTGTGGGTGCCGCTGTTGGCACAGTTGGTCTTGCTACTGCTGAGACTGTTGCATCTTCAAAATCAAAATATGCTCCCTCCACTCCAAATCCGGTAGGAGCTCAACCTGCTTTTGGAACTGCTCCATTTGGAAGTATAAATCCAGTGATTTCCAGTCCTAATCCAGTGAGCCCTAATCCGGGAAACCTTCCAAAGGGGAAGCCGAAAAGTTCTTTTTTCGAGGAACCTGAGTTTATGCAGACCAAGGCTCGGCATAAGTCACGTGCGGAGATGAGAAGGCAACATATGGCAAGGAAGCATACAGAACAAGTTGGATCGCCAGGGCCAGCTGGACCTCCAGGGCTGGTGGGTTCTAGTTTTGGATCTGCTACTAACGTCGCACCAGGTGTTGGACCTGGACCTGGCTTTGGACAACCAACCTTTGGACCTGGTTCAACTTCTGGTCCTCCTTCGCATGCTGGCCCCGGATTTGGCAGACCGACTTTTGGACCTGGTGCAACCAGTCCTCCGATCAATTTTGGACTTGGTGCAGCCAGTCCCCCTACCAACTTTGGACCTGGTGCAACCATCCCCCCAACAAACTTTGGAACAGGTGCGACTATTGCCCCAACAAACTTTACACCTGGGCCTGCCCGCACCGGCTCCATTGGCTCTATTGGCTCCATTAGTTCTGGTCTTGGGCCAGCTCTTGGGCCTGGAGCTGGACCCGGTGCAGCCGCACTTGGTGCAGCGCTTGGACCTGGTTCTGGAAGATCGAGTCCCGCACAAAAGAAAGGCGCACTGCGCTACGCTCCACCTACTGGGCCTCCTGCAGGCCTTTCGCCACGGCGTGCGCCGTCCGCGGCCATAAGCCCAAACATGGAGGCAGTGCCTATCATGCAAAAGTCACCAAATGTGGGGGCTGCCATTTTGGGACCACAGAAGAACCATTACCTTCCAGCAGAGTTGAAGGGGAATTATCTGCCTTATGTTAGGGGGAGGGGGAATTCCCAGCTGTCCCAAGTTTCCCAAGTTTCGCAGCCAGGACACCAGCCTTTTCCAGGTTATTCGGGTAACTCTGCTTCGGTTGGACATGGTAATACTGGTCTTCCAGCTCAAGGGAATGGTCTTCCTATAAACCAAGGCCAGTTTTTGGGGCCACCGAATGGCCAGCCTGTTGGTCTGATCAATCAGATCAATCATACTAATCAGATTGGTCAGATTGGTCAAATTGGTCAAATTGGTCAGATTGGTCAAGCACTCGGTCAGCCTGTTGGTTCAGCCAGTCAAGTTGGCCAAATTAGTCACATGGCCCAAAACGGCCTGCCTATTTCCATGAGACAGTCGGCTGGTCTAGTGGTTGGTCAGCCTATTCCAATTGGCATGATCAACCAACAGACACCGCAACCAGTACCGCAGTCACTACCACAGCTACTACCACAGCCAATTGGTCAGCCAGTGCCACAGCCAATTGGTCAGCCAGTGCTTCCAATTGGCCAGCCAATCAACAAAGCACTTCCTATTGGTCTGTCTGTTCCCTCTATGGGGCAAGGCCAAATCGGAGTTGGCCCTGGTCCTTTGCGTGCTCCTGGTCTTGGACATGGTCTTGAAGTTGGTCTGCAAATGACCCTGCCAAGACATGCCTCCATTCCCTCCATCGGCCAACAGCTTGTGCTGCTGAACAAAGATCGAATGGAAACCCTCCTTCAGATGCAAATTCCCCTCGTAAGATTCGGCAGAGGTGGTCACGTGGTCATTGTTCAAACAAAAGCTGCTGACTCTGGATACGCAGGGACTGGCGTCACCAGCATCGAAATAATGGAGACCAAGAGCGTATTGGTTGAGGAACCAAAGATCGAGACTTACCCGCTCGACAAAAAGAAAGGGCTGCTCGAGAAGTGGTTAGGTGACAAAATAGACACCATGCAGGGTAACCCTGACCCCGAAAATTGCATATTAGTGTTCAAGTTCTTCCAGGATTTTGTACGCACCGGGGCCTCTGACGTAAGCCAGTACTATGCGAGTGCTGCAAACACCTTGGTTGACCATTTTCTGCTTGTAGCGGGGGCTCCTACTGCTCTGAAGATGCATAAGACTCTTCGTACAGACATAGACACTTCCTACTTGGGCCAGCTCTCTAGGCTGCTTCTGCAAGGGGATGCAGTTGCCAAGTGTTTAGAACAAAAAGATTTTTCTATGGCTCTTTTGCTTGCTTCTCTTTTTTCCAAGGAACGCTTCAATTCTGTAGCTTTGGTGTATCTTGAGCACACATTGAAACACAACAATAAAGATGCTCTTCTCGTGTACTTTTACATACGATCTTTCCTCGGGGTCCAGGAGATGCTCCTGAGTCTTGGACAAGAAAAGTGGTTTTTTGAAGAGAACATTTTTCATATCTTAGCCTACATTCTTCGGCTGGCAGACGAAAAGAATGTAGGCGCTATCCAAAACATTCTCACTCACTTTGGGGCGTACTTCAGAGAGTACACCCAGAATAAGGGCAGTGTGTCTCAGATATGTTATATACTTGCCTTCACTCCTCCAGAGGCTTTCCGGTTCAAGCTGGACAGCATCTTGGCGGTTCTTGTAGTAGACATATATCTATATGTGTTAGAGAAAAAAGGCATTAGCTCGAGATTGGAACCTGGTCTCCTTCGATCGCGTATAGACGCGTATCTTGGTGATTTTGGGCTCGAAAAAAGCCTGCTTGAAAAACAGGTTTCCGGGTGGTTCGCCTCGAAAACTGGTCTTCATAATGTTTTCAACAAACTTGTGGCTGGAGAGGAAGCAGAGACAGTTGAAAAATCGCGCTTTGATAAAGTCAACCCCAACGTTCAGCCACAAACGCTACTAACCAGCCCAAGGATCAAGCTGCCTATGCTGAGCCCCTTCACGCCTATTAGCGCAACTTTAGGGATGCGCGCTTCGTTCCACGAATTACCCAAGGCGGCGGCGGCGGCGGCGAAGCGCAAGGGCAAGTATGGTCCAGGGTTCGGAACGAAAAGCGTCCCTAGTCTTCCGGGAGTCCGGTCCGCGTCCGTTTCTGGTTCAGCTCCGGGATCGGGCCTCCCAACCCCAGGTCCAGGTCCAGGTCCAAGTGGGCTGGGCAGTTTCCCATTTGACGTGCAGAGTCCAACAGGGGTCGGTCTTGGGGCTGGTCTTGGAGTTGATCAAGGAGTTGGCCAAGCAGTTGGTTACGGGTCAACCTCGGGACCGGCCTCTGTTGATGGTTCAAGTGTCAGACCAACTATTGGCTCGCCGGTTGGTTCGACTGTTGGCTCATTAGTCGGACCTGGTGCTGGTGCTGGTTCATTAACTGGGCCTGGTACTGGCGTTGGTTCCGCAGTTGGCTCGGCTACCAAACTCAACGACCAACTAGCAACCGGTCTTCCGTCCGAGCCCAAGCTGGTCGATACAACTGTTAGTCCGTCTGTTAGTCTAACACTGAAATTTGGTCCGGCTGTTGATTCTGTTGACCCGGGTTTTGTTACTCCAATAGGTCCAGCATCTGATCCAACAGATCCAACATCCGCTCCAATAGGAACAACTTCCGGCCCAGCAGGCCCACCTTCCGGCCCAGCATCAGGGCCTCCTGTTAGTCTTCTGGCTAGCTCTGGCCCAACTTCAGGTCCTCCTGTTGGTCCTGTTAGTGCCGGCCCTGGTCCAACATCTGGTCCAAGTGCCGGTCCAACCCGCCGTAAAGCCCGCAGAAAACTTAAATATGCGCCAAAAACCACTGACTTTTTCGGGCAACCAACTGATGCTCGTCCTGAGCCAAGCACAACCAAGCAGGGTACCGGTTCCCCGAATCCAGTTGGCTCAACTAACTTGGGTGTTCCTGGTCCAACTGAAGCTACTGTTGGTTCCGAAGTTGGCGTAACCGAACCAGTTGGTCCACCTTCACGTACCGCCTCCACCCGCAAAAGCTACGCTCCAGCTGGTCAGAGTGTTAAGCCAGCTGTGGAACCAGCTTTCGACCCAGCTACTGGTTCAGGAGTTGGTCCCGAGGCTGGTCTTAGTCCTGATCCTGGTCCTGAAGTTGGCTCCGAAATTGGTCTCGGGAATGGTGTTGGAAATGGTCATGGAAGTGGTTCTGATTTGAACGTTGGGTCTTCTGAACCTAGAACACGACCAGGCCCAGAAGTTGGTCATGGACATGGAAGCACCCCAGGCCCAACCAACTTCGACCCTCCCCTGCCATCCTCCCTTCCCCCGCCTACTAATCCACCCATCTTCCACACCCGCCAGTCCTCCGCCCTGAGCCTGCGCTTCCTTCCCATGGAAGTGCTGGAAGTACTGCAAGACGCCCTGTTCGGCCTGTACCAACCCCTGTTTTCCGGTTACGAGCCTGTGACCCATGACGACATCGCCAAACTGATGAAGAGGGCCGGTTATGAGCGGGGAGGATATGAGCCAAGCGAAAAAGGTTACGATACTTTTGAGGCACCAAGATTCAGAGCAGGAAGCATTTCGAGCGTTGGCACCGCGAGTCACGTGGCCACGTATAGACAAGATGACACAATTTTCGAGGAAGAGGAAGATGAAGAAGACGAGGAAGAGGTGAAAAAGCCTAATAACTTGGTCAAGTCAAATAGTTTGAAAGAGAAGAGTTTGAGTAGAAAACAAAGTTGGTTTTCTTTGCAAAACTGGATGCCGGAAAAGAAGGACGGGAAGAAGGTGTATAAAGCTAAGCTTGGGGAGGACAATAGTTTTTATTTTGACGAGAAATTGAATAGATGGATTGATAAGAATAAGCCTTTGGAAGAGCAGGTTGTTAAGGCACCTCCGCCCCCTCCTAAGATGGGAAGAGCGGGTGGGCCTAGTGCAGGAGGTGCAGGGGGGAGTGTAAAATCAAAAAGCACGTTGGCTGGCCCACCGGTAAACGCCAGTGATTTAGAGAGAAAATTGGGGCCTCTGGTTGGGTATTCGAAAAGCATGAAGAGTGAGAGTTTGGAGGATTTGATGAGTAGGGGGATAGGAGGGGGTAGAAGGGGGAAGAAGAAGGGAAGAAGGGGGTACGTTAATGTAATGGAGGCGATGAAGCAGGAGCCTCAATGATTTCGAATATTTTTTCGAGCAAAGCGAGAAATGAGAAATTCTTAATTAATGTTTCTATTTCTAAGCACAATTATAAGTATAAAGCACAACTCTGATTATTGCTCATTCTCGATTTTCGTTGTACTCAGATCCCTCCTTTTGCATTTTGAAAGAAAACTGAATGATGATTGATTAGCATGGATGTCACTGTAATTGGTGATATGAGTAAAAGATGGAAGGTGAATTAAAAAGTTGTATAATTTATGATATTGTTTGCTGTAAAGTTAGCTGTATGCTCATACCTTTTTAATGTTTGTTAAAAAAGTGAAAAGAGATTTTATATCGAACATGAACGCGCCCTTAGACCTGCTTCAAAGAGGTCGATGGCTAGCTCTTTGAGATTTCTTCGACTATCTCTAAAGAAGTGAGCCAACAAATTCCCCCAATCATCAACACCACCAAACCAAGTGTGGGTTCCCAGGATCACAGCCCCAAGAGTTTGCCCTTCTCCAAGAATAAACGCTCCCTAAAGTGCCTCAGTAAGAAGAGATAGTGTCAGTGCTCATTTTTGTCGTTTTGATCGCTTCATAACTCTTTGGGGAGGCACCATATCTGCCCTTTTGAATAAGCAAACCAATCAAGAAGGTTTTCTATAGTATACCAACGATCAGAATAATTTGTGAATAATCAATTACATCTATAAAGAAAAGTGCTTGAAAAGTAAACTTGAAGACCTTGATAAGTTATCCAAAGTCACCTCAAAGCCCTATGGTTAATCATCATAGTGATCAGCCCGCGTGCGCTTAGAAATAACAACACAAACGAGAAACAACTTTAAATCGAGAGAACAAGAAAACCGATGAAGAATGACGAAAGTTCAATGACCAGAAACAGTCTTAATCATATACATAAATCGTGCAAACTATCTGGACTCAAAAAATATACCCAATTCATAAATCTCTCTCACAAATAACAAATCTATTGGCTACATGCTACAGCCCCAAAGACTTGTCTCCACGCTTCGAACAAGCATTCAAAAAAACTACGAATCACTTTTAAATGCTCACAAAAATACATCCCCTGCTTTTTTGGAAAAAACAGCTTCTTCCTACGCCCCCCTTGTGGTTTTTTCAAAAATTTCAAGTCCCTACTTAAATCTTGCATTAGAGACGTATTTGTTTCAAAAACGGCCGGACGAAAACGAAGAAAAAAACGTATCAACAAACCGCCTCTTCATCTACTCAAACTCCCCCTGTATTGTTTTCGGTAAAAATCAAAACCCGTGGAAAGAAATCAATTTCGAGTTTCTACATAACAAGAATCTAAAATTCGAGATCCTCCGAAGATACTCTGGTGGAGGAGCAGTCATTCACGGAGAGGGAAATGTAAACTATGGGTTCATTAGCTCAAAGCGTGATTTCGATCGTAAGAGGTTCAGTAATATTATAGTTGAAGAAGTCAATGCAGTGTATAGTAAATTCCATGATAAAAAAGACCCTCTCTGTCCTTCGTACCCAATTAGGGTAAACGAAAGAGGCGACTTGGTGGCGGTAATTGATAACTCGGAATTCAAAATCTCGGGCTCTGCGTATAAACTCTCTAGGGGTAAAAGTTATCATCACGGAACCATGCTTTTGAACTGTAATTTAGAGGGTTTCAAAAACATACTCAGCTCCAAAGGTTCTCTAGAAAACTTGATTGTAGACAAGAGTGTAGACTCCAAAAGGGCCTCTGTGGTGAACTTAGAAATGGATGAAGTGATTTTCTCGTTCTGTCTAGCCAAAGGCTTTATCAAAAGGTATGGAGTGGACTCAGGTGAAGGTATGGTTAGTTATATAGACGGCGAACGCCTTCCTTTGCTTTTTAGTGATGATGAGCTGCCCAATAAGTATGTCAATTTTATGGCAATCACAGACGCTAGCCAGCTTCCAAAAGAAGTTTACGAAATAGCTAGCGAGTTGGAGTCGTGGGAGTTTAAATACGGCAAAACCCCGGAATTTGTACATAATTTTCCGGACCAAAACACATGTTTTTTGGTTAAGAAAGGGAGAGTGCAGGGAGTGCGGGAGATAGAGGGGGGTTCGGAGATGAGGAACATAGACAGTAAACCAAGGTATACGTCTGAAGAAGCCGTGAAGGTTTTGGGGGTAGACTTTTTGGAGGGGGTGATTCCATAATAGACATAAGCATATGAACTAATGATAGATTTGATGTAGTCGTTCTTTTTTCGTTAGAAGCATCGTTTTGTGTTTTTCATATCTAGATAGAGAGAGCACTTTGTTGATTCAATTTGGATTCAGCTTACATTTTTGAGATTTTTGTTAATTGACCTGAGTGTAACTTTGAAACATCTTTATCTATATACGATTGATTCAATATCACCAAAAGGTTTCTCCTGTATCGTGTGAGCAGACATTTACGGATATACATTTATGTAAACTGACACCCGTTAGGTTACGGAGCGAGTTGATCAGGACCAAACCCCATTTTCTATTTAGGTGAACGAGAAAATGCATCGCTAAACTCACAATAAAGCTATGTACAACTTATCCATCCTCGGTCAAGTTCAAAGATCAAGAACTCTCTGAGAACAGCTGATGGATCCGGGCACGACCTCACTCGCTACGCACATATGAAAATCTACAAATCAGTAATATACATATATGAGTATACCCACTATTCTAAAATAGCACACTTCACAAATTATTTTGAAACCCAACAATGGAAACTAAGTGAGTTAGTTAGCTTAGCTATAGAATAGCAATGCTCGTAGTTTTAACCAGGTAAAGTTAGTTGGATAGAATTATAGCTAAATTCTAAATAGACAACTTCAATAGAAGTTTAAGTAGCTGCACAAACATACTAAATTACTGAATCTCACATTTATCTCACTAAAAATGTTTGCTATGCAACAATTCTGGGGGTGCAGGCCTTTTCTGATAAATACCTTCCAATATTTCCAAAAATAATCAAATGTGACATTATCAACACTAAGCTGTAGCATCAACTTTTGCTGAAGCGCTAGCATGTTGAGTTCACATTGATTAATTGAGTGATCTCAATCAACTCAAGCATTTTTTAAGCCAGCTATCATTCTTACTTCAGCCAGCCAATCAATATCTTCCATTTTCCACTCAATCAATCTCATTCTCAACAAACCGATTTGAGCATTCTTTCGAAAAAATTGCATTTGCGAGCAAGGAAACACTAAATTAAACAACCACATTATTCCAATAATAACAAATAATCGAACATTCACTTTGCTTGAAATTGAGTTAGTCTCTCGTTCGCTAGTGTGAGAACAACTAAACTTCTTAGAGTTTTATTCACTCTCGCTTCACTAAACTAATTTGCTCTTGTTCGCGAATGGTTGAATCAACAAAAAAATTAGATTACTCTCGCTTCGCTCGAGTTTTATTCCTCCTTCTTCGCCTCGTAGGTCTCCCCCCCATAATAAGCATACCCTCTACCCTGTCCCGGCTGTCCCGCTTGCCCCGCCTGCGCTGGGTTTTGCGCCGCCGCCGCCGCCGCTGCCCCTTGAGCCTGTCCCTGGGCGCCGTAGTATCCATAGTACCCTCCCTGGTTATACCCAGTGTACGGGTACTGGTAAAACTGCTGGTGTTGCAGGTACTCCTGTGGGTAGTTGCCGCTCCACTGTCCCTCTTCTGGAGCCTGACCGGCTTGGGGCTGGGTCAGTGCAGGCGCGCTCTGTGCTGGAGGCGCCGCAGCTTGGGTCTGCGCTTGCGGCGCAGCCGCTGGTTGTGCAGGCAGTGCGCTTTGGACAGACCCTTGCTCAATCACACGCTTAATGTCACGAACAAACAAAGGATAAAGGTCATCCACAATCTTCTCCTTTTGGGCCATAAGCAAAGCGCGTTCAAACGGAATCCACACGCCTTTGAGGTGCATCAGACCAATCTTCACAACATGGCGCACTTTCTCGGACTTCAAAATCCCGTCTCTGCGCCCTCTAGTCATGTGCGCAACATTCAACAATTTTGTGCCGTTGATCATGTTGTTGTCTGCTCTCCGCACCACGGAAACCCCATTTGCTTCCACCTGGTAGCACACTGTTTTTTCGTCTTCCCACATTGTGGTAGTCACCCGAGGGCGCACACCAAGAGGCTGCACCTGGCCGACACTCAGAGTCGAGGTCAGGGTAACGGGAATCGCAGGCGTCTGGTTCGAGTAAACAGGGTAGCCCTGTGTGTACCCGTAGCGCGAGTAGTCGTACGCGACAGATGAAGGCGCCTTGTAATAAGGAGGATTGGAAGGCGCTGTGCTTGCAGCAGAGGTACCCGCAGCCGCAGACGCACCAGGAGTAGATGCAGCGCCAGAAGCAGCGCCAGAAGCAGCTGCAGATGGGGCCGCAGAGGAAGCACCAGAAGAAGGCGCGCCACCAACTGCAGCAGAATTTAAGGACGGAGCTGCAGCTGCAGGAGCCTGAGAGGATGCAGGTTGCTGAGTTGCTGGAGAAGCTTGTGCGCCCTGCGCTGCACTCTGTGCAGCTGCAGCTGCCGGGTTCGCATAGTACTGTTGGTACTGGCCCCCATAGTACTGCTGCTGGTACTGCTGCTGCTGTTGTTGTTGCTGCTGCTGCTGCTGCTGGTGCTGAGGGTAGTACTCCGAGTAGTTGCTACGGTAGTATCCATACTGCTGAGGATACAGGTAGCGATAGTCAGAAGACGCCGCTGGAGGAGGGTTCTGCGGGGTGCTCGAGTTTTGGTTCGAGGAGGACGCGTCGGGCAGGGTGATTTCCGCAGACATGTATTTATGAACTGAAAGAGTATTTAAAGACTCCTTAAGGAATTTTGGATTTTTTTTTGAGTGCGGTTTGGTGTGTGTGCGCGCAAAGTTTGGAAGTAATAGTTGGGAAAAGCTGGTTTAAAAGTGTGTTTTTTTAAAGTGTTGTTTTTCTGTGTGCAAATAGTGCATCGGCACGGAAACAACCTCCGATTGCTTTTTACGCGTTTTTCTTAGTATCATTTTGTTTGTCTTTTTCCAAGGAATTTATTGGTGAAATTTAAAATTCGGCAACTCTACTCTTTGTCGAGTTATTGCTGTTAATATTAGCTTGCCCATGCACCTCTATGCAGTCTGCTGCATCGATGCCATACAATTTCTGCAGGCGGTGTTTTATAATCGCCGACGGAAAAGGTGTTGTAGCAAGAGCCAGCTTTTAAAACTCATGGTTTTTTTATTAGATTATCTCTTTTGCTGCTGTCAAATATCGTGTGCGTAATTGCGTTTTTTCGGAATGGCTATCCACTTTTTTGTGCTTATGTAAGCACGCACCCGAGTCATCAGCCGTATTTTCCCGCATACATGTATTAACCAGCATCGAGGAATGCACTGCAATGCTGTCGTTATGTGCAGTAGGCAGGGACAGTCACGAGGGCCCCAAAGTTTAACAAATACCACTGTGACCCATTTTCTTGAAGGAAATAAGTTGATTGCAAATTAGCTCTCCCATTGGTGTGTTTACCTTCGGCTCCTTATCGGCTAGGGTGCGCTCTAAACGGGCTGAGGTCAGCGCTTAGTCAGCGTTTGAGGTAATCAGCCGGCATCGCATGTGCATCGCAGGACAAGAAGCGAGATGCGAGATGAGCGCTATATGTAAGGGGAGATGTAGGTAACTTATACATATGCTATGTCTCATCTATAGCTAAACAACCTCTGTCTTTTGCCACATATGTCCGAGCGCATGTTGTGAGCATCGAGTCATTGAGAGTGTATGTATTTGAAGGCAAGTTGGGGTGTACTATAGGCTACTGAATATACTATAATTTATATTGACTCTCATGGTACCATGGCACCGGTCCATACTTCAGTGTTTGACAAGAAAAGTGTCAAGTTTCTGAAGCTTTTTAGATATTTGAGTCATGTATGCAGGGTAGTATTTGCATGTGTACAACTATCGATATAGATGTCTCTGATCAGTACATATATCGCAAAACTCTGTAAATATAGGCATTGATACACATTTTTGAGCGAAGGACAGTAATATGTCTTGCAAGAGCCGTTCTGTGGTATTTTTGTGATTGCACTGTGCTTTTTAGTGACTTCATTTTTTCATTGATGACAACACAAGTAGTGATTTCGACAAGGATCGGCGAACTCCGAGTGATGCACTGAAACCCAATAGATAGTGATTTAGCTTCCTTGGCAGCTGTTGTACCTTGATAGATCTGATTGTTCATAACTATAGCTAAGTCTACAGAGATCGTATTTTGGTTACGGCGTGGGCAACTAAGGGCACGAATTGGCTGGGGATAAGTAAGTTTCGTGGGTGTATTTAGTTGTGCTTTTAGTGAGACTTGTCTTTAGTTTGTGTTTTCGTTGTTTTACTTTTTTTTAATAGTTGAATATCTGGTACATTCAAGTGCTGGATTTAGGAATATTAAGTGGGTATTTTTGAGAGACTAGAATACATTGTGGGGTTTTTGAAGATCTGAAAGTGTCAATATACTGATTATGAGGCTCGTTCGATTTCTCTTTATTGTGTTATCTCAATTAAACGGTTTCCATTGGAAAATCTAATCTCAAAAATTTATAAGATAAGGAAATATCCGAGGAAATCTACAATCAAAACTTTCATTCAAAAAGATAAATTTTTAAGTGGTTTTCAACATTATATAGGTGATCCAGTTCGAATACGGAACCCGCGAGTTCTTCCACACCAATCTTGACCTTAACGAAGGAACATCGATAAAAGAGTGTCATAGTAACACCTAGACGATCGAATACCTTGGAAATACATAGAAACGATCTGAAGAAACAAAGCCCGATTACGAAAAACTAAGATAATCCTACTATAAGCTTCATGAGCCCGCCTCTAAACTGAGAAACACGTGACATATTTTAGCCTCAATCGCCGGTCCAGTCTAAAAAGGAAACCGACAGAATCATCGAAGATTGTATGGAAAGTGCAAAAAACTAATAAAAACGTACACTTGTAACTCAAAAATTGTAGATTTTTTCTGTGCTCACCCAGTTGCAATTTTCACAAAAATTTCCCGAGCGTGACAAATTAGCCGCAACAGCACAACTCCGAAAACTCCATCCACGCGTCACATTCCGCTTCAGAAGCTAGCAATTGGTCTCATACAGCGCACATCAATGCAAACGAGGACACACGGTGCTCCAGGACCCATTATATAGAATATTGTGTTTGTTAAAGCACGCGCAGCAATACAATTATAAAAGCATACAAAGACACTAAGTCCACCCTGAAAATGGCCGAAACAAAAACTGTGACTCAGGTTTCCCCTAAGTCAGCGTCGCATCTTGCTGCGGGGTTTGCTGGGGGTCTTACGTCCGCAGTGTGTCTCCAGCCGCTCGACCTTTTGAAGACGAGACTTCAACAGTCTTCAGGAAAAGCTAGATCACACAGCCTTGTAGCCTTAGTTAGATCCATGCCCTCTGTAGCCCATCTTTGGACTGGTACTCTTCCATCGGTTCTTCGAACTTCTGTAGGCTCTTCTTTATATCTTACTGGACTTAATTTCTCGCGGAGCTACTTGGCTCAGCGCAGTGCTTCAGGGCATCAAAAGAAATCACATAGCTCGTCGCTTCTTCCCCAAATCAAACTGTATGAGAACCTTGTTTCTGGAGCTGTTGTTCGTGGGACAGTAGGGGTGCTTACGATGCCTATTACTGTAATTAAAACACGTTGGGAGTCGAGTTTATACGGATACCGGACATTAGGACAGGCTGTGAGAGACATCTATAGCGAAAAACGATCGCTAAGATCTTTTTTTTTAGGGTGTGGGTCGACGGTTGCGCGTGATGCACCTTATGCTGGAATATACGTTCTTTTGTACGAGCAATTCAAGCAGGGTCTTCCTGTGCTCCTAAGAAACACAAGCTCGTACAGCAGTGGGGGTCTTAATTATATGGACGTAGGCGTAAACTCTATATCGGCGATGATGGCTGCTGCATTAGCGACCGTAGTGACTACACCTTTCGATACTATTAAGACGCGTATCCAGACTGAGCCAGCCAAATACTCAAACTTCCTTGGAGCAGGTAGGTCTATGCTAAGAGATGAGGGGGTGTGGGTGTTTTTCAGGGGAACACTGTTGCGTTTGTTACGGAAAACTTTGAGTGCAGGAATTGCATGGGGGGTGTATGAGGAAATATTGAAGATGCTATAGATGCTATCATTCCATGTATATAATATGATGTAGGGAAAGTTATACTGTAGGCTTACGCGGATTTTCAATATTTTGGTTTTTGTATTTCAAACACCATATACGGCTTATATGGGTGTAGAGTGGTCATAGTTTAAATTATCAAAGTTCAAATAAGCTCAAACATTGTTTTTAAACAGAGTAGCCTCCCAAACTGTGAAACGCAGCGAAAGGTTGATTGTCTCGTACGCAAACTGTGAAGCGAGGCTGTACTCGCCTGACTCTGAGTCAAACTTATCAATATGAAGCTGCTTGATTGATGTGTGGTGCTTTACGTCCACGGAGAGCGCACCGCACAGGTTTGACGCGAAGAACCGTTTACGGAGGTATACACTGTAAAAATCGGGCCGAATAGCGCTAAGAACTACAAAAAGAAGTCCGATGCGGTGAGCGACATCAAGTAAAAATGGGAACTCATTTTCGTTGCATATTTCCCCCATTTCTTTCCATGGAAAAAGCGCACTATTAAGAGAGGCAACAGCGTTTGTGAAGACCATTGCTAGCTCTACTTTGCCAAGACACTTTCCAAGACTCCAGGAATCTCAGGGTTTAGCATTAGATACACCAAGGGGATTTTTACCAACAAGGAAAGCCACGGTCTCACTTTAATAAACTGATACCGGATTTCTTCTCCTTGAAACGAGCTTCTGTTAACTGTGATCCTTATCGCATTCATCTACCTCTGAAAAATGCTTTTTGATGCTTACAAACTTGATTCAGTTAAAAAATGAGTTGTCTATAATTCACCTATGAATGAATGATTCCGGTAAGGCTGACTGCTTTACGTGTTCTTCCTCATTTCGATTGTGTATAAGCAGTTTTACATATTCTCTTAGATAAGGTGGATGCATATAAATTATTGTTCGTCTTCTGGATTGTCCATGACAGTATCAGTCATGTTTTACAGACTGGGAGTAGTTCATTAGTTTAGTCAGTAGTAATCAATACTCACGAATGCACCCAGCGTTTATACGTCTTTTCAATCTCCTCATCCTATTCAACTTTTTCCCTTCTTTGTTCCTAGTTGTCGCTGGCCTAGTTCTTCAGCAAGAATTTGCTCTTCTTAAGTAACTGGTGGCATCACGCCGCTTTATAATGTTTTGACCACAGTAGCAATGGCTTAATTTGATAGACACACAGAACCAACAATTTGTTTTGATCACTTACTTGAAAAGAGCACCTGATTTCTGGAGTGCCTGCTCAAACTTGAAATTTCTCTTAAATTCAAGACTATGGGCTTCGAAACATAAGAGTGCCCAGAACAAAGTTCAGATATTGTCCTAGAACTGCTTAGATTAGCTGATACACTCTTGCTTACTATTTCCCTACATATAAACCTACAAAAGCCCACGACTGTCATGTATTTTATGCTTCACATTGATTGTGCTTAGATTGAGGAATTTGCGGCAATTAACTCTGGCTTGAGAGATGAGTTTACCGACTCTAATCTTGATTTAGCTTAGATGCCAACTCTGCAAGTGAAGGGAGCGCTCAACGTTTGTTCGCACACTTCAGCAAGTTTTCACAGTTGAACCACTTATATTTTCGATAGCTAAAGTCCATTCGCTTCACTTGTAGAGCTCAACTCTACAAGATTCACTGGTCGAGCATCAGCCGTGGAGCGTACAACTCTGTTTCCTGCTCAATTCTAACCCTCGCCCCATAAGGGCAGGGAAATATCTCGCTTCACTCTACTCTAATGTTCAATTCAACTCGCTTCGCTCCAAGAAAATTGCTCATATTAAGTTAAACCACTCTAATACTAGCTTCGTTCGGATCAGAGTTTTGGCTTCTGCTGAAGCCCACCTACAGCCACTTTCACCAACTCTCTCTCACCCTCCTCCACCCCTCCAACAACATCCAAAAGACCTCTCACCCTCCCCCCTCTCCCGAAAACAACTGGCACGGCGAAAAAGTCTACCCCCACCTTCTCCCTGATTGCCTTCCCTCCCTCCAACCCTGGCAAGTATACAAACGCCGGGTCAGGGATACCCCCCTCTGCTGGAAGACCAACCAACAGCCGCAACACTGACTCGGCAAAGCGGTACCCCGCAAACGCCATCAGAAGCGTGGCACTGCCTGCGCCCTGCTTCGCCTTCACAACCTCATCCCCACCATATTGCACTCGATTGATGTACGCCTTGTACTGCGCATCTGAGAGGCGCTTCACCTCCTTCGAAAGAAGCGTGCTCTTGATGAGCGGCACAATGGTGTCCCCAGAATGCCCCCCAATCACCGTGATCTTGCCTCTGACGTCGGCAGGATGCAAGTGCAAAAGCTCGGCCAAAAAGGTCTCAGCTCTCACCAAGTCGAGCGTTGTCACCCCAAACAACTTCTCCGGGTTGAACACACCGTGCTCCCGAAGTGTTTGCGCGGCAATGGGGACGGTGGAGTTGACGGGGTTCAGAATGACCAACACAGCAGCATTGGGAGCGTATTTTGCCACTCCAGCAACAAGCAGCTTGACAATGCCGGCATTGATTTTAAAGAGGTCTGCGCGCGTCATCCCAGGCTTGCGGGGGACTCCTGCTGGGATGACCACGAGGTCCAGGCCTTCAAGAGCCGCAGCTAGCTGGGAGTCATCGGTCTTGGACTTGGGCTCGTACCCAGACACGCGCGCCTTTGTGTTCACGTGTGAGAGGTCTGCTGCGACCCCGGGCGCCATTCTGATGTCATAGAGCGAGAGCTCATCGACATAGGGAGAAAGCTTGAGAAGAAGAGAAAGAGGCTGGCCAATGCCACCGCCAGCACCAAGAACAGTAGCTTTAACCATTATGAATTAGAGTAAATTTCCAATTGGTTATACTCAACTTTTTTGCGAATATATATAATATATATATATATATACGATTGTGTATTAAAAACTTACTTCTCGGGGCCTCTTCTTTATATATATTTGATGACTGCATGATTTGCTGCGGGGTGGGCGAAGGGATCCCGGAGTATGTCGAGACGAGTGATGTAATTTGACATAACACCGGTTCTTTGGTTTTTTCATTCAAGTTGGTGTGTCAATCACATTAGGTGTTGGAGGTTAAGTATGCTTTCTTAGCACCATACAGATTTGTATGGTGTATGGTGTGACTCATGAATACATTCAACGTTGAACATTGATTCATATATCGATATATATATATATACATATTGTGTCGTATAGTCTTATATAGATCCAAGTGTACATCTAGAAATTATCAATTCAAGTCTCGGCCTGCCTCGGAGTTTTGACGGGGGCACGTCGGCGTTTGGCCGAGGTGCAGCTGAAAGTTCAAATGATGTGTTATATTCTATAGAGCGGGTTGTTTGAGATGTAAGAAGGCGCTTACGTGATGATTGGTCTTCTGTAGCTTCAGTATTAGTTCGTGATCGTTAATATGTATTCGGCTATGAATCGATCCCAAGGATCATGCTTCATCTACGTCTTTGAACAGAATCGACATACATGATGAATTAACTCAATTGGCTCAATTGGATAAATTCAATTGGTTGTCAGTGAGCTGGTGGTTACGGCCACCAGCAAAACTACTGTTTGGTTATTTTTCTTTATTTTTAATGGATGGTCATTTACTGAGATGTCAATAGGAGACCCAATTCATATTCATAAAATGCGTAAAAAATTTGGTAAGAGTACAACAGATCGCCAGTTTGAATGGTTGCTGATCTTTATCATCGGTTGTATTGCACTCCATACATATATTCTGTACAGTGAAAGTGTATTCTCAAGCGTCAACATTGAAGTAATCGATTTATTAAGACCACCGAGATCAATTGTAAGTTTCTGCTATATAGAGTATTAAGCTGTGTCTAAATCTAACAGTCTTCAGTATAACACAAGTGTTTCTACCTAGTAAAGCCATAACTTTACTCCAATCCCTTGACTTAGTGATAATCACTGCACGAATAATGTACATTATAACGTAAATTAGAGAATAAACTAATAGTACTATTAAAGAATACCTTTTCTCATAGCTTTTTGATGCCGACATCTTATACTGCCCTTGTGATTCCTCAATATTGTCTCGAAGCGTATAGCTTTGGCCCACCTTACCGGGATTATTTCATTGAAGAACAGAATGATAACGGTACTATGGCCCTCTATGTAAGCGATTTAAGTACGCCGATGTGCAAAGTAGTCATCGAAGGTCTGCCACTGGAGCTAGCTGATCACATCTACAAATCGTATATCCATCAAACTTTGATGAATGTTGAGCGATTTGACGCTTGATGAGACAATCTATAGATTTTATAAACCAAATATATTATATACGATATATACACCATATGCGACAACAAATTGTATATATAAAATTGCAAAACCTACATCATGACAGCTTCTACTATATATTCAGCTACAAAGCAAGGCAATACCAATCACCTCTATTGCTAATTTTGTACAATAACACAAACCTTGCACTCTATTTCATCATTCTTATTGCTCATTTGAACAAATCAATTTTGCTATTTTGATTCATTCCGAGTTTACCAATTTCAAGTAAAGGAAGCAGTTAACAGTAATTTGCTTGATCTTGATTCATTAGCTTGTAATTTCATCTTAATCTCGCTCCACTTAATCTGGGTTGATTAAAGCTCATCATGAACAGGCTCCTCCTCCTCGACCTCCTCCTCTCCCTCTTCTTCTCCCTCCTTGCCCTCCTTGATAGCCATAGCATCCACCTTGTGGGTCCCGTGCTCCTTCACAAATGCAGCCAAGCTCTCCAAGTCTCTCAGAGACTCAAAGCTCACAGGGTGTTCCTTGTCGCCAGCTGGGTACAAGATCAAGGTAGGGAAGCCCTGGATGTCAACGTCAACGTCGTTCTGAGTGGCCTCAATGTTCGCGATCACAACCTTCAGCAGCGCATTCTCGTCGCCCTTGTAGATGGCAGCAAACTCCTCATAAGTAGGTGCCAATCTCTTACAGTGACCGCACCAAGATGCGTGGTACATCACAAGAACATCCTTCTCTTTGTCCTGGATAATCTCATCATGAGTGTATGCAACCAACTTCACAACCGCGTTCTCTTGCACCTCAGGAATCTCCTCCAGCTTGACGATAGGCTTCGCTTCGCCAGCTGAGTACAGCTTCAACAAGCCCTTTACCTCCTTCAAGTCCAACTCCTTCAGTTGATCCAACCCATACTTCTTGTTGCTCTCCAAGTCATGGATCGCAAACAATGGGAATTTCTCCTCCTGGTTCAAGTTCTCTGCATGTTTACCAAAACGCAGGGCGTCCAAACCAACAAAGTTTATCTTACCTCTGTACTCCTTCGCAAATGGAACCAACTTCTTAGCCCACGCCTCCCTTTCTTCCGGGGTGGTGTAGAAAAGATAAGCCAAAGGAGTCTTGGCAGTCATGTAGTCCTGGAAGGTCTCCCCATTGATCTCACCAAAGAATGGCTTCAGTTCACTGTCAATGAACGCACCAATCTTCTCGGCATCGGTCTCCCCTACAAGAACAGCAGGCTCTTCACCTTCCACGAAATCGGAACGGAAGACAACCACAGAGGGCTTCTTCCCATACTTGGAGGCCGCAGCATCGTCCAGAACAGAGAAGAAACTCAGCTTGTCACGACGCTCGTTGGCAAGCTCTGAAAAGGTTGCATTGGACTTCTTGTCGGCCAGCACAAGAACCACCACAGGCTCATTGCTAGAGCTCACCACAGCCTCTACCAGGGCTAAGTCCAGCACCGCCACCGCAGGACGCAGCTGCTTCACCATGTAACTCTCGATGGCATCGGCTTTCCGAGCCCCCTCGTATGGCTTGGCGTCTCCTGGGCCTCTGAACACCTTCAAAGTTGGATAGCCTTTGATGCCCTGGGTCTGGCAAAGAGCCTCTTCTTCAGTGCAGTCCACTTGGGCCAACGGGATGTCATTGGCTGCCAATTTGTCCGCAGCAGCAACATACTCTGGCCCAAGAGACTTGCAGTGCCCACACCAAGGAGCAAAGAATTCTGCCAAAACAAGAGGGTGCTCAGTGAGAAAGGACTCGAAATTGGCGGCCGTAAGCTTGACTACGGCCAGGTCGGCCGGAGCCGCGGCGTCGCAGAGCGCCGGCGTTATAAGTGCCAAAAGAGTGCAGATTTCTGGGAGGGTAAAGCGCATTGGGGTAGGGTGGATTTTGGATGCTTAAATAATTTTTGGAAGATTCACATTATATATTTATGACAAGGTGGCGGGCAGGGTAACTGGGCTTTGGAAATGTGGGGAGAGGGGGGTTTCATAGGGTAGTAGGCGGATTTTAAGAAGCGCTATTTGTTGCTATATTTGTCTGAGTTTAAGTGAATAATTTGGTGGTGGTTTTCTGAATTTTTGTTGTTTTTTGATGGTTTTTTTGTACATTTTCGTTTAGTGCCTTATTTGCTTTTACAGAGGTACCGAGGGTGGGTGGTGTTAAATTAGTAATGAGCATTTTTGTTATTTGCGATACATGTGAATATGAATGGTATATGTGAATAGTGCATAAACAACAGATCTAACGATTGTGGTGCTCTTGATTGATTGTATCTCCTTATATCTATTCATATATACATCTCTATATCAATGCATACATGCATATCGATCTAACAGTTTGGACATAACGAGGCACTTTGACAGGTGTGCTGATTATCTGAAATGTATGAGATGTATGAGATATGAAATGTGCGAGGTGAGCCGTATATGAGTACATCTACACTTTTGTTATTTTCAAGTGTACACGTAAACCGCTAATTTTCTCTTGGCAGGTGTCAAAGACTCGCAGTTCTCTATAGGCGGTGCATTCATGTACAACAGGAATTTGTAGTCATAATCTGATTAAATAGTTTGTAATACTGGTCAAATGTCTCAAGGTGTCATTTGCGGCGTTAGTAGAAATTTAGGGATATATGCTCAGCCTTCGCTTATTCAGCCTTACGTGATTCACCGGGAGAGAATTGATATCAAATGAATTGACTTAATTGCGTTTGGTCAGAACTTTGTCTAAGCTCTTATTTGACTTCAGTGAATAAGGTCTCGCCCCCCGCTGCCCTCCCGCGCGGTCGTATATGGATCTTGTTGCTTGGCCTTTCGCGCCTGTGCACAACAGAGCCAAGTCATATATATTCGAGCACAGTATTCGCACTCTAGAAAAAGAGAGGTCGTATAAATAGACCGGCTGAGGGCTGGCAATGGATTTCTGAGCTTATTGTCGTTGACGACCAGTGTATACAGTGATTGAAATATAACATGATATAACATGATATTACATTGATCTATAGTAACTACAACAAAATCATAACAAAGTGTCGATATATACAACAAGCGATAACAGATGAGTGGTTCTGGTTCAATAGCGACTAACTAAACCACCCCCCCTTCTTCTCGTTCAAACCCCCCACTAAATCCTTGATCCCCCCCTCGTACCCCCTCACATTCTCTGTACAAGCAGTAATCTTATTACCCAAATATTCAAACCGTGCTTTGACCGCATCCAGCTGGGCCACGTAGCTCAATTTGCTCAACTCATCTTCGCACCCCTTGATCACCTTGGTTTCATAAGCAATCTTCCGAACCAAATAGTCTGTTTCCAAAACACTAAACAGTCTCTTATCTCCAACTATATTCTGGAATGCCGACCGATATAAAGCTCTAGATGCCTTGATTTCCTTGATGAGCCCCTTCTCCTTGACTAAAGAAACCAACCCTGTCTTCTCCAATTCAAGTAGACACTCTACAGGATTGGCCTTGAAAAGAGGGGTCATGTACACCTTGGAAAAAGGCACGCTCTCGTTGTGAGCCAAAAGCTTGATAATCTCCCAGGATCTAGCTACCTCCAAATCGTCAGCTGGCGTGCTTTTGACCAAATTCATCTGAACTATTTGCTCAGCAGTTTGGGCAATCATCTCTCTTTGAGCCACCTCAGGGCTTTCCCCTGATTTCACCCGTCTAACAAATGATTGCAAATCAAGCATTCTGCCGCCGATAGGCTCCAACGCTTTCTCTATAGCCCCGTATTCGTATCTGAAACGAACCTTCTTTGGCGCATCTTCCCCTTCTTCCTTTTTCACGGCGTCCAAAGCGTCCTGGTCGTTCAAATGACTGAGAACGTACTCTGTCGAGGACGTCTTCAGAGCGTCCGAAAGAACCAGCATCTTAAACACCTGGTCGGGCAACGCCTCGGTGAGGACCGGCATCGGGCTGATGTCGTCCACCAAAAACACAACATGAGCCAAGTTCATGGTCACCAAAATCGATGCCCAATTGGCTATCGCCGAATATATAAACAGGTAGTTTTCCAGCTTGGACGAAAACTTGTTTATAACAATAACGGGCTTCTCGTCAGGATGCTGCTGAAGATAGTCGTCTTCCGTGACCCGGTCCTTCTGCGGGTTGCCTTCCCCTTGAAGCTTTACGTAAGCACCAAAGAAACGAAGGGAAACTTTTCTTACTGCCATTATACTTAACAGGAGTATGTTTTTGAATTGCACGTCGCACGATTCAGAGAGTCCAGATTTCTGCCCAGTTAAGCCTTGAACACCCAAATCTATAAAAGTGCTGAGCAGGTTTAACCAGGGAAAGACTGGGAAATAACCGAATTGATGTGCTGTGTTTTTGAGGAATTCTGAATCATTCCGCGATTTAACTAGTTCTTCACAGTCAATAACAAGTACTTTCTTGCGATCCTCTAACGCATACGTGAGTACCAATTCTTCTTTACCTGCGCCCTTTTGACCTTGGACGACGATGAAAGTTCCAACATTTTCCGTGAACCACAATTTGATTTCCCGGATTTTATCAAGGCGATCTGACCACATGTGCAGAGCATGGAAGTATCTGGATGCCTGCGGGCGAGTGAAGAAGCCTCTTACGGTGGCTATCAGCTCCAATACAAACTGATACATGGGGTTGGACTTGTACTGATCCAATGAAAAACGTTTTTCAATCTTCTCTTGCATGAAGAACTCCCTAATAGGCTCGAATATAACAGAGCCTAAGGCCAAAAGGAGGGCAAGAAGAATCGGGATGGAGATGCGCATGTGATTGAAAAAAAGATCTTTTACAAAGCTTTCTCTAACGATTCTTTGGTACTTTATGTGAAGTATTGTGTTGTCAATTTCAAGGGCATTCACACAATTCTTGGCCGCGATTGCATAGCGCGTTTTCCAGAACTTGACAATGGCATATCTAGGCACCTCTTTGGAGTCTGCAGGTTGCGGCACGATATCCGTGATTTTCCCGTATCTTCTGAACACCTGATACAACTTTTCCTCAGTGAGGTCTTCTCCTTCAAATGCTACCTTCAATTGGGAAGAAGGGTAGCGTCTGAGGTCTTCGACCCACGGCGTACCCTTCACAGGAAAACACTGGGGCTTGGGCACAAGGCCAAAAAAGGTTGAGGGGCCTTTCGCAGTGTTTTCCTGGATCGCAATGTTGGTTTCTGCGATCAGCTGGTCGTAAGGGATTTGGAACTTTACAAATGCGCCGCCATCTTTGGGGATGATCAGGTTGACAGATATCCCAGGAATCGGGTTGTCTTTAGGAGAAGCCAATTTGAGGATATCATTTTTCACCAGCACGCTCAGTGACGCAATTCTGTTGAGTCGGTCTTGCAAAAATTTAAGGCGTGGATACTGCAGGAAATCAAAGACCAGAAGATTAGCAAAATACATGAGAGTTTCTTGGTTGGTCTTTTCGATGACTCCCGTAGATTCTGTATCCTCCTTTTCGCCCAATTTCTTGTCAGCTGCCGCGATCTCGTCAGCAGTGGCGTCCCCAGAGGTTACGCGTGCCACTGGACTTGAGTGAAGACAGCGCAATTGCAATGGAGGGACTCTAGAGGAGACTGTTCGGGGGGCTCTAAGCACCCGCAAGAGGGTGGGGCAGAGAGGGGGCATGTGCACAACTGAGTGGTGGTTTAGACCAATTAATTGGTTTAATTGGCGAGGCTAACATATAGATAGTGGTAGGGTTGCTGCACGTGATATTGTTGAGTGTACTTATAGGTTTACATTTATATTACATTGATGTAAGATTTTCGAATTTCATTGGAAACGCTATTCAATGGTCGTCTGATTAAGTTGGGTAGCAGGTGCAATTCAGGAAGCATAAAGGTGAAGCATATTTTTTTGGACTCAGCTGTCACGTCGAGGCCTACCAGTCACCGATACTCACTCACGATAGTATTTTGTCTAGGTACGCCGTTCTGTGATCAAATTTTTTGTATCTTTTATATCTACCGCTTTCGATGCAGTCGGTCAACCAGGTGGTCAGCCTGCAAACAACAAGGGAAAAAATAGTTCATTCAGAGAGCACCCAATTGAGTTGAGAAATCAAAGTAATCAACACATGGGTGTATAGCTGAAGACGCTTTTGACTCACGCAGCACGGACCACAACAGGCATCCTCATACCAAACTATGAGCTGAATCAGGTAAATTAAGTACGCTTTACAAAGCTAAGATACATCAATCAAAAAAATCAAGACCTACTCTTTACATCTCTAAACTCAGACTCCTTGTAAAAGCGATTTCCAATGCCTCTAGTAGCATGATCATCTCTTTCGCTTAACGTACTCAAAATTTCAAAGCCTATCACAGAGCATCCATAAGAACATCAGTAAGAGCACATAGGCGTTAATGAACGTATACAGATAATGTGTACTATTACCTGCTGATTAGTGATCACTATCATACATTCAGATTATTGCTAGGTGCACCATGCTCACACGACACCATTACAACGTTCTGAGACTGAATTTAGACGGAACAAAGTATTAAGAGATACACAATGGATTTTTATACACTTACTTATAAAGAAACATTGCTAAGTGCGCTTATTTCAGTTCAGTCAAATTGACATACTAAAGGCACTCACATACAAGGACACTACCACACAGATTTACAAGAATACTGGTCAAAATGGAAAAAACGATTAAATACAATAAACCGGAGTGAAATAAGAACAGATATAAACAATGAGATAAAGATGTAAGTTTATAAGAATCACCATAGAAGATACCCCCCATATTTCAACATTTTAATCATTTTTCACCTGCGTTGAAAAAAGTTGAAAAATAACGAAAAGCACCAAGTCAAAATTTTCAACATGGCCGAACCCGAAGCGCCCACCGACTTCATGTCGGTTCTCAAGCAAACCAAAGCTAAACAAGAGGAGAAGAAAGTTGTTTTGAAGCTGAAGAAAGAGAAGGAAAAAGAGAAGAAGGAGAAAGAAAAGCAGAGAAAAAAAGAACTCGCCGCTAAAAAAAAAGCTAAGCAACAAGAGCAAAAACAACAACAAGCCGTTCAAAACCAAAAGAATGCTGAAGATGCTGCTAAAGCCAAAGAAGAGAAAGCCAAGAAGAGCGAAGCTCCTGCTTCAAGTTCAAAGAAAGGTAAGAAGAAGCCTACTGGTGCCATAGCTGCCCTTAAGCGCCAAATGGAGTTGCGTAAGCAGCAGGAGGAGGAGGAGAAGCGCTTGGCCGAGGAGGAAGAGCGGTTGGAGAAGGAGGCGGAAGAAAAACGGATAGAAGAAGAGAAGAAGGCCGAAGAGCAAAAGAGAGCTAAGAAGGAGAAGGAAAAGGCCAGAAAGGAGAGATTGAAGGCCGAGGGCAAATTGTTGACTAAGAAACAAAAGGAGGAGAAGAGAGCCCAGGAGAGAAGAAGAGAGCAGTTGTTACAGGGCAACGTTGTTGTTGAGGGGTTGAGAAATAAGGAAAAGGGGGGCGAAGGGGAGAAGAAAAAGAAGGTCGTTTATGAGAAGAAGGGAAGAAGAGCGGGGAAAGAGGAAACGGGAGCCAAAGAGGGGAAGACTATTAAGGAACCAATTGAGGAAAAGAAGGTGGAGCCTGTCCAGGAGGTGAAGGATGTAAAGGCCGATGTTTCCGAGGAAAAGGTCGAGGAGGAGGAAGAGGAAGAGGAGGCTTTGATGAGCGACTGGGAAGCTGGTCTCTCTGATGAGGATGAGGCCAAGGAAGATGAAGCCAAGGAAGTTGAAGCTGAGGAAAACGAGGAGGAAGAAGAGGAAGAAGTTGAAGAGGAAGCTGAAGAAATTGAAATAGATGCCACTGCTTCAAAGTACACAAAAGCCACCCCATCCAGCTCCAAAACAGATGACCTTCGTTCTCCTATTTGTTGTATTCTTGGACACGTTGACACTGGTAAGACTAAGCTTCTTGATAAGATTCGCCAGACGAACGTTCAGGGAGGCGAGGCTGGCGGAATCACCCAGCAGATTGGTGCCACCTACTTCCCTATGTCTGCCATCCGTCAAAAGACACGTGTTATGGAGAAATACGAAGACAACTTGCTGTTCCAGGTTCCGGGGTTGCTTATCATCGATACCCCAGGTCACGAGTCCTTCACCAACTTACGTTCCAGAGGATCTTCTTTGTGTAATATTGCTATCCTTGTGATCGACATCACCCACGGATTGGAACAACAAACCATCGAGCTGATTCGTTTATTGAGAGACCGTAAAGCTCCGTTTGTTGTCGCTCTCAATAAGATTGACCGGTTGTATGGATGGAAGTCCACGCCAAACAATGCCTTCAGAGCGTCTCTTGACTCTCAGGAGGAGCTGGTCAAAAGAGAGTTCCACGACAAATTGACTAGCATCAAGGTGGAGTTGGCCGAACAAGGTCTTAACTCAGAACTTTACTACCAGAACAAAAACATGGCCAAGTTCGTAAGTATTGTTCCTACCCTGGCCATGACCGGAGAGGGTGTTCCCGACCTTCTTTGGTTGCTTTTGGAACTCACCACAAAGCGTATGCTGAAACAGTTGATGTACCTTTCCAACGTGGAAGCCACAATCCTCGAAGTCAAGGTTGTCGAAGGTTTCGGTTACACCATCGATGTCGTTCTCTCGAACGGTGTGCTCCATGAGGGAGACCGGGTCGTGTTATGTGGTTTGAACGGGCCTATAGCCACAAACATCAGAGCCCTTTTGACGCCTCAGCCAATGAGAGAGCTCCGGATAAAGCTGGAGTATGTACACCACAAGGAAGTGAAGGCCGCGTTGGGAGTGAAGATTGCCGCCAACGACTTAGAAAAAGCTGTCGCTGGCTCCCGGTTGATTGTGGTCAACTCGGAGGAAGACGAAGAAGAGGCTAAGGAGGACGTGATGAATGACGTAACAGGGTTGCTCAATTCCGTAGACTCCTCGGGTAAAGGTGTCACCGTCCAGGCGTCCACTTTGGGGTCCTTAGAAGCCTTGCTTTCGTTCCTCAAGGATATGCACATTCCAGTGATGCTGGTAGGGTTAGGACCGGTCTACAGAAGAGACGTGATGAAGGCGACAACGATGTTGGAGCGCGCACCGGAGTATGCCGTGATGCTTTGTTTCGATGTGAAAGTGGACAAGGAAGCTGAGCAGTACGCGGCAGAGCACAACATCACAATCTTCAATGCAGAAGTTATCTATCATCTTTTTGACGCATTCACAGAGTACCAGAACAAGCTTTTGGAGGAAAAACGCAAAACTTTCATGGACTTTGCGGTATTCCCATGTGTTTTGAGCACCATTCAGATCATCAACAAGCGTAACCCGATGATCATTGGTGTGGATGTCAAGGAGGGGTCCCTTAGAATCGGAACTCCAATCTGTGCAGTTAAGGTGAACCCAGAGACCAAGCAGAAAGAAGTGTTGGTCTTGGGGCGGGTAATCAGTTTGGAAGTGAACCACGTGTCCCAGAGCATTGTGAAAAAGGGACAGACCGCCCAGGGTGTGGCTATGCGGTTGGACAACCCAAGCAGTGCTCAGCCTATCTGGGGGCGTCATGTGGACGAGAAGGATGCGTTATACTCGATGATCTCGAGACGCAGTATCGACACATTAAAGGATCCTGCGTTCAGGGGGGATGTTCCAAAGCAGGATTGGTTGTTAATCAAGTCGTTGAAGGGGGTGTTTGATATCAAATAAATCACCACGATCGGAGCGAGTGGTGAGCTTTAAATGACTCACACTTGGTGAGTGTGTATGAGCTACGAAGATTCAGGTAAGTGTCAATAGCTTTTGAGCTACGAGGTAGGTGTTAGTGTATTCACAAACAATTCACGAACAGAAGAAGTGTAGATAACGAATTGAGTACTTTACAATGCAGTGCAATACAGTGTTTTTGAAGTTAGTGATCATCGCTTTGAATTCTACGACCACTATAAATTTAACGTCACGCATTCGTGAAATTAAGATCACAAGTACGAGTGAAAAGTTGAGCTGAAAAAATAGTTTGCTTTGAGATAGTGTCACCTTCGTATTTTTTTAGCTGGTGTGTCTCTGGAGCGAAGGAAAAGATTCCCTTTCAGTTTTTGTTGCAGGTTTCGTCTGTATGGTAATTCTGATGCGGTTCGTGGGGCAGTAGCTTGAGAAGCTTTGCAGTACAATTTGCAATGAAAATAGAACAGCACAGTGAGAATTCTTCATAAGCCTCATGAATAATGAATAAAACTAGATGGTACTTTGAACAATCTCAAAGGGGAGGTCTGCCAGAATGGGCTAGGAGATGGAGAAAGCAGAAGTTCGTCTGGATCGGTACATCGTTTACACATATACCCTATTATAAAAACAGGAACTCATTATGGATATCTTTTGCTATATTACTTTGTGAATCATTAGCACTGACCGATTGTTTGGAATTGAAACTAAGTGATATTTTTACTATAAGTTCACTATTCAGGAGATGGAGCGAGGACTTATTCAGCAAACTGATCTAATAATAGGTTTTGTGTATTATATTACTGTTGATTCTAAGATATCGGCTGGATATACCGAAGCATTTTTAGTTAGTTGTTAAACTTTCCCATTGGGTCTAAAAGCTTTACTCTTAATGTATTCGTCTCCATCCTAGTCTCTGTTTGAGGTGGCCGATCCACTGATATTTCGTTTCCTGAAAAGCTGATTCATTCTCATATTGCTGCATTGTCACACAAACAAGAGATCAAAAATATACTAGAAAATCAGTATCAAAAAACATCACTCATTTTTGAACCTTTTGACGCCACCATTTGAATGCTTTTCTATACACTATATCTCTTATTTCGAACGAAATATGTGAATATCCATGTAAATGATTATTTGCCTTTCTAGGTGACCTGAGGGGAAGAAAGGATAGCTCATTTTGAGTTTAGTCATAGCCCCAAACTTTGAAAACAGCTATGCTCAGTTTCAGCCGTTTTACAAAATTGCATACTGAGTTATCCCCCATTTTCAATATGCAGAGAGAGGCTTATAACTCCGCGAAAAAAAGACCAGAGAGCATGAAACTTTGGGAAATCCATTTCTCACGTGTTTGAAGTCATAAAAACTTTTTTCTAGCAAAGTTTTATTTTTTTCATTTTCGCCTTCAAAATGCAAGCTCCATGAGATTTTGCAGTGCAAGAAATTTTGTGGGGCATCCGGCATCCAACTAAAAGATGTTGTATATTCGGTATGCATTTTGTTGGGACATTTAACTACTACCCTCTTCAGTAAAAGTCATCATGACGATACAGTTGAGCACCATATATGCCTTTACTTAGTTTTAAGAATAGTAAGGAGTCGCTAGAACTACGTCTCGGGCTCAGAAAAGTACTGAAGAAGGAGTCACTTATGAACAGCAGGTTCTCTTTGGATGCCCAAGATCTCTTCCCTGATTCAGTTTTCCTTCTCCCAGAAAGCAACGCTCCAAAGCATGCAAAGAGCATCGAGATGGCTGATCTTACGGGACCTCAATCCTCTGTTCTATGATGAGTTGGGGGGGCGCCTAGGAACGATCTTTGCAGAAGTCTGGTTGGCTGAAGAAAAGAGAAAACCATTTGTAGTCGTCTTTTAGATCAATTAGTGTCTCGATACTGAGTGCACTGAGATAATAAATACAGAAGTAGAGGAGAAAAGACAGTGAGCGACACGACTTGGTGAAAGCGCTTATTGTAAGCAGAAGTACAATCACTAGATCACCTTACTGAAAAATGAGCATAAATATTTATTGTATACCTCGTCTTCATACAAAATCGAATTTAACAGAAAATGACCATTTCATAGATTCAACGATACAACGATCAGAAAGACTCAAAAAAGCAACAAATATAAATGAGAAGAACTCAGAAAGTGGCTCCGACTAACAATTTTACAAATAAAAGCTTCACACACAGATTAACCCCACGAGCATGCATGCTCCAATTATAGCCCTATGAACCTACCAAGAACAAAAAGCACGCTTGAAGGCAAAATCATACAATAACTGAAAAAATCTTGAAAACTCACATCGCCAATTAAACTCACTTCACATTACCCCCTACAATCGAATAAATAATTTGAGGATGCTGACCACCTCCTAATTACCAATTTATTTTGATTAGCTGCCAGAAACCACAGCAAAAACACCTTCTTCGAACCACCTAAAGGACTCTAAAGTTCCTTAAAAAATTCCAAATGATACTACCGATCAAGAAGAAACTCACTAATTACCATTTTAAAGAAGCAACTGCCTCAAAATACCTTCCCTGTCACAATTTAGACTCCCCCACTACAGAAATATTTTCTGATCTTATATACCACAAGCTCATCGAAGACCCCTACTACTCAAAAAATGAGCTATATGCCCAATGGGTTGGTGGCAAAGACTGGGTGTACACCACGTCTTTCACCCCCCCAAAAAGCTCGAAGTACCACACCCTCTATTTCCATGGTCTAGACACATTCTGTGACGTTTTCCTCGAGAAGGTGCTTATCCTATCCTCAGAAAATCAGTTTCACACTCACAGAGTTGACGTCACTCACCTCGTGACCCCAGGATCCCCTTCTTGCCTCACGCTTCATTTTCACAGTGCACTAAAGAAAGGCAGAGAGCTTGAAAAAAGCCATGGGAAGTTGATAGCTTCGAATGGCGAATATTCTCGTGTTTACGTGAGAAAATCTCAGCATCACTACGGCTGGGATTGGGGGCCGAAACTTATGACTTGTGGTATATATAGACCTATAGAATTGATCTCTCATGATGAGAGCTACGTAGACCTGGTGCACGTGCTGCTGGCCCAAATTTCCTCTCAAAAATGGGAGATGTCTATTTCATGGACCAAAAATAATCCTGCATTCGACTCAGAATGGGAAATTATAGAAAATAGACCTGTAAATGTCCTGGTTTATGACCCTCGTAACCAGCTTATTTTTGACCTCTGCACTCATCTGCGGGTAACCTTTTCCTTGGACCCGGAGCTTTGGCACCCACGCGGTTATGGAGCCCCTGCACTCTATAGAATTATAGTGGACGAAATTTGTGTCAACCATGGGTTCCGTAAAGTAGAGTTAGTGCAAGAAAAAATTGTAAGCGAAATTGGGAAACTGTTTTTCTTTAGTGTCAATGACACTCCTATCTTTTTGGGCGGCTCAAATTGGATACCATGTGATATGTTCTCCACAAGAATATCAAATCAAGATATCACTCAATGGCTAGAGCTTGCAGCCAAAGGTAACCAGAATTGCATCAGAGTTTGGGGAGGTGGATACTATGAGACTGACCATTTCTATAATGAGTGTGATAGGTTAGGATTGGCTGTTCTTCAGGATTTTATGTTTGCATGCGCACGATACCCTACACACCCAAAATTTTTGGATTCTGTAAAAAAAGAGGTTTCTGACCAAATCACAAGAATAAGAAATCACCCGTGTATCATACATTATTACGGAAATAACGAAGACTATGCGTTGGCAGAGGAACTTGACTTTGAGCCTGCACGTGAGTTGTACGAACGGGTAATTCCGGATACTCTAAGCGCACTACACACCGTTCTGTACACCTACGGGCTGCCATTTGGGGGTGAACTGTGTAATCTGTCTATGGAAGGAGATATACACCAGTGGAATGTATGGCATGGAACTCAAGAAAAGTATCAGAGCTGGTGGAAGCTTCTAGGACGCTTCGTTCTGGAGTTTGGTATGGAAGCGTATCCTGATGTAGCTACTATTTCCTCGTGTGTAAATAAGACTCAGCTCTATTACCAAAGCCCAGAGGTTGAGTTTCACAACAAGGCAGGGGGGTTTGAGCGTCGTTTGGGGGCGTATATAGCTGAAAACTTTGATTGTAGTAGAAAGACAAACTCTTTGGAGAGATACACTTATCTCACTCAACTTTTACAAAGCGAGTGTTTAATTTATGCTTATAAGTATGCTAGAAGAGCTTGGGGTGGGCATAAGTGTGGCGGCATTTTGGTGTGGCAGTTGGACGATTGTTGGCCGGGCATCAGTTGGTCGATAGTGGACTATTTCAAGCGGAAGAAAATGGCATACTGGGCTATAAAGAGAGAATTGGGAAACACTATAGTGAGTTTTCACCGGCGCGAGGTTTTGGTGGAGACTGAAAAAGAGCCTGATGTGTTGATAGATACTACTCACGACTACAGAGAAAGGGAGCATATATTGGAGGTTTGGGGGGGGCAGATAGATTCAGATAAAATTTTTGATGTCGAAATCAGGGGGTGGAGTCTTTCTGGGAAGTTGGTGTTTGGTAAAGACTTGAAAAACGTAAAATTTAGGGCAAATAACACAGATGAACTTTGGAGAGGAAAAATTGAGAAGCTTTTAGGGGACGAGATGGTGGTTTTTAGTGCTATTATAAGAGAAAGCGAGAGTGTATTGGCGAGAGCGTATGACTGGCCTCAGCCTTTGAAGCGGTGTGATGTTGGTAGGGGGACTGTAGATCAGGTTTTCATACAGAGTAGGGTGTATAGAGATTACATAATGGTTTCTACGAATAAACCAGTGAAGGGGATTTTTTTGAAAGTAAGTGGAAAGGCTATAGAGTGGGAGGATAATGGGTTTGACTTGTGTCCAGGTGATTTAAGGGTTGTTAGAGGGAGGGGGTTGAGAGTTGATGATATTGTTGAGATTATTTCTTATTAAGCCAATAATATTACTCGAGAGGTAGAGCTACGCTTGTGGATGTTGATGGTTATTCTAGTGATTACATTGCAAGATCGGTTCTACATGAGAACCAACACTGAACCCACTGTTAACCACACTCTATGACTTTCGCATTACCGGTTTTTAGTTGTTCTCAGAATCTACTGTGACTTCTTTTTCATCATACTTTTGTCACCCTCCGGTAGTTGCCTTCATTAGAAGATCTTAAATAAATTCTAAACAGCGACAAGTGACACCTCTTAATCTGTTCAGATTTTTAGAAATTATGCATCCACGATCACCGTGTACACTTGAAAAGTTGAAGGTTGCGATTAGAAGCTCTACATGGCAACTCAGGCGTAGTAAAACTCTATTTGCCTGCCTATGCTAATTCGTATGCCAGATCACTCAAGTCAGTAAAATGATGACCAACGGGATGACTGAGCTAAATGTAAACTAAAAGCCAAATTGAGCTGCTAATCTAAATCGTTATCTATTTGAATATGCATCGTTTCTTATTATGTCAAAGTAACATGTAAAGCAATACGTTGAAAAGTATCGCCAAGTGAGTAAAAAAATAAAACTTTTTTTTAGCCCTTCTCAAATGGCTGAACCGCATCTGAACCGCATCTAAATAACACAAGAGGTATACACTCACGAGATGAGTCGTGAATTTCTACCAATTTCAATATCATTTGCGAGGGTGCATACGCTCGCGAAAAAACTTCTACTCATCAAAAACGTCAGAGCCGCATAAAATGTATATCCCCTGATGTCAAGACATTAGTGCAACTAGGTGATCAAAGACTTAGGCATGTCATTTTATAGTATCTTAAATACGTAGACGCATATGTTATCGTCCTGTAGTTCCACAATAACCAACATTTCACTATTTCTTATCGCACTGTTCCTCTTGCAAAAGCAACTTGACTGATGTGACTCAAGGATAAAATTTGTGCGTTGAGTGATGAAGAGACGGAATGCGCGGTTTGTGATAGAGGGCCGAAGTGCATTAAGTATTATTGAAGAATTGGTCGGTGGAAATGATATAAATGCTGTAAAACTTGTGAATTAGAATATCAATAAATGAAACGAAATAGGTCGATTGGGTGCGAGTTCGAATTATTTCACCTTCACCCCTGCACCTTGTCAGATTTTTTCTCGCAACCCAATGATAAACACAAACATTGTGATATCCACGAAAGCTGCAAGGTTTGGCCAAGAGCCGATAAATATGCATGCTAACTCTTATCAGCTACATTCAGCCTTTCCAAACTGTTGGTGCCGCCAGTTTTCCACCAAGAATTCTGTTTGGAAGCCCTCGATGAACGGCTTGGGTGCATTGCGCTGCATACTCTCGGCTCAGCATGCAGCAAGCTGCATTTCCTTATAATCATGGCAAAAGATGGATCATTTATAACAAACTCAAACCCCACTTCGGTCAGGTCCCATATATGTCTCTGAAAGAAATCTCGTCCTCCGAGGCGAGCCCGTACTCCAACGTGTACAACGAAAAAAAAGAGTTCAACGCAGATGACGTTGAGCTTGGCTCCATCGAGAACGAGGTCAAGCGTGATCTCAAGCCTCGTATGGTTTCGATGATGGCTCTCGGTGGAACCATTGGAACTGGGCTTTTTATCAATATCGCCTCCCCCTTGGCTGGCGCGGGCCCTGTCAATTCTCTTATAGCTTATATGTTTGTTGGTACTATAGTCTTTGGTGTGACGCAGTCTCTTGGTGAGATGGCTACATACATCCCATGCCCAGCATCCTTCACAGTATACAACAAGCGCATGCTTTCCGACTCCCTTGGGTTCTCTGCTGGTTACATTTACTGGTTTTCGTGGGTCACAACTTTGGCAGTCGAACTTTCTGTTGTGGGTCAAGTGATAGAATACTGGACTTTCGCTGTTCCTTTGTGGGCCTGGATTTTGATTTTCTGGGTCATTTTGACAATAGCCAATCTTTTCCCTGTCAAATACTATGGTGAGATTGAGTTTTGGATTGCCTTGGTCAAAGTGGTCGCCATCATCGGTTTTCTTATATACGCCTTTTGCATGGTTTGCGGTGCTGGTAAGACTGGCCCTGTTGGCTTCCGTTACTGGCGTAATCCTGGCCCTTGGGGTCCTGGTAAGACGCCCACCAAGAGATTTCTTGGGTGGGTGGACTCGTTGATCAACGCCATTTTCACTTACCAGGGAACAGAACTTGTGGGTGTCACTGCCGGTGAGGCAAGTAACCCTAGAAAGGCCGTGCCAAAAGCCATTCGGTCTGTGTTTTACCGTATCATTATTTTCTACTTGGGTTCGCTTTTCTTCATTGGCTTGCTTGTTCCTTACAATGACCCTCATCTTACTTCTAAGGACTCTTTCATTGCATCTTCTCCATTCGTTATTGCTATGATCAACTCGGGAACTAAGGTGTTGCCAGACATCTTCAACGGCATAATTTTGACGACCATCATCCTGGCGGGTAATCTGAATATCTACACCTCTTCTCGTATTCTTTACGGTCTTGCCCAGAATGGCTCTTCTTTCAAATTTTTCACAAAAGTCACCAAAGGCGGTGTGCCTTATTTTGCTGTGCTTTTCTCTTCTCTCTTCGGCGCTCTCGGATTCCTTTCATGCTCGGACGCCGGAAGCGAAGCTTTCAACTGGTTGATCCAGATAACTGCCGTGGCTGGACTTTTCTCGTGGCTCGGGATTTCTCTTTGCCACCTTCGTTTTGTCAAGGCTCTTAAGCTCAAAGGCATGACCAGAGACGACCTTCCTTTCAAGGCGATTGGGATGCCTATCTTAGCATACTACGCTGCCTTCTGGGTCTTTTTGTTGATTTTAATCCAGGGTTACGCGGTGTTTTTGGATTTCGACATTAAGACATTTTTCATCAACTACGTTTCTGTGATTATCTTTGTGGTGGTTTGGTTGGTGCACCAGCTTGTGGTGCGCAATAAATGGTGGATCCCTATCGAGGAGGTGGACATCACAACAAATGTACGTGTGGTCACCCCTGAAGAGGAGTTGTGGGAGCAGCAGCGCGAGTTGGAGGAGGAGGCTAACAAGAGCCGCCTTGGGAAGATCATCGACAAGATATTGTAGACTAGTTTTTCGTTATTGCATGTTTCATTGGGACTTGTAGGAATTTCTCGTACTTGTATATATTTGCTTCTGTGTTTAGCTTCTACAACAGCACTAGGGTACTTCCGAATTAGTGATACATAAAGAATCAGGTTCTCCTCATGTCATATCGTGACATTTAAGAGAGTATTTCGTATACACATCCCAAAGATAACATCACTCTAAAGGAACATCATTCTTGACTTCCCCAGATTCATCATAAAGCACTCCTATGTGAGTTTTCCCATTCTTTTCGTCAAAAAGCACCCCATAGCTTATATCTTGTCCTGTCTCAAATACAGCACTTTGTAGCTTATAAAAAGGCACAATCCCCTCACAGAAAAGGTGGGTCACTATCCACAATACCCCTGAAGCTCCCATAGTAGCAAATGCAACGATAATCAACTTTTCAACGTCATATTTGTATTTGAACTCATACTGGGTGGTGCACCCCTCAAGCATGCATCTATTCTTCAAGAACCAAGAACTGATATTTCCCCAAGAAGGCCCTCCTACTGACGTGCTATTAATATAATTTATGTAAGCAGCCATTTCTACCAAACTATCATACTGTTTTCCCACAAAAAGCGTCTCTGGGATGCCTATGGTGTAGTTGTAATTGATCACGTAGAGATCATCTTCCCCCGTGAGAATAAGTACATCGTGGGAGAGATACATTGTACGGGGGCCCAAGACCCCAGATCTATAGAAATGGCTCTGTACCCCGTATTCCTGGAGAGAATCACCCTCCAGATAGCACGGACCAGCAGTGTCATTATCCTGCATCAGTCTACACTCTTGAGCTGTTTGTGCATACAGACCGTCTGGTCTGATGTATAAGGCATTGCTAGTACTGTTGTCATCCTCGTATAGAGAACATGCATCGTTCCAGCCCTTAGGAAACTCGTATTTGTCATGGTTCAGCGCAGTTCCATTTTCCATCATACATACCCAAGACAGACTCAGGGCACTAACATTTGCCGAGGTAGATATAACTCCAGCCATTTTTCCCGCTGATGTAAGCACAAGCTCGTGATCTTCTCTCCACACTGCACTGGAGCTGTTGCGGATCGAACTAACTTTCTGTAAATTTTGAGACAGGGAGTGGGGATAAGTGATATTACCTAGTGACACAGTCTCAGAGGATGTGGTGTTACTGGAACTGGAAAGCGTGACCGACTGGATACCCACCATCAGTCCACTAAAATCGTACAAACTCTTTGAAGAGTAGAGCTGAGTAGAGCTGTTTGTTGGATTGAACGTCTGGAAAAAGCTAAGCTGAGCTTGGGACGCCCCGAAGTAGACCATCAAAAAGCACCCATTTTCCGTTCCAAGCAGGTTATTTGCACATTGATGAACTTTTGCTAGGTCATTTTTCTCGAGATTAAATGAGAAATCAGAGGCTGGTAAGGTGCTGGAAATTGCTCCGTGCTTGCGTTGGTAGTCTGAAGGGTAGTAGAACTCCTTCAGGGGGCCAATGGGGAGTTGCAAGAGGGGGGATAATTTAGCATAAAAGGCAGAAAACACCAGAAATGCTGTATAGATAAGAGTTATTAGTATCACAGTGTGTGCTTTACTGGTTCTGCCTCCTAACTTCTTCACTTTGCGCAGCATTGAGAGGTAAGCCAAGACCTGGGAGGCAGAAGGGCAAAGTTGCACAGTGTTTGCGAGGCGTGATGAGGTAAAGTATGTTAAGAGGGTTGTGATCCGTTGAGCAAGGGAGAGGGTGCCAATGGAGCACAAGTTTAGAAGAACCTGGCGGCCTATGTTATCTGAAGCAATCATGGAGAGCCTAAACACTGATTTGGGTATCCCGGGCACCACTATATATATATATATATATACGACGTTTAGTGGTATTATGAATCTTTAAATAGAATTTCTATAGCTAAAAGTTTTTGTGATTATCGCATGGATCTGATCTGAAGAAGAATGTTTTCAGTCTGTAGGTTGTAAATTGTGGTGGATAAGGAGCTACTGCATCATATATGATTATGATCTAGAGGCCAGTGGTGTGTATAGCTAAGTACTCATATAAATGTCAGCACTCAATAATCGCGAAGGGTCCTGTACAGATTGCCAAAAGTTATGCAAGCAGACGCACACTAAGATAATTAATTAATTACTTTCTCAAATATTTATACTAAAAGGGGATGCATCATCAAGTGGGAATAAAAATTTGATCCTATTTGAGAGACCGTACTTTGGGAAGTGACAATTCATGATCACGACTTGAGAGCAGCATATATTCTGCAGTATGGCGAACACATACACCATATAGAAGTTTTAAACAAGGAAAGGCTCAGAAAATCTCTAGATCAATTGATCCAATGCGCTATTACAGATTTATCCATATTTCTGTCTCCTATCCCTTTTGGGTTACTTTATATGTGTAAGGTTTCCTGGTATCAAAGAGAAAATTTTGAGTGTGATTTGATCTAAGATCAGTATTGCTATCTAACTCATTATGATCCTCACAAATGACATCTCTCGACAGGTTCTTCTAAATTTGTGTTCCATTGGGACTATAGCTGCGGCGCTGCAAATTCTTCTGCTTTTTGCAGCCGTGATCTCTATACCCTTCGCTAACACTCTTCAGATCAGTTACTCCTTCACCCAAAGCTTCTATTATGTTCTTTCACGCAGGAATGCAAATGAATACAAGCACACTCTCCCCCTCGTAGCCGTTACCATTCTCTTTCTCTCTGCTCAGGTCTTCACAGCGTTCTATTCTGAGCTTTCCCCTGTTGAAAGCCGCCCAGCTGGGCTGTACACTCCCTTCAACTATGCCAGCCAGTACGCCCAGCTGCATGGTCCTATACAAGCACAAGAGCTTTCCACAGACTTCTCCTTCAGCCTCAGAAATTACAGCTTGCAGAACACAGACGCCTGTGTGAACGGTGAGATGGGTAGGGAGTACGGTTGTTTTTTGATGCAGTACTTGGGCGCTTCTATAGGCTCAGTGAGCTATTTCCAGACATATAATCCGATAACAAATGTGTATGTCAACACAGGAGTCGTGGGATCGTCGTATATTCAGGCAGCGTCAAGCACATCGGGGACGTTCAGACAGGCCTCAGAAATAAGTATTAACTCTTCGGATTTTTCTCTGAACTACCTCAAAGCAGACTTTGGTAATTTGACATATCCACACATTCTGTCGGAAGCCAACTTGGATAGCGTGGAGTTACCCTATGATGAGGTTGAAGTAATGAGCTCAACCAGCATAGCTTGGCACGAGGATCACGAGCATGCTTTGGTCGCAGGGAGTATCTCCAGCGCATTGACCACGTCTGTGGAAGTCAACACGAGCTTTATATTCAACTCATATACTAACTACACTAATTCCAGCTGGTTTCTTCAAGGTTTTGCTAACGGCAACGAGTCATTGTTGTTCTACCCCTACTACAGTGCATGCCAGTACCTTGAAGAAAAGAGTGATGAGGTTGCCTTTTACTATATCGCTAGCAACGGAACTGTTCCCAAAACTGTTGGCGAGTGCCGTAACATCATATCTTACGAAAATTCTCTATGTAATGATGTGGGAGACTTTCTAGATAACGTAGATACGAGTCTTTATGGAGTAAAAGGCCATGCATATATACTCAACAAGACTTCTGACTCGGCCATTTCTGTGCACCACGCAGCCCTCGTAGTGGGTGTGGGAACGGGAAACGTGATTTCGTATACATACAGTGTAAATGTGACTAGCTTTCTTTCGAGCTTGAGTCTGAGTTCGGATCTGGCACTTTTAGAAACATCAGCCTATATTCTGTACAACACAACCCCTGCTGGAGCAAACTGGTCGGATATAACTCTGTGGTACAAACTGAACCGGTGTTTACTTGCTGGGTGCACAACTCAGACTGAGTTTGAAGAGGTCTATAATGTTGAGTCGTTGCTTATCATTGCGCTTACCACTTTGGGAGGGGCGGGAATATTGTGGGTGGTTTCTAGGAGGGTGAGTGCTAAGAGAGTGATACCTTTGTGTTATATTCAAAAAGAGATTTTGGGAGATGACTCTTAGAGTTTGAATAAACGAGCGAAGCGAGCCCTCAATTTGATTGGTGCAGTGGTCCACTGACTCGGTATGGGGAATTAATTGTTATATATGGAAGCCGAGTGTTTTACAGTCTTCAAGATCGTATTATAGTAAATATTTTAAGATAGACCTCTGAGAGACAAGAATTGACAATACACCTCAAAGTAATGTATATTGTGCTTCTTAATATTCAAAGTTCAAGAACTCAATGTTTACTTACATTTAAATTTTCATGTTTCACTAGCGCTGATCGTATTAGATCCCAGGATTAGATCAACCAATTGAACAACAAAACATGAAAGGACATGCCACTGATTTATATAATAACATTCCGGAAATCAACTCAATAAGAATTACTAGTTTTATGATCCACGAATCACAATCAACCGCTTACTCACCACTATCCACGTGACCCTGAGTAGCTGATGAAAAATGCCAATTGAATACCCCACAAAATCACAGTATGCTCAGAATTTCCGTGATTTCAAAAAGAAGTCTTCAAAGAGGTTTTTCTAGAAGCATTTCTCAGAGAACTTGTGTGAGCAGTTCTTTCAGAAACCTGAAACTCACCCTGAATAAAGCTTTAAGCGCTTACAGATTCTACTCTATCACCACAAAGGGGGAGGAAGTCGACCCCAAAATCGACCATCTCACAATAGATGAGTACCACGACAAAGCAGACGAATATCTTGAGTCCATGGTAGAACAGTTAGAAGCCCTAGGAGAAACATATAAAGAGCTAGAAGTGGATTATGCTGATGGGGTGTTGAACATGGATATGCCCCCTCTTGGACTGTATTGTATTAATAAGCAGCCTCCTAATAAACAGATTTGGCTGTCCAGCCCAGTAAGTGGGCCTAACCGGTTCGATTTGGTTGGGGGGAAGTGGGTCTCCTTGAGAGACGGAAGCCAGTTGACTCAGGTATTGGAGGAGGAAGTTAGAGACGCAAGTGGCGAGGACTTTAGATTCGATTTGGATTGATTTGGGCTGATTTAGTGGTTGACTTGTTGGTTGGTAAGACTGATCTGTTAGATTGAAGATAATCTATATGTTAATTTTTAAGATGAGTTTGGCATTGGGTTGTTAAGACATACACCCAGATGTAATCAAGTTATCTTGAAAGTTATCTTGATAAGATTTTATTAAGTCATTAGATGTAAATATCAATATCTCCTAGAATTTTGTATTTTCATAGAAATTTGTGTAGAGATAAATAATGTTTTGTTGTGTTGAGGAAGCTGTTGCGCGTATATTCTATTCGTTGAGCCTATAGAAAACAGTCTACTCCACTATTATTTGATCTTGAATTGAAGATAACCACCTAATATTCTAAATGGAACAACAGGTCATCTTGAACGTAAGTTCACGCACCAGGGTGCTACATAAGACTTTTTGCGGTCTCAATCAAAAAAGAAAAAGATAGATTGAGTCTATTCATTGCACGTGAATACACTGGGCTTGATAGAGACATTTTCAAATAAGTCTAAGATACTCGATATTCCTTGTGATCTTTTCAATGCATTCATTGTCTAGAAAATTGAGTGAATGGCATATAAAAACTTTTCAAAGAAGAGTACAGACCTACTGAAACTGTTGCTACTATTTGCTGAAGTGCTAGGTCAATGCACATGTGCTGCCTGAGGTGTCATCTTGATTCTTTCTATATTTGCCAAGATCATGTTGGAACACTACACTGCTCATCACTGTGAATACTAACAAAGCGATCTGTCTAAAATTTTGAAGAAGTTCAACTGAGGGTGCTCGCGGGTCTAGCTAGAACGCCTCCCGCCCATAGAAAATGTTGTATACATCAAATGTAAAACATTGCATTCATCTAAGCAGGTTAAGCATTCAACCGGCTGAACAACAAAAACTGTGAAGAACACTCGCTACGCTCGTGGTGAATTGTCTACAAAAAAACACACATGTAAATTGATCATTCAACCTGATCCTCGAAGCTCTCCCCCACCAAGTCAGGAATGTCCCCCTCCTCAGCAGCACCCTGGGCAAACTTGGCCGCCAGAGCAGCGTCCAAGCCACCATCCTTCAATTGCTCAGCCAACAGAGTCAAAGTGGCCAAGTTCTCCTCACCCAACTGAGGCAAAATGTTTGGCAACATCTCGGTCAAGGTTTTTTCTTGTGGTCTTCCGTAAACAGCGTAAGTGTTGTTCTGAGTCAGGGCCTGGATAGCAGCTCTGTTGAAGTGCATAACCTTACCATCGTCTTTGAAGAAGTTGACTTCCTGAACATTGTCCAAAGTTTCCGGGTTCAATTTTTTAAGGGCGGCTTGGAATTTAGTGTCGTCGTCGGATGGAACGTTTTTCTTGGCTTTCCGGCGGGCACCACTGGTTAGTATACAGAAGCGGGTGGTGAATTCACTCGTGGTGAACTAAGTTTTTTTAATGAGTGTTTGGTCAGTTTTTCGGGTAGTTCGAACATCTCTATTATCATTTGATTGAGCGGCCACTTATTGATTCACTTTTCTAGGGCCATAAAAAAGAACTGTGACATCAAGTGTATATTGACTGCTTGGCATCAACATAGGCTTGCTTAGTTTGTCAATAGAAAACGAAGCAATTGGATAGAATCAAGCGACTTTCCCAATCTCTCGAAAAACATAAAAAACTTCGAAGGGTTTGTCATTTCGGCACCAGCAAGTCATAGGCAGCAACGCATCATTTGAAAATATATCACAAAAGACGTCAGCAATGAGAATGAGTAGATTGATTTATATCAAAAGTTTATAAGAATGATGATATTAATAGGAGGGCTCTATATGGGAAGAATTCACACACCCTGTATGTTGCAAATCCACACCGCAAAATTGAACGAATCAACGAAATTATTCAAAATAAGAAAAAAACCAACAAACCAGTAAACAAACCAACATTGTTAAAAAACGAGTTCACACATATCACAGAACCTATTCAAACCAACCAACCAATTAATAGTCATTTTCCAATTCATAACTCATTCCTAACTTCACTATCATCACCAATTGAGAGGCCCATAGAATAGCAAGCTATTGGAGAGATCAGAAAATCAATTGAAATACCTTTTGAAAGTATTGAACTACACTGATGAGCACTTTTTGCCGATACAAGTATCAGATATGTCAATTACTGCAACGCAGAATCTTCACTAAACTTCACATACCCCGGTTAGTAACACGTAAAACACACAGAAAAAAAGACTGTTCTCTTTTCACATACCAACTTTGTTAGCGGCCGAGGCCTTTTGCAATTTAGCTAATTTTTCAGGGTCAATCGGCATTTTGGATTAGGTGGTGTGCAATTTTTTCATGGGGATTTTTCACTGCGAGGGTCACCCGCCCTAACATGTACTATGCGCACGCCCACGCACTGTCTCCAAGCACCACTCGAAAGTGAGAATAACTGTTGGATTGTAAAGTTTGTCATCGAGCCTCATCTTTGGACTGTACTCGAACTTGTCTGATTTGTAGTTTATCGGTTTTTTCCACATCTTCAACAAGTTTTCATGGCCCTCTATAAAGGTAGTGTGAGTAAGCAACCCATAGACAGAGTTGTTACTACCCTTTTCTCTGGTATCCCATGAAGTTTTTGACTCGATATGCATGATATGCGCCACCTGGTTCCTGATCCTTCTGTTAAAAGGCTTGAAAGGTGTACCGAAAATGGTATTCCAATTCACAATCTTGCTGAGGATCCGCCGACGTACTTGATTCCGTGACTAGCCTTTGGGAATATCAATTCCACTGCCAAGCCTGGCCTTTACCCTTTCAACGAGAAACACGTGCCAGTAGCGATGGTGTCGAAAATGAGCTCTGGGAGTTTGAGAAAATCTTCCAATGAGATTCGCCATTTGGAGTTAAGAAAAACCTCTGTGGTGGGCTCAAGAAGGCGAAGCAGGTTTCTGAGATGCACGCTTGGCGGTGCTTGAAAAGGATTAAGCATTTTGCTAGCATATTAGGAGAAGGACCAAAGATATAGATTTTGGAGCATCTTTGGGAGGAAGCGAGTAAGGAGAGCTTGAAGGGGTTTCTTTCAGTTTCTTAGAGGTAGAATAATTGTGTCCTCGTTTATTTTTAGGCTCTAGTATTTATGGGAGCGCTCTGAAAAGTTTAAAGTGTGCTTTAATTGAGAAGGAACGAACGCTTTTGAAGCATGCCTATTATAAACGGAGGTGTTGAATCTGATTGTTTGTGATATGCTTTGCATGAAATCTTTCGAATTTTTTGTTCTTGATAGCTTTTGATAGAAAGCAAGAGTATACTTACAGTTGAATGGACATGGTGTTCTTGAAATGAAGCGGTGTATGAGGGTCAATTCGATAGCTAAAAATAGAAAACAAATGAGGACAAAAATGCAATGGAACTAAAAATGCATACTTTCTTTGTCGTGTGTGTCCATGGTGCTATACACTGAGGTGAGATCATATAAATGTGGATGTAAGTGATTGAACTAATAACTTGTAAATATGCTTGGCAACTATGAAGGTAGTGAGCAGCCGTGAAAATCAACTCGAGCCTCAATGTCAGGAGCTTGTAGGTCTATCTTTTCCACATCCAGTTGCTCAGAGCCAATCTATTTTGGGTGCACTGATTCAGATATGCAAGAGTTTTACTTAGACTTCAAACGTATACCGAAGTGATTCTATATGACTTCGTTACTACAACAGGCTACTCACTCGAGGCGTCATTTGCATATCTCAAAATTATCTACGTCAAAAGTAAAATCTTCAAAGGTATGCGCTATATGAAATTGCACCCAAAATATCATAAACCAACCATATGTTATCAAAGTAACTATTCTTTATGAAACACACTTCGGCCATACTGCTTCGCTTAATGATAAAGCTACAATCCGGAATATTCAGCATTCTACTTAGATATACCCTAAGCTAAACACAGCCGCTCACCCGTGAGCAGCTGCCTATTATGTGTCTGTGTATAGAATGACAAATCTGGAAGACTTGCCAGGGTTATCGCAGTTCAAGAGGTCTTCACGTTGGACTTCTATATTACAGATATACCAAGCTTGGTATATCTGAATATCATCAATAACTCATACCATGAGGTATCACCATTTTTGCCAAATGTCTAGCGATCAAGCCGCTTCAAAGAATGTGCTATTCCCTATTGATTATTTAACAACTCTAAGATAAAGTCATCCTCAAACTTTCAATCTGATGTATTCTTATTTCAAAATGCTTCTACTGAGTTAAACGGGCCATTTCAATCTCTTCTTGATGAATCTGCCAAATGAGCATGTTCGGTGATTTTCTTGAAAATAGATTACCTTGTGAACAAGAATTTGTGATCGATTCAAAAGCCCTCCCATAATTATGATGCCTTCTTTCTTGAGCTTTTACTATCTTACCTTTCATCATAATGCACGTTCACTTTCCTCGAACGTGTTCTATCCAAAAATTGAGCACCCAAGTTATAGTTCATCTTTTTGATTAACCCCCTTCCCCCCCCAAACAACAACCCACTCAACAAACAAATCGCCCTCACCCCCTCCATCCCTAGGCATCCCTTTCCCTTTCAAAACCTCAACCTCGCCCGCCACAACAACAACCCCCTTCGCCCTGTTCAACACCAACTCCTCATCATCGAAGAACCCTATTCTTCTTTCCCATCCCCCTTCCATGGCCTCCTTCATGCTGATTACCTCTGTACGATACAAATTATCTCCTCTTCTACGGTACCCCATATTCCCTTCCTGCATCTCCTGCACGTGCACTAAAAGGTCGCCTGGGTGGATATCCGGATGCTGGTTACCTTCTTGCTCAAGCCGGTCTACATACCCTCGCAGCGCCCCTGCTGGTATATGAACGTCGTACTCACGTGTTTTCTGGACAACTCCGTTACCCTGACACTCTGTGCATACGTGATCCACGAGCTTTCCTTTACCTTGACACTGATCACAATGAGTGCGAAGTTGCTGGAACATTCCAGGAGCTAGCTGGCGTTTGACAATGCGGACTCCGGAACCGCCGCATGTGCCGCACGTGTGGTCTTTGCCATCTTCCGAACCACTGCCTTTACAGTGCGTGCATATATTTTGCATAGTGAGAGAAAAACTTTTTGTAGCCCCAGTGTAAAATTCCTTGAGAGAAGCTGTAATTTCCACGTGGGAGTCGTCACCACGTCTTTTGCCATGTTGCTGTTGCTGCTGGAAGCCTCCTCCGAACATGTGATCGAAGAAATCGAATCCGTGGTTCTGGGGTGGAGGACCTCCATTTTTGAGTCCGTCTTCGCCATATTCGTCGTAGAGCTTTCTTTTTTCCTCGTCAGATAACACGTCATACGCCTCATTTATCTCAACAAATTTGTGTGCATCTTCTTCATTCTTATTCTTGTCAGGGTGGTACTTTTTGGAGAGATTACGGTAAGCTTTTTTGATGTCACGGTCCGAAGCACCTTTTGAAAGCCCGAGAATCGAATAGTAGTCTGCTAGAACTAGGGGGAGAAGAAGGAGCAGAAGAAGCATGGTGGATATGCTGGTAGTGAATATAATGAAATTTCAATATTACAGCCTGTCAATTAAAATTATAAAAGAAATACGCAAACACCTGTAGGAAATTTATTTTGATTGATTTATAGTTATATAAATGAGAGCCGTTTTCTAGTGAATTTTGTTAGTTGTTGGCAAGTGAGTTGATCTATTGGTAAGGCCGTTGTTGTTGTGTGGTGTGTGTTTTTTATAGTATGGTGCAGCGGAGGGTACCGTATACTTAAAAGTACACTGTAAAAATGTTGCTCATAAGAAAGTGCTCTCAGTAAAATTTAGATTGTAATACACTAGAACAGTTATCTATTTTGCCCCAAACTAAACAATTCTGCTTTGCCATATCCATCACAAGATGTTTTGAGCACAAAAAGTTCAGAATCGCAAATACAATACATCAAGAATCTACTTCAAACAGTGACGGGAACTCCCAGTGATCCCGATCCTTTATCAGATTAGAATCTTCTCTAATTTTGAGAGGCACTGTCAGCCCTATGTTAGCCAATCCTGCCAACCTGGAGATTTCATTCAGATGTAACGAAAGGCTTTCCAAATTCGGAAACCCCTTGAAGGAGATACTTAAATCTGTGATTTCATTACCTGAAAGATCCAAAAACACAAGGTTTGGCAAGTTATGAACTCCATTTAAATCCTCTATAGCATCGAAATACAAAAAAAGGCGCTCCAATGGCTTGTCACACATGTTCAAAACCCTTTTGATCTTCCCGCCTCGTGAGCCAAACTCTTTCAAAGAGGGGCACTTTTTTCTTAACTCGCTACCATCCAATACTCTGAATGTGGCAGAATTCATATTGAGCTCCTGTAGTGCTTCCATCTTGGGAAGGTCCTTAAGCTGTGGTATGGCGGTTTCTGAAAGAGCCAATGACTTTAGATATTTCGAGTCAATCCAAGGGAAAGCTTTAATTTCAGGCCAGAGAGGTCCAAATCTTCTAGAAATTTCATATCATCGATCTCTTTTGTATCTTTGAGCTCTGTTTCTACTATACTCAATGACTTCATCTTTTCCAGACAAGAAAGATAGCTTAACAGAGATATCAGGCCTCCCTCTATGTACGCTCTCGAGTACCCCCATGGCCGGCAAACCGGATTCCAGAAACTGAGCGTTTCACAATTTGAGATCCACCAAACTGGTAAGTGGGCTAATGACTACATCAACAAGAACTCTGCTTGTAACCAGCTAGGATTTCAAGGCGCTGCCGTTTTCTGGGAAGTGTTCCAGCTTAAACTGAACCATGCGTAATTCACAATCTTCTAATCTGACCAGAGTAACTTTTGGAAGGTTAACGTTTTTAAAAACAACGAATTGATTGTCAGTTATCAAAAGCTCTCGTAGATTCAGGAAACTGAGATTCTCAAAAACTTGTGTTTGTGTAGATTCACTCCAAGAACTCTAAGTGCTCACAACTTGGAAAAGATTTGATCATAGAAAATTTATAGAAACACGTCTGAGAAGAGGACAAAGGCCTACAAAATTCCCCTCTGGAGTTCTACATTGATCAAGCCTGAGCTTTTCCAATTTTGGGCATTTTGAAAGAGGCATGTCGGATTCAATCATTTTTAGACTCTTCAATTGGGGATTACTGGCTGAAGTTAATGAAGATTTCTTTACCTAAACCTCCTCACAGCTCATTTCCATGCTTTCTAAGTGACCAAAAACGATCAAATGTGTCAAAATGACTTTCATGTTTTCAAAAATATCCTCTTTAAGAGAAGGAGCAGCTTCGCAATACACTAGCTATTTTTATCTAAGCCCAAGACTTGAGATATGGAAACCCTGCCCGCACATAGCTAAACTTGGCGGCATTCTCAGAAAAAATGCTCAAATTATGGATGGGGAGGTTGGAGGTGGAGGTCAAAATATCCCGTATTTGATGAACTGGATTTTTGATTTTCAAGTATGAAGATTTTAACAAAGGCAAATGAAGTATGAACTCACTAACATCACTTTCTATGGAGCGATCCTTGAAGAGGACTTCGAGATATTCTATCTTGGAAAGGTTTTACAGATACTTTCACAGTTTTCCTAGGTCTATTATGATACAAAAAATCTATTCCATTGACATTTCATACCTTGGCGGTCACCACAGTCATACCCTGGGCCGCCAAAGTAAGCCCCTGGCAACCTTCTGCACGGGCTGTGCACCCTACATAGAAGGTTGTTGCCTGTCCGGCTCCCACTTTATAAAAGGCTTTAGGGACACAAACACATGAAACAGTATTACAATTCACTGGGCCCAACACAGTTTTGGTCTCTTCCAAAAAAGCGACTTGGGACCGTGCCTGAGACACGGTAATTGGGTAATATTGTTTGACTCCGTTAATCACATTCGTACCGACTGTCTGAAAATTTGGATTCGGTGGCAAAACGCTTGTTCCAGCATTTGTGAAACCGTCGCACGAGAATCTTGCTCTTGGATACTTTGCGCGAAGACTAGCGTAAGGAATGTATGTGCCCTGGGAAAATGGAGTAAACTTCGGAACCTTTTGAAAGGCGCTGACCGCAAATTCTAAGTAAGCGCTGCCTCTCACGTCGGCAGCAATTGTCGAAATTGTCGCTCTTTTTTGAAGCACTGTGTCTGTATAAACTATTGGCTCTGCCGTTGGCTCTAGACTCTGTGTAGTCAGGGTAGCATTGCCTGCAGTAGGAGCCAAAGCAGATGCGAGATTCGAGCTAGGAAGAGATTTTGAGTACGATATTGTATCGAAGTTTTCGCCAATGAACGCTCTCTTGAAGATACTTACTATGGAAGACTGCAAGTACTCAAGTGCTCTCTTTGTCGCGGATCCAGTGGCCTGAGTGGTCTGCGTAGTCAGCGCACTCTGCTTTTTTCTATCTTTCTTCTTGACATAGCCCGTTTTTGTTGTAGTAGTTTGGAGATAGCACTTTGACTGAAATGAGTTGAATTCATTTGTATGTTTATTGGACTGGTGTGCCATCAACAGAGCGACCAAGTTCATATATTTGTTACCAGTCAAGAAGCTCCTTCCATTGGAGATGAGACCATCCAGTAAGGCCGCCAGTATCATATTGCTATTCACGCCAGAAAAAGACTTTCCTAAGTTCGTCACAAGATTCAGGTACGCTTTCATGAAAGGACCACCTTTTGGAGGAACCGTAGTGTATAATGTGTAACCTTCTAAATTTAACGGGGTTGCTGCTGTTACAGCGAGCAGAATTGATTTTCCTGTGACGGTACCGCGAGAGGCGTAAACACCGTGCAAGAGAAACTTGTTATTGAGAACGCTGAAAGATGTGGAGACGGTCATGTACAAACCAACGTCGGAGCAGGCTACAGGGGCTGCACCTGCAGCACACGCATTTGAGCCAGAATTAGTTCCAGAGCCGGAAGCTGCTCCCGAACCCGACCCACTCGCAACATTTCCCAGTGTTCCAGCGGCCGCATCCCGCGCGCAAAGGGCTGGCTCTTCCAGAGCCGTCAGTGCTCCAGACTGTTCAATAAGATTTGTCAGGGCAGAGAGCGCCAGGCCAGCTGTTGGGTCCATAGTTGTTACTAGGGAACTTGCGCCTGTGGCGATACCCTGGACTTGCTGGGAATTATAAATGGTTCCCGCAATGTGTGTGTTCGTGACGGACTCGAAAGTCTCAGATAGAATGGTATTAGCGATGGGAGTTTTGGCAAGAGTCCCAAAAGATTCCACGCCAGTGGACTTTATACTGACTTCTTCAGCTGACACTTTTTTCGGTGTCTTAGCGTTCTCTCCTTCTATCTTTTCAAGTTCAGAATTGGAGCTTTTGAGAAGCTTGAGGGGCGACAGACAGGCGAGAGGAACCAAAAGAAGTAGGAGCTTCATCTCCGCTTGAAAGTCGAGATGTGGCTCACGAGGGTCTCATGCATTATATATATCTATGCAAAATGTATCTCTATGCACTTTTCAAACGCACCTACCATACTTATGCATGTTAAATGTCGGGGTCGCTTCATATGCTGATTGAAATATAACATATCACAACATAAAACATTTCATGTTACAAACAATGCTATACTATGTGGAGGTCAAGAATTTGTTCTTAGGGGTGATCAATCATTAGAAATCAGAGAATTAGATCTTTGTATCTTGGATCCGAAGTCAAGGATAAGCACTAAAAAACGGGAAGTCAAATATTGAGTTACGAATAAGCGAGTCGTGTAGTTAGCTAGATTGTCTTTGCTTGGTATTTGAACGAAGATGCTCCTTTTTATACTAGTTTCTTTCGTTGATTCTTGATCATTAAATTTGTAACCGCAGAAATCAACTCTTTCAGACACCATGATGGAACGCCTCCCAGAGACCCTTCACACAACTTGGCCCCTTCAAAAATTAACTTGGTGTCTCAATTTACCAAGGGTATCAAATTCATCAGCCCGCATGCTTTCGCCTAAATAAGATTCATGCACAAAAAGTACTGTCAGCAGTAAGCATCAAGGAATATGTCTTGCGCCAACTTGATACAAGTTTTGATATGCTCTTTTTCACAATAATTAATGTACTACACCATCTCTGCGGAGTTGTTTGGGAAAGCTCCTGATTCAGATATCAAACTAGCACCTATACCAGTATCAATCTCATTTGTACTACAGTTCCCAGAGGCATAGGTGTCCTGATTCTGAGAAACACTATAGTTGTGTTTTGCATATATAATGCCGAAACAAAACAAAACTAATGCTACAGAATTTTTTACGAACTCCTAAATTTCAAAGTGCCTTCCAAAACAGAACAGCCACTAGCGTACAGTTGGCACGGTCACGTAAACCAAAGTTCATAGACGTATATTCCACTAAATTAGAGAAGTCTGTTTACACAGGAATTTTTTTAAAAAAAGTTCACTAAAATTCTACTCCACCGATGCCCGAAATTATCACCCTCTCGCTCTCTCACAGGGCAAATCATCTAAACACCCACTTTTTCAACGGCTTAGAATCATATCTAGACTATTCCGGAAAGACTCAGACACCTGTAGACTTTTCTGTGTACAATGCAAGCACCAAGAACCAACTCACAAAGACCATATCCTACTCACCCCGAATCATGCTCTGGGACCTCCAGAACGGTTTTGGGGCTCTAGATGAAACCCAGAGCTACGAGGACCTGCTCACAATGCGAAATATAGACGTCTTGAAGACACAAGGTGTCGAGAGCTGGGATAAGGGTATTGTCCAATTGGAGCTAGAGACCGGCAAAAAGAAAGAAAAATCGGACTATCAAAAAGCCCTAGATAACATGACTATAGCACCTAGGTTGACTGTAGAGAACACTCGTTATTGGTCTGATTACGCTAAGCTCATATATCCTGTACGCAGCTTCAACACTCTCAAAAACTGGAGAATGGAGCCCGAGAGATTCCCTGAAGGAGTGTTAAAGCATGACAGCTCAGAGAAGCCCCGGCTGTTTGAAGATTTCTCTTTGGGTGTGGAAGAGTGGAAAAGTAATTTCAGTATGGACTATTTGGATGATAAGTTTAGGCCATTTTTAGAAGAGGCAGACACCGTGTCTGGGTTGAATTTGGTAGTTGCAGGGGACAGCGGGTGGTCTGGCGTACTGTATGAAATGATACCTTTAATCAAAGATGAGTTTTTCTCAAAGCCTACGCTTTTTTCGTGGGGTCTATTTTCTCATAAACAGCCAAGAAGTGCAGTGCAGACGATAACAAGAATCAAGGCAATCGTAAGTCTTGCTGAGCACAGCACTTTGTTCTTCCCTTTATCTACACCAAGTAAAGTACCAGGCAAATTTTCAGATACACCTGAGTTGCGCCGCTCTTTTTGGTACACTAGTGCTTTGGACTGTATCCCGTACTCTACACTCATGCAGTTATTTTGCAACAAAGACGCTACTCACATGACGGATTTCGAGAACTGTGTTACTCAAGGCACCAAGAGAAATATCATTTCAGACATGAGCTCTGCAATTGGTTCGCAGAATGATTATATAGATAGTAAGTTTTCAACTATGCAGCATAGTGAAGGGATTTTTGACAATGCCAAATACAAAAAACCACACGTTTTTTCAAAAAACATTGTTAACTGCCCCTCTAAAAATAAACCCGATGAGGCTTTGATCATTGAACAGTTCGGAGGGTTCTCCCAGCTTCGTGAGCAGGGGGTCTCTTTGAGGGGGCTCACTTGTCACACAAACGAGGTACAGTTCCCAGTTCCGGACACATTTCCCGCAGAGTATATATCTATTGATTCGCGAAAAGATTCTGTGACTGCTGCGTTTGTGTCGTCATCTAAGGTTCGCTATCTGATGGTGGACTATGGCAGAAAAGTCAAAAGTATAATGCGGAAGAACATGGACGAGAAGGAGGAATTGGTGGAGGCTATTGCAAATATAGCTCAGGAATATGAGGGGGGGTATGAAAGTGATTCTGATTGGTCATGAGGGGGCGCTGACTATGTAATCACTATGTAGCTAACTAACGCCTTATACATAAATACTGTGGCAAGTTTTAATGTGTGCTTTTAATGTTGTTGATGATTACAAATTCATGAGGATTTGTAGCTTTTTTGTTTTCTTAGTGTGCATCACAATATAATACACTTTTATTCATAAGCAGACATTCTCCTACTACAAATACAGCGGCATGTAATCAAAAAAAGTAAGATCATGTACTCAAATTTTCAGCACCAGTCTACCGAAGCGAGGCTGGTGTGAATGAATAGAGTGATATACCTTTAGATGGCTTCCACATATCAACATATCAAACCCCTAAACAACGCAGCTTTTCTGTCTACTAAATCTGTTCCGATTGGAGCCGATTCTCTCGCTACCTTGGGCACTCACCTAGTGTGAAAGAATACCCTGGAGATAAGATCATACAAGTAGATAACTTTTATCCGCTGGCCGCTTGCCTCAGGGGAAGAAATACCTCAGGTTTGATACTCGTGCGTAAGGATGCTCTCTCTCTTGTTTCCTTATTAGTAGAGATGGTCAAGACTTCACCATCGTTCTGACCGCTCTCCGGGTCACTCCTTTGTTAACTTTCGATATAAAAACCCACTCTATTTCAAAGAGTCAAAACTACAGTCAAGCAATATTCATACAATTATCTGTCACTAAACCGCTCTATCAAAAAGTGAAAGTCTTGAAAGAATCGGCTGATCATTGAATTGATAATTCAAAGGCAGAAGTGACATTATTTTTGGGTTTTTGAAAATGAAATTACAGTATAATGCATTACCTTTACTCGAGTATCTTTCCATCCTCCTTCCCTGTATTCTCCTCCCTCAAAAATCAACCTGAATCTCCTCGCTCAACTCTCGCTTCGCTCGGGTTTGGCTCGAGAGTAGTTACACCCTTATCTCATTAACAATCTCCTCCTTAGTGATCAAATGCCCGACCATCTCTACCTCACTCAACAACTCATCGACATTCCGCATCCACTCGTTCAAAACCTCATTCGCCCCCTTCTTCTCTCCAAAGACAACAAGCTTCTTAGGCCGGTTGATCTTCGCATAGATAACGCCCTTAACAACCAACTTTCCTATGAACTCCTCAGTCTCGTGCTCCTCCAAGTCCAACAATTCGTTCACCCTTCCCAATGAAATGCTCGAATAGTACTTCGCAATAATCCGAAGATTGTGCTCAATAACCCGAGCTCTCAAATCTCCGAATCTCTCGGCCCCCCTCTTTGCATCTCCGAACACCCCGCTTCTTTCAAACTCCCACCCAAACAGCTCCTTGACTATCGGCCATCTCATCAATTCCTGCCGAATAAACAGCTTTACCAACTCATAGTGTGTGTCCAAACTCTTCAACGCTGGGTCTGCATACACCTTATGGAGAAGATCATGCTGGAGGTTATCGAAAGGAGCAAGTATAACAAAATAAACTATATTCACCAAAACCCCACTCTTCTTGGATTCTTCAACAATAGAGTATATCTTCATATATTCTTGTGCAACCTCAAGGTACTCACTCAGGTGCAATGCAATCTCAACTTTCAATTCGTGGAATCTCTCTTTGAGAGCAACCAAGTCATCTCCTCCCAAAGTACGCTCAAGGATCTTTCTGGAAAGAATCTTGGCTTGCTCGAAATCGCCTTTTCGAATCGTTAACTGCATTTGTTCTAAGATAAACTCAACTTTCTCTTTCAACTCCATAGACCCATAGGTCTCGACTCGTAACTCGCACATGAGCTCTGTGGCAAGGTCTAAGTTGCCTTGGTCTAATTTGATCTGGGCCAACACCCGCGTTGCACGTGCTCTCTCCACCTCAACAAAGATCTTATTCTCACAAACAACTCTCACGCTCTCAATCACCTCCACTTTAGTCTGTGTGTCTGTCACACTCTCCAAAGCAGAGAGAAGTTTCTGGACCATGTGCTGCACCAGAAGCTTCAACTGGCCATGCTTTTTGGAGAGAAGTGTAAGTTGCTCCGCTAAAAGGGGCCAATCGTTGTTGGAGGAAAGAACGTCCACAATTTTTTCGAGAACGCGTTTGGAAGATTCGAGGTCGGACGCTTGACGGGTTTGTTTCTCAAGGAGGAGAAGTTTGTCGAGTGCGGATTTGTAGGAGGTCAGGTTAGTACCGCCAACCTACGAGCAAAGCAAGTAAGTTGGTTCTTCTATAGTCACCAAAGGATCTATTCCATACCATTCAACAAACAAGTGTGTTTGGTAATCCATACATTTTGACCACAGAATTAAAAATCAAAAAAGGGTGATCATCAGCCTATTGAGATAACTTGGTTGACGGTATCAAATCGACAGAGTTGGCCTTTTTATCAGGAAGTCGCCAACATTTAGATCACCACCTTCCATATACACAAAGCTAGTTATGCTTTGCGAGTATTTAGTTAAAATCGAAGAAAATCAAAGGAATTGTAAAAACCAGAAAGTTACCATGGATTGAAAATCAAGGAGAGAATTAATCCACCCCCATCGTAGCGCCACAACCTGCATGAAATGATCATATCAATATAAAGAAATAACTTTCAAGTAACAAAAACCATTTCAAATAGAAGTCAATACTTTGAAGAATTAATAAATGTCATAAAGAGTTGAGAAAAAAAGAGTTTCAATTTTTAACTCTGATTAATGTTTCTTCCAGCAAGCTCTGGATTTGCCACCAATAAATATCAACAACCAATAAACAAGGGATAAATAGAAAACATATCAAAAGATGAAACAGAATGGAGAAATAACAGGTAACCAAGAAATCGATCTCAATAAATCGCATAGTAGATGCATAGCTTATCATAGAAAGCGAGCTGGCTGACTATCAATATTCAATCACCACTAAAAGATCGAAAAGTCAAGGGAAAAATACTAACCTTAGTGAGCTCACTAATCTGAGGAAATTGCTCATTGAGCGTCTCTGAGAAATCCTTCTCTGCTTTTAGTGGCGCTTCTCTGGACATGGTGTATAGTTTCGGAAATTGCCAGTGTATTTTATTATGGTGGGTTAGGGGCCCTGTACGGGGGGGATGCAGAAGAAAGTGTACAGGGAAAGAGTAAAAGTACGCGAAAACCAATACTAGCTAATTGGCATGTTTTGAAAGGCTTTTTAGATTTTTGAGTGTTTGGTTCGTGATTACGATCAAGTCTCTTCGATGCAGTATATGTGACTGTGTACATTTACAACGATCTCACTTGATTTGATGTGTATTAAAAGGCAAATTGTCGTTGAAACAGATCCAAACTTGCTCATAAGCTCTGTCTAACATTGCGTATATGTTAAAGTTGAATATATAAGATCACAAGATTGACTTAGTCCAAGTTACAAAACAAACAAAGTGTCACAGGTGAACACACATGCAATAACGAGAGATGTTCTTTATACTCTTATACTCTTTTGATCTTTGTTTAAGCCGCTGAAAAGAATAGTAAGGCACAAAACTTGTACAATGACTTTTCTCAGTCTCTACACTTAGAATTAGGGCCTCAGTGCTGCTCAGGGCCCTAAAACTACGAAAACCTAAAATACATTAAAATACACTATCAAGAAGCCAAAATAAAAAGTACTGAAAATCACAAGCGGTCTAACAAAACCCCTCCACACCCAAAACATCTTCCAAACTTCTCAAAGAAGCTCATTCCAGAACTCTCCTCAAACCCCAAAACCACTCCCTTACACAAAACACATTTTCTGACTTTTGTACCAAAAATAGGAAGCAAAGTTATTCTACACCGTTCCCACTGTACCCCGTTTTCATCTTCTATAACTTTTAAATCACTATTTTTGCCACCCTTGAAGTCAAAAACGGTCTCCAAAACTCCACCATACAAAGATACATGAACTGGCTCTACAAAGTCCAACTCTGGACACTCAATTCCTAGTTCAGCTTTACACAAGGACATCATGCTATACACAAACATGCGCTCTTCTGTACTCAGTTCCTGTGAAAAGAAATCATACTTACGAGCCAAGTCCACTACAATCTTAGCCAAGCAACACGGTCCTAGTCTATTTAGGTCCTCACTCATTTTTTCGTATGATTCTATACTTCTTTTGAATTGTGCTTGAGCTTCAATTCTTGCTTCTTCCGAGAGTCCAACGTGATCCATGGAGCTCATTGATGGACGTCTTATTATACTGCTGAAAAAATGCAATTTTTTGAAAAAGTCACTAGCTAAAAGATTATCGATACTCAGCATAATATCATGATGAAAGCCGGTTTTCAGATATACGCTTTGGGTGGCCATTGGATTGTATTCGAAAACCGACTTTAACTCTTCTTTCATGATTGATGTCACATTTGCATTTGTTATCTTCTGTTTACAAAACGCATCTTGAGAAATGGCTGCTTCTAGAAGCCAGTTTTCAGGAGTGTTAGTACTTAGCATCCACAGACTGAGGTCTAGAACATCTCTTGAGGAATGGCCAGAAATAGGAACAAAATTAAGATAGCATATAGATCTCAGTCTTGTGTGGAAATTTGTTATAAACGGCTCAGTTTTCTGAAAGTACACTCCAAAAGTTTTCCCAGTAGGACTGAGAAAAACACTGAATACTCGTAAGTATGTGTTTTCACTGATGTGCTGTTCAAAAAAAGTTTTGAGAGGTGTGCACTCACTAGTAACAAAACCTTGAGGTGAAACTTCGAGGGATATCAAATCCCCCGTGTATATAGAGTTTACGAAAATAATTTTATTTTGGTAGAAAAGTGTTTGAAAGTCACCAAATGTAGAGAATCTGAAAGCAAAATTATTTGGTTTCTCGAGATAAAAAGCCTCTACACTCGAAGAATAAACTAAAAAACACACATCTTCTCCTTCAATCTCCTCTAAAAGTACATTCCTAATGAACTTTCCATCGGCGGGTTTGATTTCCCGTTCGCCGGAAAACTTGAACTGTTTCTCAGAAACACGGCCGCCGACAATGACACACTTGACCAGTCCATCTGAAAAGCACACCAAAATGTTTGCCTGAGCTCTGCCATTTTTTTGGGCCCACTTTGACCATTTCACGGCGACTATGCTCTCAGAAAAGCTATGGCTACATAAGACTTTAAAATCCCCATTCACCATGTGCAAATCATGAATTGAGGACACGCAAAAAAGTTTCTCGCTTTTTAGCACCGGGATATTATCACGAGCCCAATCAAAGGCCGTGAACATGCTTTTCTCGGCTTCTTTTTGGTTCCCTGAAGGAGTACCGAAAACGTCAGAAACCTTGCCCAAAATAGACCAACTAAGACCAGAATAGTCAAGTTTAGGTCCAAATAGGTATACATCACGTGCTGCAGTTAAAACAGCTAATATGCACGAAGACCCCCTTGGACCATACCCGGAGGGGGACCAGTACACACCCACACAATCTGTCTCAGCGCCAAAAGAGGCCGCAGTTAGCTGCTCATCTGTGTGTATAGCATTTTCGCGCAGAATCTGGGGAATCGGGGCTGTTCTGGTGACCGCTAGTGCATCCTCTCTAATTACAGTATCAAGAGAATTATACGAGTCCACGTGCACAATGGATGTGTATTCACTATCGCATATTGCTAATCTGCCATCAGAGGACCAGGACACACTGTGGGGACTTATAGAAGGGACTAGGCGACGAAGTAGGAGGTTATTCATTGTTGGTTTGAAGTTTTATTGGTGAGAAAAGATGTGAGGCATAAGAGATTTGTCAATTTAGTTCTTTGGTATGATTTTTATTGATTCCTGTTTTTTTTTTTAAGATTATTAGCGATTTTGTCTGGTTTTGGGAGTCTCTTTGCTGTGTTTCTTTGTTTTGAATTATTTTGATACTTTGAATTAATTTGCCGGGCGATTAGCACTTTGTGAGGGTCACGTGCTTATATTTATTCCTCATCGACTGCGCATCTCTACGCAACGCCATGCTACCCCCCCTACTTCTCCTCCTCCCACTCTCGCTAGCGCTGCTCACTCCCACACACGCTCCAAATACTTGTGCAATTTACCTGAGTTGTGGCAAAAAATCATTCTTTTCTCCCGAGCTTCCGTGCATTTCGAACACCCCTGCTCACTCTCTCCCAGAAGAAGCACGCAATGCCCTCACTGCACTTTGCGGTTCGCTGTATGAAGAAGGCCCAGTGTGCTGCACTCCGCCTCAAATCGATGCGCTCGCCGCAAACCTAAAAAAGGCAGAGTCCTTGATTGCGCTGTGTCCTGCGTGCAGAGAGAACTTCTTTCAGCTCTTCTGCCGCTTCACGTGCTCACCAGACCAGTCTCTTTTCGTGGATGTCACCAAAAGTGTTACCCTGACTCTGGGGCAGGAGGCGGTCGCTGAGTTGGACACGTGGGTCGACCCCGAATTCGCAAAAGGCTTTTTTGACTCGTGCAAGGGGGTTAAGTTCTCAGCCACAAATGGCTATGCCATGGACTTGATTGGAGGAGGTGCTAAAACTTATAAAGAGTTCTTCAGTTTTTTGGGTGATGAGAAGCCAATGTTGGGTGGACTGCCATTTCAGATAAACTACATTTGGGAAGATGATACTACTGATTTAAATATCAATACAACCTTTGAAGACGGTGCCCCTTTTGAATCAAGTAAGGTGCAATACAAGAAGCCAAATAGTTCCCAAAAAAAGTTCAAAAAACTCGAATCCTGGATTTCACCTTCGAAACCCCCTCTCCGATTTTGTAACGACTCAGACTCCTCGTTTCGGTGCTCCTGTGCAGACTGCCCCCCCTCTTGCCCCCTTCTCCCCCCTATCTCCTCTTCCCAATCATGCACAATTAACGGTCTCAGTTGCTTTCTGGCGGCCGTGATTGCTCTATACACTATCATTCCCTCCCTCTTTTTCCTTGGCCGTTTCTTCTTGTCAAGAAAAAACCCCCCTAGAATCTTCGAGGAAGCTCTCCCCCAGGAAGACTCGGAGCTGTACACCGACGACAGCTCGAGTATCGGCTCCAGACGCTTGGCACCTAACAAGGAAGTTTACGTAATCAATGGGATACTCGAAAAGTGGTTTGGAAAGAGTGCGTTTTACTGTGCGTACTATCCAAAAACAGTAATCTTCACGACGCTCTTCTTTTCTGCTCTTCTTTCCTGTTGTTCGGTTTTTGTGTCGTTGGAGAAAAATCCCGTGAATTTGTGGGTAAGTCCACTGGCCCAAGCCTACAAAGAAAAGACATTTTTCGATGAGAACTTTGGACCTTTCTACAGAACACAACAGTTGTTCCTTTACAACAGCTCTGGGCCAGTTTTGTCGTATGATACTCTCAAATTTTGGTTCGAAATCGAACAGGAAGTGCGAGAGATTTCAGCTGAGTTTGGTGGCGAGAAAGTAGCGCTTGAAGACATATGTTTCAATCCTACTGGCGAGGCATGTGTGGTAGAGTCCACTACCCAATATTTCAGTGGAATGCTTCCTTCTGAAATGACATGGAAGTCAGATTTGGAAAAATGTGCAGAGACCCCAGTCGAGTGTCTTCCTCCTTTCCAGCAGCCATTAAAGAAGGAGCTTCTTTTTGGGGGCTTCAAAAACTCGGTTCTCTCTGCAAACGCCTTGGTCTCGACCATTTTGGTCAATAATGCTGTAGACAAGGAGAGTGACGACATCAAGAAAACAGAGGCTTGGGAAGAGTTTCTCGAGGAGTATTTCTTCTCATTGAAGAGAAGAGCTGAAGAAAGAGGACTACAAATCGCCTTTTCCACAGAGCTGTCTCTAGAAAAAGAACTTTCTAAAGACACTCTGAAAGACATCAAAATCGTAGTGGCCTCTTACTTGGTTATGTTTATTTATGTGGCTCTAGCTCTTGGTCACAGTCTTCCAAATTTCACAGAGGCGTCTCTGTTTGTGCACACAAAGATCGGAATTGCCCTATCAGGCATCGTTATTGTCTTCTTGTCTGTGGGCTCCTCGGTAGGGTTATTTGCTATATTGGGAGTAAAGTCTACCCTCATCATCGCAGAGGTGATTCCCTTCTTGGTTCTTGCAGTAGGTGTCGATAACATTTTTCTCATATCTCACGAGCTCCAGCACATAAACGCACTGTACCCAAACGAGTCAGTTCCTGAGCGCATTTCACGTGCCATAGGACGCATCGCGCCTAGCATTGTGCTTTCTGCTTCCACACAGACGCTTGCTTTTTCCCTTGGCACTGTAGTTGCCATGCCTGCCGTACGCAACTTTGCGCTTTACGCTGCCACTGCTGTGGTGTTCAACGCGTTCCTCCAGTTGACGGCGCTTGTAGCGCTCTTTGCACTCGATCTGCACCGTAGCGAAGAGGGTCGATTGGACATTTGGCCGTGGAGAAAAATCAACCTCGAAGAGACCGGGGTGACCCTACTAGGGGGGCAGATCTCGCTTGATGCCCCTCAGGATCTGTTTTTCTCCACTTTATTGAAAAACTACTATGCGCCTGTTGTGTTGCAGAAAAAGGCAAAGCCCGCAGTGTTGGCCTTCTTTGTTGTGTGGCTTGGCGTGCTGCTTGCCGTCCTTCCTGGCATGCAGCTTGGGTTGGACCAAAGGGTTGCTATTCCTACAGGCTCATATCTCATTGACTACTTCAACGCAATGTATGCGTACTTGAATGTAGGGGCCCCGGTGTATTTCGTGGTCCAAGGGCTTGATGTGACGAAACGCTCTGACCAAAGAAAGTTGTGTGGAAGATTTACAACGTGCAATGAGTTTTCCTTGGCAAACGTTCTTGAGCAGGAACGCAAGAGAGAAGAGTACTCTACCATAGCAGAGCCCGCAGCTAGCTGGATCGACGATTTCTTCTTGTGGCTTAACCCCGATTTAGACGAGTGCTGCAGGTGGCGCAAGGGGACCAACCAGACGGAAGTGTGTCCCCCTTATGGCCTGCCACGCATGTGCGAGACCTGCTATGCAGGTCTTCCTTGGGACACTTCCATGGAGCACTTTCCAGAAGGCAAGGAGTTCATGCGCTATTTCAGTGTATGGATCGACAGCCCTAGCGAGCCATGTCCTTTGGGAGGCAAAGCCCCATATGGCACTTCTGTAGCTTATGATGAAGATGGCATATCTGCGAGTGTTTTCAGAAGTGCCCATGTTCCTTTACGTTCTCAGGAAGATTTCATTAAAGGGTATCACGAGTCGTTAAGAATCGTCAAGGAGTTGAATCGGGCGATAGAAGACTCACCCGACACATCTGACACATATGACGTGTTAACAAAAAAATACCTCACGAAAGCTTTAGAATATTTCAATTTTAACGTGTTTTCTGACAAACAAATCACACAAAACCAAGAAAAACCGAGAATCTTCGCATACTCCCCATTTTACATTTTCTTTGTCCAGTACGAAACAATTGTTCTGCTCACCTTCTCGCTCATTGGGTTTGCTCTCTGCGTCATATTTTTGACCTCGTCTTTCTTGCTCGGCTCCTTCAGAACTGCCGCTCTCCTCTGTCTCACTGTGGCGTCGATTCTCGTGAACGTGGGAGGAGCCATGGTTATCCTCGGCATATCGCTTAATGCAGTAAGTCTTGTGAACCTAGTGATCATAGTAGGCTTAGCAGTAGAGTTTTGTGCGCACGTGGCCCGCGCCTTCACGGTTGTAGACCGGTTTGAGTACCGTGACGGAAGAACGATGGGCTCGAAAATCCAAAGACTGTACTATGCTTTGGTGGGGGTGGGGGGCTCTGTGTTTGGAGGGATCTTTATGACTAAGTTGATTGGCGTAGGGGTTTTGGCTTTTGCGAGTCTGAAGATTTTCGAAATATACTACTTTCGCATGTGGTTGGCGTTAGTGGTGATCGCAGCGGTTCACAGTTTGTGTTTGTTGCCAGTAATGTTGCTGTATTGGGGGGGGAAATATTATGTGTATTCGCTGAGGGCGAGTGTTGTGCTGGATGATTTAGCGGGGAGGTTGAGAGCTAATACACACAACTGATACACGAGTGACAATTTCGTTTCGAGACTACAAGAGTTCTCATCAAAAGATTTCAACCAAACAATACAAAGTAGTATAATGCATTTCACCAGGTCGCTTGCTTTCTTTGCATTCATTTATAGCTGATATCAATTGGCGACACGTTAGTCCTATTAATGGTGTTCTTGAATGGCCATATTACTCCAATATATTTGTGGGCATTATGCTTGTTCAGCAGGCTTGATATGAGAACAACTTACCCACTGACTCTTGGTTATAAGGGTGTCCTCATTCAACATTTCAAAGTGGTATATTCTCTGTAACCACCGCCCCAAAATTTCCTACTTCGTCTTCATTTTCGGTGTTTCTAGTTTTGTAGCATTAATATATAAAAGTTCTAGATTTGGTCTCGTAGATGTGTCTATACTTATTACTAGACATTTGAGGGTGAACTACCTCTCTAGGTACCATGTCTAACAAAAAATACCACATCATTCTTTACGAATGACAAGGCTTCAATTCAGCATTCTTCATCTTTCGGAATGACTACTTTCGCCTAGTCAGAGACGGCGAATTTTTATAGATCTTGATGGTAACTGCATGGGAGCGGAGCAGAACACTCTACTTAATCTGGGACTGCTAAACTGTACTTTCTTTTAAACAAAAGAGCTAAGTCATCTCCAGCATCCCGGTTTATCAAGTCATTTGCTCTCAAAAGACTCTTCTTCAAAAGTTTATATTTAAAAGTATGCATAGCAGAATTTTGACATTGAAGCGGACCTTGATCTCCACAGAGAAACATGCTTTGATATGCTTCCTTCTGAGCTATATTTGAAATTTTGGACAGCAGGGTTATTTCAGAGCTCTTCTTCATCTTTTTTCTTCTTTTGACCTTGGACATGTTAACAAATTTTTCTTTCAGCCTTTACATGTAAACGATACATGAGGGCGGACTGCAACTTATAGAAAGGGAAAATCATCTAGTAGCTAGCAAGCACCGGAGCCAATTACTTTCATTGGTTTTGATTCATCTTCAGCAGGGTAATCAATGGAGTGAATCAACGATAGTGAGTGTTTTGTGTGTATGTCTCACAATATGAGCGGGAAGCGATGATATTCTTCCAGTGTTTCTCGAAGTAAACACAGATTTTTTTTGAGTCAATCAATCAAATACAGACACCCCAAGATTTGGTTCAGGAGCTTCCGCGAACTTCTCGTTTGACTTTGAAATCTAGAGGCTATCCAACTTTGATTGCATTAGCTAGTTGTAGGTTCTGCAATTCAAAATTCACTACAATTTAAACTCTCTTCATACTAAGCATTGACTATAATTAAAAAACTAGATAGACTTTTCAGAGTAGGGATGGTGATGGTTAGAAGAAAAACGAAACACAGAAAAGCATATGAGAATAGTAACATTCCTAAACAAAATATCACTTCAATCCTCCACCACCATATACTGCTCTATTTCCCCAAAATTGTTTCCTTGACCTAGCTAGAATGTCAGAGATCTTCTACACTCTTTCAGTTTTTGGTTTTGCAGAATTACAGCGCTACTGTTACTCAGCAAAAAAAGACTTGCCTACAAGAACCACGAGAGCTATATGTACAGACTAGTTGAACTCCCCCCCTTAATCCAATATTCAATTTGGCCTTCAAGCTAAGATGGAACTCATAGCTGTGTCAATCGGTGGTCAGGCAAGATGAGAGTGGCAAATGACATTTTGTAATACTTTTGAGATTGACAACAAAGTCTATAAATTCTAGGAGTAGCTTTGATAGAAAAATCAATTGTCAACAACAGATTACCTTACCTTCTCCTGTTGATGAGGCTAAAAACTTTTTATGAGACACCAGGTATCAGTTTGAATATGCAAAAAAGCAGTTATATGGAAGAGTTTAGTAAACGAAAGACAAGAAAATCAATCAAAGAATTTACTCAAGAATTCAAGACAGTATTGATAAGTGACTATGAGCAGCCGATTAGTCTCATTCTTGGCAACAATAACGAAGGCTCTTAGACACAACCCTCAAAACAGAAGATAGTCTATTCATTCAACATTACAAAATCTAATTGTTCAAATTTAATCAAAGAAAATGTTGATTTTTAGAACTTTCCTATAAAAATATGCACTCCGCAATGTGCATTAGTGCAAGTTTGCCACCCACTTCCGGAGTTAATAAAAGCATGGCTATCCGGAAAAAATAACCCCATTTGGCGCACTTATCGGAGATGCGTTACGGATTTAGTGAGAATACGACTTGGTTTATTAATGTATTATTATCGATATCTCTATACGCCCAAACTGTGTAGTGATATATAAGCACACAATTTCTCTATTCTGTAATGCCCTTTGCTCTTGTTACTGGCGCCTCCTCAGGCATTGGGCTTGCTCTTTCCAAAGAACTCATCTCTAGAGGGTACACTGTTTTTGCAGTAGCTAGAAGAGTAGAGCTTATGGAGGAGCTTGAAGCCGCTGGAGCCATCACAGCAAAGTGTGATGTTACTCTGCTTGAGAGCGTCCAAAATCTCAAATCAATTGTTTCAGAGAAAACTGATAAACTCGATATTTTGTTTAACAACGCCGGAGTTTGTTACAGAAGCTCCATTTTTGACACGAGTGAAAAGGAAGCTGAGATCAGTTTTGCTGTAAACGCTATAGCGCCTATCACGGTGACCAGAGAGTTTCTTCCTCTTTTGCAAAATGCTAAAGGAATCGTAGGCTTCACTGGGAGCACAGCTGCTTTGGTTCCGTACCCCTTCTTGGGCGTGTATGCCGCAACAAAGTCTGCACTTCACCATTACGTCAAGATCTTGAGACTCGAGCTTGAGTTGGTGGACATACGTGTATTGGAGGTAGTTGCTGGGATGGTCAAAAGCGGTATAGAGAATCTTGCGGTTCTTCCCGAAGATCTGAAGTTCAAAAATCCTAAAATCCAAGAACTTTTGAGTAAAGGACCAAATCCAAATACCGACAAAAACTCCGTGGAGCCAGAAAAGTTTGCAAAGCAAGTTGTTGATGACTTATTGGGAAGCAAGCCAACAACCTCGGGTGAAACTTATAGGGGAGGTATGGCCAATGCTACTTGGTACATGACTCTGTTGCCGTCGTCGGTTGTTAGGGCATTGATGCGGAAGATCTCGGGGATGACAGAGATCAAGAGGATTCTTCAAGAAAATTCTTGAAGAGGAGGAGTAGGAAATCCTAAACGTGTTTGTGGGAGACTCAGCGGATTGGTTGATGGTAAGTACTATACATATATATATACTCAATGTATTGACAACAAATGAGTTTTTGTAGTGTTTGCGCGTTTTGGATTCCATATAGAATCTAGTGAATACAATTTTGAAGTTTTTTCGGTTCTTGACTAGAAAGAAGGCTTTACAGCGCTACACACATGGCGTCTACTGGCGTCTACCGGTAAATTCATCTAGTACGCATAAGCTTATAAAGCAATCATAATAAGCTCTCTGATCTCTATCACTTGAGTAACACGAATCACGTAAAATATCTGACTTACTATTCGCAGCCTAAGTTCTTGTTCTCCCGTAGGTTCTGAATAGAATCTAGTCTAAGATTTTTTCAGATCAGTAATTTTAGATATGCATCATACCCTATTTCATCTGCTAATAATCTTTATACGCTCTGTAGAGTACGTGATACAAACCACCGACAAACCAATGAAGTATATACACATTCATTAGTCAATCTTTCTTCGCCAACTCCCTCAAATTACTCATAAAAGTCTCTCCATAGTTAGCCAAATTCAAAACACTCAACTGGAAATCATTCAAATAATTCCAATCCCACCCCCAGTGATACGAGACCACCAAATTAATAAACCCTTTTTTGTTTTCTTTCAAATATTTACGAATATCGCCTTTCCCAGTGTACTCTGCAATAGCCGCCTTAATGAGCCCCAAAAACACGTTAGCAAACCAGAATTTGGACGACCAGTACCAAAAAAACATTGAGTTTCGAGCTAACCGCTTCACTATGTTCTGGTCGCCGAACACGGCTATATCCATGAATAATTGGCAGAGAAAATTATTGATATTCACAACATCCTTGAGACATTTTTCGTAGGATATACTTTGAAGAATCTCTTTGGAAGACTCTGCATTGTCTGCATTCTTCCAGGCTTCTCTGGTTCTAGAGGGGATAGATTCTAGAGTGTCTAAAATTGAAGGCACATAGCTTACACTAGTGAAAATGGTGTCAAACACCCTATAATTTGCTATATAAGAATAGGAACCTCTAAAGGTCTTGGCCATCTCAAAGAGTTTCTCACTTTGAGCAACGTTACTCTTATATATTGTGCTATACACCATTTGATCAGATGTGTTTTTGACATACTTAGAAGGGTTAACTCGGTGTCGGGCTATGTGAATCCACTTCTGTAGACGGGCGAAACGGTTCAGCTCGATGACTAAGCCTACGGCTTTCAAAATTGCACTGATTAATAAGCATACGTTGGCAAGTACAGCTAGAGTGGAGTCTCTTTTGGGGCCAGTGACGAGATTGGTGAGAACGTAGAGGATTTTCCTGAGTTTTAGTTTCTCCATTGGCAAAACGAACCACTGCGCGAAGCAAAGTGTTGCGAAATGCAATAAGAAGGTTTTTCCGGTTTTATGATTTCAACTGAGTGATTGAAATTTCGATTGAAATTAATCGTAGATGATTGGCCTTTATATGGATCAACGGATACCCTGCATATTTGGCGATTGAAGCCGGTCAGCTGATCATTTGTGTATTATACTAGATATACTAGATGTAACAAATTACTTAAGTTGTAAAGTATTTTTAATGCTGTTTCAGCTTTCTATTTCACACTACATCTACTAAATAGTTCCTAGCTATATGAATGATTATAAGAGTTGATGACGTGTGAGTGCGTTTAGTAAACTTCTTAGAAAGAGTTGATATTTACAAAAATGAATTTTCTTTTTTATGAAGCTTGAAATATGATCAATTTTTGAGCCCACATGTGTTTTGTTGGAACTTGATTCGCTTAGTTTCGTTTCTCATCTCCTACAATTCTCTTCCGGGATACTAAGCGCACGCCCGGGTGATGAGCCGGACTTTGGTAAGGGGGAATAAACCCAGTGGAACGATGTGTGTTACATCATTGCTACTGAGATATGATATGTTAATTGCTAATACGCTATTCTTATTTTTCTGTGTAAAACGCTCTGCATATATAAACACTCCTTGAGCCCTGAAAACCCCAGTAAAAATCAACAATCCAAAAAATGTGTTTTCACCTTAGATTGTAAGTGATAATCTAACACAAAATAAACACTGTAGTCCGACCCTCCTTCTCTGGTATTGAGCCAACTCCAAATCAAAGCTTTCCCGGGAACTTACTAGATACCCATAGTAAAGTGCATGTAATTAGATCAAACTATAAGTAGAGCAGACTATAAGTTAAAGAGAATACTCGTATGTTCTCTAACACAGAGAGCATCTTGAATCCCCTTCCACTCGAATTTAATTCACAGATCTCCGCAAAACCCTCTCATACAACTCAATATACTCCTCAAAAGACTCTCTGATCTCTGGGTTCAAGTCCTGTTCTAAACCCCCCACATCAACTTCTCCCTCAACCCCTTTCGCGTCTCTAGTCTCACTCCCTACCTCATCTCTGGTCTCGCCCACCCCCCGGTACACTCCTCTAGGCCCTTTCAACGTCGTCATCGGGATATCCTCCGAAGAACCGGCTTCTGAGTAGTACGAGCCCATAGAGATCGACTCGCGCTCTTTGACCACGGTCGGCACAAAGTTCTCGAAAAGACTTTCGAGGTTGATCTCTACAAGCTCAGGCTCCGGCTCCGGCTCGGCCTCCAGCGATTTCGCGTTTCTGTAGCCGGCGCTATTGATGACACTTGCACTGGTTGGCTGCAAGGGGCCTTTCACTTCTTCTCTTGGCATGTTGGAGTTTGTTGGACTTGGCTGGACAGGTTCTCAATTACTAGACTTGTTAGTATTGAGAGCAATATGCCTTTGTGAAAACTTTGGTAATCTAATGACTTAGCATGTATAGTCATATCATTGAGATGGTTCTCCTCTCCTCTGAACAAAATAACCTATTTAGAATATAGTTGGAGAAGATATAGACAACGTTAAGAGTGTATCACAATAACAAAGAGTATCCTTTTCAATAATAGCCAACCCCCGCTCAAGAATTCCCTAGTAACGGGTAAAAACACAAAAGCATCAAGCAGTAAAATAACCATTACTCCGATGAATTATCAGGATTTCCGAAATCTCTTTCTGAAGCTCAACCACTATTAACCGTACTCACCTAATTTCTCTGAGTCCCACTTATATGGCTTGTGGATAAGTGTATATGTTGATTTGTGCTTGTGCGATGATGCATGTGCTATAGCCAGGCTGCTATATCTTGGTTGTTAACCTTATATAGAGCACTATAGCTTCTTTGGATGTTTCGATTGAGGTGCCCAGTTAACTTGCTGTTTTCCAAGTTTTGCGTGTATTTTTACCTGTTATCGTGGACGGATCTGTGTGCATGAGACTAGTTGGACAGCTGCGCTATAAACTTCACCTGTGTTAAGTCCGATGCACAGCCCACCATGTCTTTTGATCGTTGTCGTAGTCGTTGTTCTAATCAGTATCAGTCATGGCGCACACATTGGAAAGTAGTTTGTTGTATGTTCACTTATTAAATTGCAGTATTGTGATAGTACCCTTCTTTTTCGTTACGTGATCAAACTCCAAGACTCATTAGATTGTCAACGCGAAACATTCAAGAGCTGTGCTATACTTTGGAAGATTGTTGAAAAGGGTGGTTTTATAGGTGTTCTAGTAATTTGACAATAGGTTTTCTTAGACATCTCGTTGACCCATTGTTTAGAGATTCAAGAATCTGGTCTCATAACACTAAGAAGACCTCAGATTCCCAAAGTGTGCAAGTTGTACAGTCTGTATTTTGCCAGTGGATGAAAAAAAATTGTACAAACTTGAGCCACAAACCGAAGCATTTCATTGATAACGTTTTTCTAGAATACAAAAATAGAGGAAATCAGAGTTTGATCACATTTTCCTTCATGAATATATCGTGACCTCTTGAGTGAACCATCAAGAGTTTATACAGCATTATTAATCTCATATTCGATACAAATTTAATAATGGAGATGAAATCTTGTCATGAGGCAAAAAGTCACTATATTTGTTTACGGAGCACCTACTTTTCTCACTCTAAAATCTCCTCGTTCAATACCACCCAAAATCAAGTTATAAGACACACCTAAACCACTCAAATCAGTCCAACTTTGAGACAAAAGACACACAAAACATTCAAACTACTCTCACTAAATAAATCTCCCAAATATTAGGCTCCCACCATTCGTCCTAGAACTCCTTCTACCCCTTCCTCTTGGACACCCAAACACCACCCCACTTTTCAATGGCTCACTTTTCAAACAAACAAACAAACGCTTGACAACGAGCACACACAATTTATAACATGTCACCCCCTAAAAATGACCCCCTACCCACGCCCATCGAAGTGGACGTTGTCCCAGACAACCCTGTCTTTTCTGTGCAGCTTTCGCCGGACCTTTACAGGCTGCTCTATCTGAATACAGAACCAACCCATGGGCTTTTCGTTGCCGGGAATCTCTTGGGAGCTACCGGTTTACTTGGATTTCACATTTTTCCAGCCGAATTGGGTCCACTGGCGCTTGGAAAACGCACTGCAAGATTTCCAGCCAAGATCCAAGACTTTACTGAAATAACAGCCAGTAGAGCCTTAATTGCTCCTATTTCCCCCAGCCCACTTGACCACGTCATCATAAGTATAAACGATAAAAAATTGCTCGAGAAATTCCACAAGAATCCCCCAAAAATCCCCCCTCTTATACATACTCTGGACACCATAAATCTAGGTCCAACTCTTGGCAGGGTTCTCCTATGCGAGCCAACTTTGCAGGGCGTGACGTCGCGGGACACCCGGGTAACTTTGGTTCTTGACGAGCAGATGACGTTCTCAGAAATTGCAAAAAACATGGACTCCTCGTTAGTGGACCAACTCAATCAAAGTACGCTCTCTGTAGAAGACTATTTTTCCCAGAGTCTTGAAGAATCGTTCGACACATCTATATTAGTGTCTTCTGAAAAGGAGTATCCTTTAATTCCCCTCAAATTCCCCCTCATGCACTATACCCCACCCCCATCTGCTTTAGAGGACCCCGGAATATTTCTATACACAGACCCCCAAAACCTCATGGCTCTTAACCACTTTAGTGGAGACCATATAGAAGTATTTTTTGGCGAGATACTGCTTCAAATCAAGCTTGTGGCGTTGGTAAAGCCACATGTTTTTGATGTGGATGCAGTATATATCTCCCCTGTACTCTTCTACAATTTGGGAAATCCGAAAAGTGTGAAATTTCCTAAACATACTAACCAACCTACAGAGAGTATACCACCAGCTCGAGAAGTGACCCTCGCTCGTGTAGCGCTGCCGGCGGCCCTAAATAGACAATTTCAACACCATTTTTTAGATAACTTAAAAACACATTTCGAGTCCGCCCACCGTGTTCTCCGTAAGGGTACTCTTTTACCTGTGCCTGTAGACTCTGTATCTGCAAAATCTTTTTTTTCTGCTTTTTCTGCAAAATTCCCCCCTGCCCTCCCCAAAGGTTACCCCGACCAAATCGTATGGTTCAAAATCTCTGCACTTGAAGCTGATAAGAAGCTGAAAACCGGCCAGTATCTTCTAGACCCTAAGAAAACCAGAATGATTCAATCAGGGCTTGTTCAGGCCCCTAGCGTGCCGAGAAAAATGCCCCTGCACATACCAGAATACCTCGGACTTAAAACGTACTTCCGGTACTCCGAAGCAGCTGAAATTGCGCAAAAAGAGTCTAAATACCCTATTAAAGTGTTTGAGTACGCAAAGACTTTCAAAAACCTCGTTCTGACGTCGTTCGAACCAAGTGCACGTGACTTGGGGGTCCAGACCGCCATCCTTGTGCAACTGCTGAGTCGCAGCGTGGGAAAAGCAACGTTGATCCGCAACACCTGCCTCGAGCTAAATACAGATTTGCTTGAGATTGACGCGTATGACATCATTTCTACACCAGGATCAGACTTAAAAATGATTGGACATATAACTGGTAAACTAGAAAATGTATTATTACAAAGCGAATCACCTACAGTTGTTTTTTTCCGTCATTTGGACTCACTCATGGGCTCAGAATCCAGTGAACTGGGCTCTGGAGCTGGCAAAACAGCTTTTAGTGTTAAATTTGTCGAAATGATCAAACGGTTTTTTGTGGACTCCTTGGGATCCGTGGTCTTTGTAGCATCTGTAATTGATTCGGAAAAAATTCCAGGTCCAATAAGAGACCTTTTTGCTTTCTCTGTCGACGTTCCAGTTCCTCTGGAGCTCGAAAGAAAAGAAATGCTTAGATTCGACATAAACAATCAAATTCATCCAGATTTCACTAACCCAAAAAAAGCACCCTTTTTGCTATCCAAAGAAGTATCGCTCGACACCCTCGCTCAGCAGTCTGCTGGTCTCAGCGCGGCCGATTTGGCAGGCATCGTTTCGGAAGCACGAAGAGGGTGCGGCGCTCCTCATCTTGAGAATGGAGGGTGGCGCATCCTTGTTTTCTCTGATTTCGAGAGGGCAATACAGAGTGCGAGAAGCAGTTTTTCCGAGTCCATTGGGGCGCCCAAGATCCCTGATGTGAAGTGGGAAGACGTAGGAGGGTTGGAGCTGGTTAAGGATGAGATTTTGGATACTATAGAAATGCCATTAAAAAACCCACATCTCTTTGCCAATGGTTTGAAAAAGAGATCTGGTATCTTATTCTATGGGCCTCCAGGAACTGGTAAGACTTTGTTAGCGAAGGCCATTGCCACGAACTTTCTGCTCAATTTCTTTCTGGTCAAAGGGCCAGAACTTTTGAATATGTATATAGGAGAGAGTGAAGCTAATGTGCGGCGTGTTTTCCAAAGAGCACGTGATGCGAGACCATGTGTAGTTTTCTTCGATGAGTTGGACCTGGTTGCGCCCAAACGAGGGAACCAGGGCGACTCTGGAGGAGTCATGGATAGAATAGTTCTGCAGTTGTTATCTGAGTTAGATGGGATGAGCGAGGGGGAGGGGGAGGGGGTATTTGTAGTTGGAGCCACTAATCGACCAGATTTGTTGGATGAAGCATTACTTAGACCAGGTAGATTTGATAAGATGGTGTATTTAGGGATAGCCGATACTAATGAAAAACAAATGAATATCCTAGGAGCTTTGACACGAAAATTCGAGATGGACGGGGTGGATTTAGCTAATATTGTAGAGACACTTCCATTCAACTACACTGGGGCTGATTTTTACGCGCTCTCACTGGATGCAATGCTTAATGCCATGACCAGAAAGGCCAAGGAGACCGACGAAAAGGTTTCTAAGTATAATAAGGGGGGTAGAGAGGTTAGTACTAGTTGGTGGTTTGAGAACGTGGCTACAAAGGAGGATATTGAGGTAAAGGTGAAGATGGAGGATTTTGTAAAGGCGCGCGAGGGGTTGATTCCGAGCGTGAGTGTGGAGGAGTTGCGGCACTACTTGAGGGTTCGGGAGGGGTTCGAGGGCGGGAGAGAAAAGAAGGGGAGGGAAGAGGAGAATACCATCAAGTTGAGTAATGGAAATTCTAATGACATGCTCAATGGAAGCAGCTATGGAAAAGCTAATGGAAAAGCAAATCTTCCAGTTGATGATGATGATGAGGATTTATATGTTTAGTTGTGTTTTCTGAAAAGGTGTTGTGTAATCTCTATGATGAAATCGTACTCCAGATTTTGGTTTATTTGTATGTTGTCTCTATATATATATTTGCTGACAGTAAATGTGATTGATATATACACGACAGATTAGCCGAGTCATATTTCCAAATATAAGGCGCTGAAGCTTATGAAATCAACTTACTTTGTTAAAAGTTACCCCAAAAGTGAAACGCGAATGTTCGTATGCCATTAGCCGCCCTGTACAAAGATTCTGCAGAGTAAGACGAGGTCGGCTGGTAATTCTGTGAATTATCTTCAATGAATCTAAACATTTGGGGGCAATGTCAAAATCAGCAAATTTTGGTTCCAGCTCGAAGCCACAATACAGATTCGCCCTTCGCATTCTAAAGTTTGCAAGCTCAGCGCTCTTGACATCGGTGAAGCCTTGAAGAATGATAGGTTCGACCTTATCGAGGTCCAGCTCCTTGAGACTACATAGAAAGGCGGAATCTAACTCAACCTTGGTTATTTCATTGCAACACATATATAATAATCGATATCTAACAAACAAGCGGCGGATTTGCAATTTGAAAGTACGGTGTAGCATGCAATTACTTGCAGTTATAAGTAAAAGCCAGATTTCAAGAAAATATGTCAAACTTCTTATTAGCTTCGGAAAAGTTTAGAATGAGGTATCATGCAGTTTCTTCTGTTTGATTCACAACCATCATATATGAATATTGAATTTCAAAATGTTTGTGAAAAAATGTTTGTTTTCGAATAAATCAATACAAACTGATTCCAGAGAAACAAGAATCCTTATAATAGCTTTGAAGATTCTCTATTTTATAATGGTAGAAGGCCCATGTAGAGAATTTCCATTTTAACGGGTATTTTCCAATGCGTGTTAGAAGTTGACTTACAGAAAAGTAGAAAGAAGCACAGTTAATATTTGAGGGACAAAAAAGGAAAAAAAATGTGTTTGATAACTTGAAGATTGAAAATTGAGCTCTTTTCAACTGCGGCTCATAATATAAGCTAGACTAAGTGTACCTATATAGAAAACACATGCTAGCTAGTTTTTCAAAGCTTCATACTAATTTCCATAAGACCTCTACTCATAGACCAAGAGTTGAAAAAAATTGCGAATCCAAGCAAACCAACCAATTGCAAAACAAGTCTAAACATTCAATAAAGTGATCACTCGCTTCGCTGGTGCTCGCTTTGTTCCTGGTTTGCAGCCCCTACACAACGCGAAATTAATAAACATACTTTTCAAATTTCATTAATTGACACCAATGGCCCCACATAAAGAAAATCACTATCTTATCATCCATCTTGGGTCGGTAACGACTCATGCACAGCTCAGTCCAACGCTGGTTCTCTACGACTCGCTTCCTTCGAGTACAGTACCAATTCCTACAGTGGTGTACCAAAAAGGAGACCAATTCTCCCCAAATCCTAAGGAAGACTATGAGGCGGTCCACTTCATAAAAAATGGAAAAATCACAAGCAACACAGCACTTAACTATTTTGTGAAACTTGTGCACAAACTGCTTATCAAGTACTACTGTGTAGATAATCAGATTTATTCAGCTCCTCCACTTCTCAACATCCATTTGGTTGTTATGACATCATCGAATGTTTTGGACCTGTTTTCCAAGACTGACCTCCAAACCTCGTACAATTACTTCTATGAGAATTTGGACCAACTCAGTACCGTGACCATTGTGTCATCGGCACTTTCCCTTGTTTTCGCACATGGAGGCAACAACATGAGCACAGCCCTTGTTGTGGACGTGGGTTATGAGAAAGTTGCCATCACCCCAGTAGTCGACTACCTCCCTGCAACATTCTCAAGTATTTTACTTCCGGTTGGTGGAAGCCTTATTAACAAGCTGTTGGCCAAGATTTTACCCTCTTTCTCAGAGAACCAGATTGAAGATCTCAAGACCTCTGATATTTATGAGGTTTTGGCAGCAAAGAAGGAATCTGAAGAAGAAGAGTTGGATGTTATCAAGGCCATTTCCAAGCCTAAGGATAATGAGAGAATCACTAAAAACGCTGAATTGGAAAAAAACCTGTTCATTGATTCGAACGGGGGAGAGATTGAGATTGGGAAGGAGAGATTCCAGGGAACAGAAGAATTGATTGATAACATTTGTTTCTACATGGAATACGTCATTCTGCGCTATCCAGATATGGCCAAACGCCAGGAATTGTGGAGCAATATCATTGTTAATGGTCCTACAACCGGCATCAGAGGATTCAGAGAACGTCTTCTCGAAACTTTGCAGCAGAAATACTTGGCTGCTCTGCAGAATGAGACCAACCCAGAGGCACGCTTCAGAGCAGGAGCTGATTCTGAGACGGGGGCAGTCTTTTCACAGGCTCCTACAGATATATCCTTTTTGGAGAGAGCTGCATACTTCCAGGATTGGAAGGAACACACAGATCCTAACGGGATCAATAGCGAATTGTCCATTTTGGGAGCAGCAATTTACGTGCGTTTGTGTTTTGGGCCGGGACTGCATCATGCGGTCATTAACAATATTGGGAACGAGTTGTATATGATTCGGAGGGACGATTTTGAGGAGCACGGGCCAGATTTGATTTGGGATTTGGGGCATTAATTGATCGTCCGAGTGGGGCAAGGATTGAATGCATTGATTGGAGCAAAATGAATTCACCAAACATATCTATATGCTCTACTGAAATGCAAGGTTTATTTGCCTCTGCTTGTTGCATAGTGTTTTGTTGTATATCGCAATACCATAGCGAGGTAGCAATCCTCAGCATGCACATACTCAAGATCCGCCCACAAATGCAAACACCCAACAAAGTGGTATATCCTTGTATGCACTAGAATATCGTACCTAGTTGCAATGCAGTGAACGAAATATGGTGCATACTCAGTGTATCCTAATTAGAATTGATTAGAACAAATTCGCTACAAAAGCAAAGTGTATCCATTAAGTTGTTAAATATAAAAGTATTTCTAGGGTCGGTGTATCTTCAATAGAGACCTGGGAGTGAGGTATGAATACACCTAAGGAAGGTGTTTCCTTAATTAATTGTACCATTAATAACTGTAGATTTGTTTATCGATCCTTTTACCTGAATTCAACGTTCATTGTGAACATTCGATAGCTGCACTCAAATATACACCGCTTTTATGTTAACTAGCCTGCGTGATTCGTATCTTGAATCATTTCAATGCTCGATTGAGTAACAGGGGCTCCACAGCATAATCCTTTTCGTCAAACTACCAAAATCCCGCTATTTCACTTTTTCGCAGGTTTCTTACTTTTAAATTGAGTTAAGTAGATATCTTTGCAACTGCGTTGTTTCTAGAACATGACCTTCATCGCCAATCAACACTTCCAATTTCGGGTGTCTCGCGACAAACGCATAGCTGCTGATGTTGCAATCGCTGGCGTTCAACTCTTTGAGGAGAGGTGCTTCCATATTCGGAGACCCCTGCAACGGATTACATTGAAGATCTAGCAGCTCAAGAAGTGGGAAATAGTAGTCAAATCTTTTCAAGCTGTTTTTGGAAACATCCAAAGTCTTCAAAAATTCCATGCTTTTAAAGGTGCTGAGGTTGCAATCTATAAAAGATGCATATTTCAATAAAGGGCAATTGAACTCTTGTAATTCACAGCCACTGATATCTAGTTTTTCCAACTCTGGGCAATCCAAGCTGCGGGCTCTACAATGTTTCAAGTGTAGTGTTTCCAAGTATGGCATTTCCAAGTGTCTGGCCATGGGGTGTGTGGTGCCTTGAAGCTTGAGCTCCGTGCAGAAAGGGAAGAGATCTTTGAGCTCTCTGCAATCCCCTACAAATATGCAATTATGGAACAGTATGCTTTCCAAGTCAGGAAGCTCGTCCACCTCCTGAGTTCGAACTCTCAGGTAAGTTCTGCTTCCAACCGAAAGCATTTTAACGTGTCCCAAGGAGGCTATATGTTTCAAATCAATTTTTTCAGAGGTGATACTAACATCGTGCAAGAATGGGGCCTCCTCAGAGGAGCGAAGCTCGATGGAGTAAAGATCTAGGAACTCCAAAACAGGAAACTGTGAGCGTTTATAATGAAACACTTCATTTCCCGAAGCATAGAGATTCAAGTATCTGAGACCGCTGCAACCGAATAGTAGGGGAAGAGTGTAATTTTCTAGCTCCAAACATTGTAGCCGGTCTTTGGCGTATTGCACTATGATATCCGACTTCAAATACCTCAATTTGAGGGAACCAACAAATGCCTTGAGGCGCTCTTTAACGTGCCTCAGATGAGACGAGAGATGGACTGCTAAGCACGTTATGTATTGTCTGATTTCATAAAGCGCTCGAAAATCTGAGGCATCGTTAATGCGAATGAATACTCCGGAATATTCTTCAGATAGGACTCCAAAATCAATCTTTACGCCGCTTTTGAGGATTACCGTGAGCGCTGTGGCTTCTGCGGGCTCAAGAACTGGGTGCACAATGTATACATCTTTGAAAAGGTGAGGCAACGCAAAACAATGAGGAACAGAAACTGCAACGATGTCTGAGAGCTCCATATAGCTCACTATCTTGTAGAGAATCTCTTTTGGGAGCTCATTATGAGTGTTTTTTTGGGTTTTCATGTTGCTATGTCAGAGTTCGCAATGGAATTTATATGGATCATAGAAAGGAAGGTAAGTAAGAACTCACAGAAAGAAAGGATTTTGCAATGAGCCACAATCGCCTTCATTGTTGGGGTTTATTAGAGACCCTTGGCTTTTTTCCAATCTGAGGAGGTAAAACTGCAAATTGTATAATTTAAAAGGTATGAAATTGTGACCTCAAGATCCATGAATTTCCAGTATCTCACTGAAATGTGGTGATATCGGTCTTTCATGGTCTATGACTGTGCTAAAACTTTCTTGTAGTGATTTTTGATTTCCCAGGCTTGTATTTTTTGCACTGTCGCTTGCTGTAAGAAAAATTCGAAATTCTCATCAAAAAGAACTACAAAGGCAATCAAAAACACAATGCTTCAATGTTTTAAAACAAACCAACTTCAATAGAGTGCACCTGTCACACTATGTCATATTTATGTATGAGTATCGAATGATCACCGGAAGTCAAATAACTAGCAAAGTGTATAAGATATTGAACACGCACACTCAAATATCTGGTGAATCACAATCTACATTCCTTGACTCTAAAAGAAAATTCAAGCTAAGCGTTGAAGGTGTTCTCCTCACTATCACTCTGCACTTTTGTAGCTTTCTTACTGAGCTTTAGTGGACCATTTTCTACAGCATCCCTCTGTCCACCCACCTCCCCTATCTCATCTATTCCACCCCCCCTGTCCTCAGAGTCCGACACATGCTTCTCGTCCTTCTGATCCTTTTCTATCCACTTTCTTAAAGCTGGAACACAGAGATTGGCCAACAAAACCTGCTGTGTCAGATACAAAACCAAAGGCGCCAAGATCTTACCCATGTTCGGGAAGTTATCGCCATACTGGGAAGTGGCTAAAGATATAGCCAAAGCTGCAGATTTGGCAGGACAGAGAAAGAGAAGCGCCACCGAATCGGGCTTATTGAAATAGAACAGTTCAAAGAAGCGATGGACTAGTCTCCGTGCTCTGTGATTTTTTGCGGGCATCGGCCTGTCCACGAAAAACGTTTTTATAAAAGTGCTGCGGATCATTACGAATGTAATTCCAGAGAACAAAAAGTATAAACCAATATTCACAAAAAACGTCATCACGATAGAGGCTCCCGGGACACTTGTGAAAGCCTTTTGGTAGAATGCAGTAGAAAAGGACGCATAAAGATTGAGTAAAAGACAGACACTTGCTACTTTACCAAGCTTCAACCGCTGGTTCCAGTAGAGTACTTTTTCTGGGTTGATGTTCACTACACACTGGCCCAAGAACAAGGGGACAAAAACAGAACAACCCAACTGTTTCATCACTCTGCGATAAACAGCTGCAAAAGTTGTTCCGTTTTTCGGGTTAGCAAACTCCCATCCAGGACACACAAAATACATCTGAACTAAAAGTGGCAGGAAAAAGGCGCCAAAAAGGTTGCCTGTAAAGACCATCGAGACCAGTTTTTCGAAAGTGCCTTTTGCTTTTTTCGTCATAATGACGTTGGAAGCGATTGTGGTGGGACATGTGCTTGTAACGACCATCCCAGCTAAGATCCACTCGTCTATTTGACCATTGTGACACGCTTTGATGCCTGTGCAGATCCCAAAGACTATGGCTCCCGTGACCAAAAATTGTAATATCAAAGCAAGTAACTGAGCTCTCCAGTCCAGAAGATGCTCGAGGAATACACTTGTTCTCATCAGGAGACCATTCTGGAAAAAAATCACGGCAATAGCTAAATAACCGATGGTGTATTGGGCTTTTATAGTACCTCCATGGCGTGCAAAATTGGGGTACTTATACCCTAGAGCAATGAAGGCCGCAAGAAACCAATAGAACCATTGCAGGAGAATGAACAGCACAATTTTTTTGGCCGTGAGCTTCAGCCGGAGGTAGGCACTCCATCTTGACATCACTCAGTTGGTGATGTGTTTATGTAATAATTTTGCCAAGGCATCGCTGTGTATTTATAACATAATTTTTTTTCAAAGCTTGACGTTTTTTCTGCGCGTCACCGGGAACTTTTATTTTTTTTGACAGAAAATTCCCCGGGGGACTATATCGTTAAATTATAGTAAAATTGTGTTCAGATATAAGTTCTTTTTTTTGCATGTTTTCGTTCCTTAATTTTAGGACGTGTTGCTGATCTGTTAATTCTCCCTATTATATCATCTCCTGACTCATAGAAGATGAGCCATGGTCATCGATTGTAGGTAGAGTGACTAATTGACTATTGTACTACCGGATAGCGCACTTAAATTACGCTGTGCTAACAGATGATAGACTGACCGGGATTTTAGGTTTGCGAATACGATGCGTCGTGTGATGCGATTGATGATTGATCTTTAGTATTTGTGGTTTTCCGTATGAATGAAGTGAGATATAGTGCATTTTTTGTTTTCAATGTGATTCCATATTCTGAATTTACTACTTGTACTCTTCTGTTTTTCAACTTAGAGTGTGTAGATCTATTGCTAGCCTTGAGTGGCATATGCTATGGCGCATACTATCACCTTCCAAAAAGTCACATTAAATGCGAAAGATCATCCGAGTCACTCGAGCTCTCTGAACTATGCCCCTTCATTTACTCTATTTTCATTTAGATTTGCTGGGATTATCTTCTTTCTGGCCTCTTAAGATAAACCTCTGGGCTATCCATATTGGTATATGCCTTTTGTACTATCTAAACCGGTTTCTTGTAATATCTAAAGCTTTTCTTTTGGATCCAAGTTGTTCCGTTGATATAGAACTTTCAAGGTTTGGGAAATATATGGAGAATTGAGAACGAATCTCCGAATACACAATTGCTCTTATCGCACTTGAAGGCCACTTGGGATAGAACCAGAAGAATCATAACTGCATTCTTCTTTTAAACGACAGAACTCCATCCCTGTCTTTTAGGGTCAGGGACGCCTATTGTGTGACCCTGCGCCACACATAAATTACTCCATTGGGACTCCGGGTATGCGTTGATCAGAACAAGAAATGGTGTATAACAGTTTGTAAAATTGTACTCCGATAATTTCAAGAGAGTTCTATGTCTTTATTGAATGTCGAATACATCAAAGTGTTTACCCGTATATTTTTGTATCAGCTCTTAAGTGAAGCTTGTAATCGACTCGGTGAGCTGTAGAAATGTTTAAGACTACACCATCCATATTGCAGGCACTCGTCGGCACACCTCTGGTCAAATCATCTAATTGAACTGATCCTCAAAGCCCAAGCAAATGGACACTGTGTAAATATTTACTGCCGCCATATATATCACACTACAATGACACTCCAAGTTACAAATAAAACACGCAGAACTTCCCCCTCATGTTTCTATCACTTATCTTCCCTTACTACTCTATCTTCAGCTCAAACTAGTTTACTATTCTCTGGATCTATTACTAAGAGCACTCCGCTCCAACTAGTCACGCAAACCAACTAAAAACAAACAAATCAGAAGAGTATCAAATTACAATGCTGCGATCCTATAAACAGAAGCGGATTCATTTTCCGCTCAAAAGTCGTGTAACTATCGAGATCGTAAACTTTACTAAGCGCCCTCATGCGTGCGTATAGTATAACCCAAGGAAATCAGCCCAACGCAATGAAACATCGGTTTTTCGCAAAATTATCAAAAGAAGGTGTTCCAATATGAAAATATCATTTAACCAATATTTAATAGCTCGAATGTTAGTATGCCACTGCCCACTAAATCTATAGTTATATCACGTGCTTTTTCATAGGGCGGCATTCCTTAGTGCCCAAAAATTTAACTGATAAATTAAAAAATTGACCTGAAAAATCACCAAAATGTCCGCTGACAAGAAAGTCCAAGAGCAACAGGAGGCCGTCCTCAAAATCAGAATCACATTGGTTTCTACCAAGGTTAAGCAGCTCGAGAAGGTGTCTTCGAACATCATCTTGAACGCGGCCAAGTACCACTTGGTTAAGAAGGGACCAGTTAGAATGCCAACCAAGGTTTTGACCATCAACTCCAGAAAGGCTCCTAACGGTGAGGGTTCCAAGACTTACGACCACTTCGAATTCAGAATCCACAAGAGAGTCATTGACTTGCACGCTCCAGCCAGCATCGTCAAGAAGATCACCCAGATCACTATTGAGCCTGGTGTGGATGTCGAGGTCACTGTTGCTGCTTAATTTTGTTCACTCACTTCTGATGACGTGATGAATTGAATGAAACTAAAATTGAAGCGATACGGGATTTGTGTGAAGAGATTGTTCATACTTTTGATTATGTACTGTAATAAACGTGTATCGTTCAATTGCTCTAGGCCGAGAAATCGTGCTATCAGGAATTGACGAGCGTCGTTTCTGGATTGTAGGTGGTAGTTTTTATGTGTTTTTTAGTTGGTTCAAATGGATTCTTATACTTCGACTTATGAGAATTTTCACAGGAGTTTTTTCATTTTATTTTATTTTTTAATTTGACAAACGTTAAAATTATTTGGTGAATTCGTGGTGAAGTTATTTCTTAGATATACAGATTACATTTGTTAAGTTCGAGAGGGACGTGGTGATTAAAATAACTGAGAACAAAAGCCGTGTTTAGTTAGAATCATAGCCAATCACTTTCATTTCTTGATTGTATGTCTACAGAACATCTCATACTTCAACATGTACAGGTTGTAATATACCAATCGAATTATAAATAGAAAAGACAAAAAATACTTTGAAATAGTTCAACTCAAGTATTGCGTGAATCATCGACATTTAAACAGATCGACGTTTGTAGGATGTGTGTATGACGCGTTCTATTCAGTGTGAATAGTTCATAGCTGCATAACCTCAGATTCTAGTCTAATCCTAGATACCAAACCAATTTTCTTTATGGGGCTTGACTGTTACTTATGTAGTGTCTAAATCAGCTGGTGATCTTTTTTCGTGCTGAATCCTTCACGATGGCACGATTGTTTTTTTGAAGTTTTCTCAAATTTTGAAATATTCAGAGATAGTTGATAAATCGATTTTGAGTTCTAGTACTACTAAAAATCGCTTTCACTTTTGGAATCAGCACAAAAATGCATTACCATATTCCAGTGGTGGCTTGAATCTCTAGGGAGTGAAGACACAGGGTATGCTCAAGTGAGTATTGTGATTTGATACTAGACCTGTACCCCGAAATAGCAATGTTTTGCAAAAATTGCTAAAGTAAGTATGGAGAATATTATGTAAATGTGATCTGTAAACCATTGACTCCGTGAATTCTCTGTGAGATAACCGGTGCAACTATAATAAGCAAGAGATTTGGTAACCTAGGACCGCGCTTCTCTCTTAGACCCAAATTCATCAAATACGGTGAAACACGATGAAAGAAACAGACTAGAGCCAGAACGCATTCAGAAAGTAGGTACAGAATGAGAGTTCTGAAATCATAGTCCAGCACTTTAGTTAATCAGTGAGCTGACACTACGCTGCCAGGTAAATCAGGGAACAGAAAACTAAGTGGTGTTGAAAATACAGCATAGAAATCACAAAAACCAAGCATCATACAGACAAACTCTCTAATCGTCCATATATACTATTCAACATTTACAATGAAATAAGTCATAAGTGATTCAAGACCAACAAAATCCTGGCAACCAACTAGTCAAACAAACGAAAAAACAAAATAGGAAGCTCTGATATAGAGCATGCAAACCATACACCATGAATTGGATCATCTACGCTCAAGGGCGTGTTGGTCGAAAGATTGGTATGCTAATATCATCCTCTAGTATACTGATTACATCATATCCAAGTTGATTACTTATAAAGAGTAAACAAAAGAAATGTTTATAAATCGCTTGTCATATGAACTAGTATAATGTAATATAAAATAATACGAATTGACAACCACCTTAATAACCGCACAACAAGTTCTGCTCCCATGCCTTACCCGCCACTATAATAAAATAAAAACACACACCATCAACTAACCAAACCACCAATTCGCGCCCAAAAAATCAGCCAATTGATACTCAAAACCTTCTAAAGTTTCTATAAAAGATCCCGCTAGCCCCCCCTTAGAATACCCACCCTTTCTCAAATTAAATGGAAAAAAAAAGACGCTTCTCAAATCTGCGCAGAAGGCCACTGCCTAAATGGGAGAATTCACCAGACCCCCTCCTGGTCAACCTGGACCCCAAATTCAAGCTAGAGGGGGTAGCTGAAGGCCTTGAGAACTCACTGAAAAAAGTGTACTCTGTTGACACTCTTCTAGCCCTCAAACTGCTGTCTCTTATCAAAGCTTTTGATCCTCCAGACAACTCCTTTTGGCGACGCACGCTGGTGCAAAAGAAACTGTTCTCGGAGTCTGAGGCACGGGAGACTGGCCAAATGGGGTCTTTCAACCTCCGAAAACAAAAGGAGCCAAAGTGGGCGGACGAAGAAAAATCCAGCGGTCTAGACCAAATCGGCAAGTCTGTGCAGGAGTTTGAGAATTGGAAGTTAAAGATGCGCTTGTCAGAAAAGAAAAAGACAGGAACCCTCTCCAAAGAGGAGCAGGATCAACTCGATGCTGTTCTCAGTGGTCGGTCTGTGGTCAAGGCCCAGAATGAAAATTCCTTTTTTGGCTTTTCTGCAGGAGGCCCACTAGATGGGGGTCTTGAGGGGTCTTTGGAGGAAAGCCCTGAAGGAGGGGCCAATGAAGCTAGCAATAAAGCTTCTAGGTTTTCTCTGTTTTTTGAGGGGGATGAGGGAAGCGACAAACCGGAAAAGAAGGAGAGCGCTGGATCCGACGCCGGTCTGCGCATTTTGCTGATGTTGAAGCCAAAGGAGCCTGAAAGTTCGAATGATCTGTTTTTTATGGGTCTTCTCAATAAGAGTCAGCCAAGCGATGAACAACCAACTTCATTGACTGGCCAGGGTAACCTAGATAGCGCCCTGATCGGGAACTCTCCTTCCCCAATTGGAAATCCTCAAATTGGAAGTTCTCAAATTGGAAGTTCTCAAATTGGAAATTCTCAAATCGGAAGCTTGCCTGGGCAAGTATCAGGTTCTGGAACCGCCCCAACAAACCCAAATAGCATTGAAAATTCAAAGCAAGGAACCCCTCAGGGAACCCCAGGCCAGGGTAACCTCGGTCTTGCAGGACCGGGTAACCCTGGAACTGGCCAATTCCCAGGACAGTTTCCAGGACAGTTTTCAGGCCAATTTCCGGGTCAATTTGGGATGCCAGGCGGACCGCCACCAGGAGGGCCACCAGGTGGACCTCAGGGCGCTCAATTCCAAGGGCCGCCGGGACAATTTTTACCCCCTGGACTTCGAGGCCCAGGAGGCCAATTTCCTCAGTTTGTGGGACAAATGCCTGGACAAATGGGACAAATGCCGCAAATGGGACAAATGGGCCAGATGCCACAAATTCCGGGACAAGTCCCTGGACAAATCCCTGGACAAATGGGACAGTTACCTGGACAATTACCGGGACAATTACCGGGACAGTTACCCGGCCAGTTACCTCAAATGGGAGGTCCAATGCCTCCGGGATTCCCGCCTTTTAGAAACATGGGGAACATGGGCGTTCCTCCGGGGTTATTCCGCCCTGAAAATGGCCATATTCCTCCTTGGTTACAGGGAGGACCAGGGGGACCAGGGGGACTAGGGGGACCCGGGAATGGAGGGCAGGGGGCTCAAAATGGGAAGGGAGGCCAAAATATGCAGAATATGCAGAATATGCAAGGGATGCCTCCATTTATGATGAGGGGGCAGGGGGGACCTCAAGGGGGGCCTCAAGGGGGACCTCAGGGGGTGCCTCAGGGGGGACAACAACAACCTCCGCCGGGGTTCATGTACGGATTTCCGGGAATGAAGTGATTTGTAAAAGTGTGAAGAATGATGAAGTATGAAAATGATGGTAATGATTGTATTTCTTTATTTTGAATATTGTTCCATTGATTGGTTTGTAAGAATATTTTTTGTTTTGTATGATATGCTATGCTAACTTTATTAGATTTGAATCGCATATCTTTGTGTTGCTTAGCACTGTTTAGATGAACTAAGTTATAGAGCAGTATTTAGGCTATTGTTGTTGGTTTGATGGTGTGGATTCGATCAGTTAAAAGAGCCGGATTCTCGTCTCAGGGTTGAATGGGGTATCAGTGAAGGTTTTGAGGATGAGTACTTCCTGAGGGTCCTACATCTACAAACATAGGGGCGGACCTAGAGACAATCCTCAAGTAGCCATCAAAGGAAGTCAAAGATTGAAGACCAAATTCATCTGCGCACAGCCACAAAAGCGATTTTAGATTGTCTCTTCTATGTTTACTTCAGTAGATGATGTTTGCCTCATCTGATTGAGTTTACATAGCTAAGTCAAAAAACGGCGTAAAAGTGCGTACTACTTTGGCGTCTTAGTTCTACGGGTTTGTGTTTCGTCAAGGTCAAGTTATATGTGGTCGCTGCGCACTTTCGCCGCCAGGTGTCCGCAACAGTTGTATATTGTGACGATATGTGCTTACATATGAAGGGACACTAAAATGTTTGAACACAAGAGAGGATAAAAACCATATCACGAAAAGATTTTCCAGAAAAAACCTTATATACATATAAAAAAAAGTATATTGATGAGTCAAAACAAAACAGCTCCTGAAAATCACATCTGCAGCCACTCAAACCAATTGGCATCACTGTAACAGTCGCATTTCTGCAGCGCAAGAGCAAAGGTCCTGAGGTCGAAAATGTCTTCAACGGCCTTTTCATTCATATTCACTTTTGTAGATATTCTGAGGGGCAGTTTAGAGTATTTACACACTCCCACTGAGCTTTCCAAGTAGTAAGAGAGAAGAAAGGTGCGTTTTTTGATTTAGAATAGTGAACTCAAGGCTATATATATTCCTATTATATAAAGCCGTAAGTTAAAGTGCGGAATGCTCAACACACACGCAAACTGGATCTTCAAAATCTGGAGATTTGGTGATTTTCATGAGCGATGGAAGCTTAAATAAAGGTTATAAGAAAGGTTTATATTTTATCGAAGTATCTTAGACAGACACTTTATTACGTGTTGTATTGTTTCGCGGGCTAAACATTTTGATGTACTCCATTAGCGAGAGACAGGTGAACGTGAAGAGTGTATAACCATTGATTCTACTCGAAAAAGATATGCTGTTACTTGACAGCTGCTAAATATATATAGCTATTAAACATATATCCCTTACAGGCATTTTTGTGTTGAGATAATTACCATTTAATTTTAGGAATAGGAGCCGGAAACCAACTGAGAGTGTCATAGAGATCTAACCGCCTTCACTCATTCGGGCTCCTTCCGCAACAGTAGCTCAGCATAAACACCTTAATTAGCCTCATCAGTTCAAACAGCAAGAGCCATCTAACTCATTTTTTGTTGAAAACCTTACTTATCAACACATTATGTTCATTAAATCGTTGAATTCAAAAAATGTTCAACTTGATCTTTGTTGGCAAAGGCTGTCCTTGCTAACTCTTGACTTCGTTTCCTAAAAAAACGCTTTTCGCTACACACTCATTAAATTCAATCAAATCGTTTATTCAGCTCGTTCAACTACCCAAATCTACAAACGACCCTTGTTCAAATGCTTTTCAGATCAGCTCACTTTTTTACGTCTTTTCTATACCTCTTTGTCTTATCTCGTTCAAGTGCTTGCCAACCAGACTTTTTAAGCTACGTTACATCTTAAACTATTAAACACCTTAGCCGGCTTCCACTCAACGCTTGAAATATCTCTTAACCGTCGCTTCGCTCGTTAGGAAAATATTTCGAGTAGCTCATTCATAAAACACAAAAACTGGACTGCTTCATCGGTCCCATTACACAACCGCCGGTCCACCCTAGCCAATGCCGCACTCACCCCCACTTTCTCCTCGCCCCCCAACCCCTCATCCAATATCATCCGGTCGTGCAACTGGTCTAACATCTGTGTCGCACTCCACCCCTCTGCAGCCAACTCCCTACTCAATTCAATCACTCTATCTAACTCTCCCGATTTGACAATAGTGATGATCTCGTCCAACGTCGAATCTGGGACAATCCCTGCAATCTCCTCCACACTCTGCACAGAGATCTTCCCGTCCATGTCTGCATCTCCATCAGAATCGATGGAGTGAAGCTTTGTTGCCGACTGAAGGAAAGTGATTGCCTTTCTCAAATCTCCCTGAGATATGTCTAATATCTTCTCTAATACCCCATTCTCATAGCTAACGCTCTCCTGTTCCGCAACATATGTCAATCTCCCCAACGCATCCAGGCTCTCCAAAGGCTTGAATCTGAACTTGCTGCATCTGGAAGCCAATGGATCGATGATCCGCGTGATGTAGTTACATATAAGGCAGAAGCGGGTGACTCCAGAGAAGGTCTCCATGGTTCTTCGAAGCGCGGACTGGGCATCGTTGGTCATGCTATCGGCTTCATCGAGAATGATGATTTTGTAGGGTGGGCAGGGGTATTTTTTAAGGTCTTCAGCCGTAGGGTTTGAGACGGTCAATCTGGCGAAGTTTTTGACTTTCTCACGAACAATCGATATTCCTCTTTCGTCCGAGGCATTGAGCTCTAGTACTCGCAGCTTGTACAATTCGGGGCCGTAGAGCTGTTTGGCAAGGGCGAGGATTGTGGATGTTTTGCCCGTTCCTGGAGGGCCGTAGAAGAGCATGTGGGGGAGGTTCAGGGTGTGAAGGGATTTTGTGAGGACGGTCGTTGCGTGGGATTGGGAGGAGATGTCAGAAAGAGACTTTGGGCGGCTGGTTAGTAAATGAGCGAGCAAAGCGAGTTGTGACACTGAGGAACGTTTCAAGTGGTTTAACGAGTATGCTCGATTATATTCAAGTATCTTAGCAACGTGGCAAGTTAATTAGAAGAGTGTGTTCTCAGAAGAACAAGCGAGGAAACTGAAAAGACGAATAATCACGAGTGAGCGGATTCCAATCGTATCAAGCATATCTACGCCAGGGATGAATCCTCAAACAGAATAGTCAGGCATAGAGATCATACTATGAGGAACAAAGGACGAGGTAATCGTTTTGCAGTTTAGTAAGCACAAAAGAAAGTAGGTTACAACGAACAACGACTCCCCAACACACGGCAATACAGAATTGATTCATAGAACTTTCAATGCTTGAGCCTGTTCATGTAAAACCAATTGATCCAATGCAACACTCTCAGAGGCCGCAGAATATTAGGTTCGTAGTTTATAGAAGATGCTTATGCGATAAACAGTGTATCTTGTATGTATCTTGTTTCTGCAGGCATTAACATATCCTACAAAACCGCATCGAACAAATTCCACAGAATCAAACAAAAGCCATGAAGTCACCAGTTCAATCGGGAAACCAAAATGATAGCCAAGACAAGAGTCAAAGCCACACATCAACCACCAATAGAACATTTTCACAACTCATCTTTCACTTTAAATCTCACACTTCAAGACTTCGAATACTCACTATTTCTCGACCCAAGGCATCCGCTCTCTTCTTTCAGAGGCAATGGTTGATTTGGCCGTATGTTTAGGGGCGAAAAATGCAGAAGACATGGTGTGGAATTGTTTCGCGTATTTTTTATACAATTTTATTTTCGCGTCGCGCAGAGAACTCTTATTGAACATATTCTACCGACTGTCGAGGGACTGTTGAAACCCTGAAAATAGGTTGACTCCATAGAAACGTACAAAATGTATATTCAGATAGATCAGGAGGATACAGTGGTACATGATTCAGGAGAACTTCACGGAATATTGGTCGAGTCGTACAGAAGTCTGCTCAAGCATTCGATAGCCTAGATAAGAGAGCGTCAGTTTTATCCAACAAACATACGCATAGATGTACATGCATGTATGGAATATGAGCCAAGGACTATTCCATAGGACATGAGCGTCTATTTGTATGCTAAATATGGTGTAGAAAGTGACCAGTACTTCATATAAACTTCTAAAATGAGAATTTCACTTCTAGTCTGATTTCGGAATTGCCCTTGGAAAGAGCCTGTGGATCTCCTGGATCATAGAGCGAGGGGATCGTGAATTAAGCCATCTGAAAGTCCGCAATAAAAAGCACCAATAAAGTTTTAACACCTGTCAAACAATCCTCCCAAAAAAACAGTGGAACAGTCTTCTATGCGCACCCAATATAAAAAATTTCAAGCTCCACATTATCATACACCATGAAGGGCAGCGTGAGAATCCGGTTTGCGCGTTTTGGGCGGAAGCGGGCTCCAATATATAATATTGTGATTGCGAAGGCAAGGTGAGTGAACTTGAGGAGATTTTTTCGGTGTTTTCACGGGACTTCTAACTATGATTTACACTATGAAAAGTCATAAAATTCATGAAAATTGATAAGACTGAAGAATTTAGGTACAAATGAAGTCAAAGGAAAGAATCAGTTTTAAGAGATGAACAGCGCTAACCAGATCCGGAAGAGACAGAAAACCAATTGAAGTGATAGGCACTTATAACCCCATTCCAACCCCCCTCACAGAGCAACAAAAGGCACAGGGAGTGAAACCAATCAAGGACGTGGCTTTAGACTTTTTGAGAGCCAAGTATTGGATTGGTGTGGGGGCTCAGCCTACAGAGCCTGTTGTTAAATTATTCAAGAAAGCTGGGCTTTTGGGTATGGACTGGCCCAAGCCTTCTGCTGTGAAGGAGAAGGTGGGGCCTGTGGTGAGAGAGAGAGAGGATATCGTAGAATAATTATGAGAGAGTGATGGGAAAGGGGGTAGTGGGGTTGTATATTTGAACGACATGTGTGATAGTAATTTGTGGGGTATATTTGCATATATGGCGTATGTCTATTATAACAGTTTATACTGTAGTGCATACCTACAGTGTATAAATAATATACAGGTACACTTACTAGGTTATGCACCACATACCTCGTAACCACATCATTTATCCTTGAATTACACACACAGAAAGGCTCTTTGTCCTCAACCATAAAACTGAGAGAAAGAGCGATAAGCCGATACATATAACTATATAGGCCTATTAATTATCACTCTTGATAGTGGCCCTTCCTAGAGCCATGTACCAAGTGTAGAATACGCTTTCATGAAGAAGAGTGCCTAGTTTCTTCATCTGGATGCGTTAAGGTATAAGCCAGCCAAGAGGGTTACAGAAATACTGTATATCAGGATCATGTATATGAGTTTGTAGGTTTGATTTTGTATAAATTTGCATTCAGTGCTAGTGTTGTCCTTGAAGAATTGACATTTCAATATTTGATATAGTTTAGACGTGTGTATTGTAACTACCTATTACTACCAGTAGATTGACGCTCCCAAGGAATTATCGTTCATTCAATTGAATTTTGAGAACACTTCGAAGGTTACTTGAGCAATAGATAGAGAACCTAAGATACCCTGAAGATCGAGCGGTTCATTTCCATTGGAGAGTATCTCCAACATGGGGGCGTTGTACCATGTCGAGCAGCATAACGTGCTACTAAGATGATTTCAAAATAGAATTGCACACTGCCTTAAAACTGTTCATCAACTAATCTCAGTTCTTTGGAAGTATCAATTTCTGTACTTTCGCTAAGGGGATATCAGTGCTTTGATAGCGGAGTTCTTCTGGCTAGCGCGAAATTGAAGCTAGTTTTATTGAAATGGGAAAACTCAAAGAAAAGCACTGATTTATCGATTTTCAAAGGGCACTGAATTGAAAAATACCATCATTGTTCCAAAACAGATTTGCTATAAAATTGGCGTTAACCCTACCAGAATGCTTGCTTATGAAATTATTGAAAGCTTGAAAAACTCTATTATCTCTCAATCAGCTCGAAAGGATAATACGAATCCTATTTACGTTTTATTTGAAAACCTAAAGGCTTCTGTAAATCCCAGTTTAATTAATTGCTTTTAATAGAAACTACAAAAATATCAATCACAATGCTTTTATTATCTCTTATTTAATACAATATTTTTAATACAGTAGTATTATGAACAATCTGTCCAGTATGGTGTTTTTGCTGTTCGTTTGCTGAGCTGTTGTTTAGAGTGTTCTCACTTCATATCAGCTTCCCCTGGACACTTTTCACTTCCCACGTGATGTTATTTAGGCTCCACATTGAACTTCATCCGAATCCCCATAGCCGCCAACTCAGAATCTAAATATTTCAACACAAAAGGTATCCCCACCACGGTAGTATTGCCACCCCCCACAAAGACACCCCCCTGTCCATCCTCCCACTCTCCCATCCCCTCCACTCTCTTGGCGCATCTTCTGCATCTGACAGTCAGCTTCTGCCCAATTCTAGGAACCAGCTGCTGCGTGCTGAGTAACGACCCACACAGTCTGCACACCGCAGTCTGCGTGTAGTCAGAGCAGTTAAGCAAACGGTCCTGCAACAAGAATGCAGCTCCATGTCCAATTAACGCATCGCGCTCCATTTCTCCGATACGGATACCGCCGTTTCTTTTTCTTCCCTTAACAGGCTGCATGGTAAGCAGGTTTACAGGACCTGTCAGACGCACCTGGAACTTGTCGTTGACCATGTGACGCAAACGCTGGTAGTACACCACCCCAATATAAATGTCCGCTCTCAACTCCTCGCCTGTAACACCCGAGTACATTGGCTCATTTCCGTGGTAGTTGTACCCTGCCTTAAGCAACTGTTCACCAAAATAGTCAGCTGGAGTGTCCTCTTCCGAAAACTGCCAGGGAGTAGAATCCTGGGCTATTCCATGAATTGCACCAGCCTTCCCAGCAAGCGACTCCACAAACATACCAATGGTCATACGCAGGGGGAACGCATGCGGGTTGATGATAACGTCGGGCTGCATACCGGACTCGGAAAATGGCATATCAACTGTAGGCCATTTTCTGGAACACACACCTTTTTGCCCGTGACGGGAAGAGTATTTGTCACCAATTTGGGTGTGTCTGTCGACACGGTATTTGATGGTGATCCTCTGCAATTCCCCGTCATTGTCATCTCCTAAAAGTTTTACCTCCTCAATGTATGCAGGCTCCAGCAGATGGTAAGTTTTTATTTTTGTCTTACCAGCAGTATCATCAAAAAACGCACATATAGGGTCTCCTTCATTCACTTTGGTTCCAACTATAGCAAGCCCATCTGCATCTAATGCTGCAGCCCATTCTTCTGGGTACTCGTCCAGGCCAAACCCAAAATGCTGCGTGATTGGGTCTCCCTTTCTCTTGGTGTTCGACAACTCTACTTTTTCAACCTTATAAACCACACCGTACCCAAACCCTCTTTCATCAGCCAGCTTGTTGATGATCATTGCATCATCCATATCGTATCCCGTATACGAGATCACTGCAACGACAGCATTAGTACCGTTAGGATAGTTGTCCATTCCGTACTCGTCGTATAGCCTGGCCTTCACAATCGGGGTCTGGCCGCCTTGCAATTTATAGAGCTTGTTGTCAGATCTGTGGACTAAGGCCACACCCGGAGTGCCCATGGTCTGCTTCCCCATCTGGCACTGGTACATATTCCGCGGCAGCTGGTTGAAATCCGAAAACGGCGTAAGGTTTGCCAAAACCAGAAGTATGTGGGTGGGCGCAATCTCCACATGAGTATGCACGCTTGCGTCAATCTCAGGTGGCCGTACTGCAATGTCCATGTAGACCTGTTCAAAAGGCCCCACTATGTCGTCTTTCTGAAGAGCCAAGTACTTGACCGGTCTCACCATACGCGCTCTTCCACTGAAGACATACAACCCAGGATATTGGCCCTTTGCAGAAGGCGGCACATGGCCAATCTCCAAATCAAGGGGCAAATTATGAGTTTTCAGGACTTTCCAGAAACGGAGGGTTTGAGCAATTCTCGCGCCTTCTTCGTGGGTGCACCAACCAACGATTTTTCCGTCGATTTGGACACAGCACATCTTTGGGCCTGCGGCCGCATACGCAGGCCCGACTCCAAGTTGCGCCAACGCAGCGTACACCCCACGCACGTCTGAGTCGTGGGTGGTTACCCGGCACGTGTGGGACAAGTGGTTAAGAAGACCACAGGGAGACCCATCGGGAGTGTGCACTGGACACAAGAATCCCCACGACTCAGGAAGCAATTTTCTGACGGTTGTTGTTTTAAGCTGGGCGAAGAAGGAACCTCTGTGCACCATTCTGAACTGGGAAAGGAATCTGTAGAAGTTGATTTTGTCTGCCACAACAGTGTACCCAGACACCTGCTGCAAGTCGAGTCCCGATTGGGAGATGAGGTTTCCTGTAGAGAGGAAGTACTGGAGTTTTTCCCCGATGCTCGATCTCACTTTCGAGAGCATTCGTTGTAAATATTTATTATCAGAGAAGTTCACGGCCGTGCCTCTTTCAAGGTCTGTGTTCACTTGCTGAACGATAGCCTGTAAATACTCGTCCATTTTCTCTTTCACGATCATTCCGTACAAGAACCCTCCAAGTAAAATTTCCTGGTGTTGAGCACTGTCTGGGTTGTCCGCACTGCACTCGTTTGCCACAAGCGTGTACAACTTTCTGATCATGAAAAGGAGCATCTGGAACTTGTCCTTAGGGTCATCCAAGTGGACCAACACAATTCTCTGAAGAACCTCTTTTCCGACGTCGATATCTGAAACGTCCGGAGTGGCTCCGAACACCACTCTGAACTTGTCACCGAGATAAGCCAATGTCTCTGAGTTCAGATGGAGCCCGTATTTTTTGAACCGACGCAAAAGAAGTTCCAACCGGTCGGTAAGGAACGAGTCCGAAGTATCGGAACCGACAATGCCGTCGAAAATTTCACGGTCACTGGTCTCGCAGAGAGCTCTAAGGACCATCATCACTGGCACCAAGTACTCGTTTTTTCTCCACGAAAAACGGAAGGTCAAATTACCGTCTTTCAAATAATGGACCACGTTGGTCTGCGACGTCTGATCAGGTCTCACACACCGAATCTGGATACCGTACTTTGTGTATGCGGCTCCTCTATTAACAAAAGAAGGACGAACAATGGCCATTGGATGGTTTCTCCGTTGAACAATCAACATTCTCACCAACTTCTCAAGCCCATTAACAACAAAATATCCGCCTAACTCGTCTGACTCTTCTCTCTTGTCAACCAATTCCGAGGGTGAAAGATTCTGTAAATGACATCTGTTACTACGAAGCATCACGGGAAGGTATCCGGCCTCGCGGATCTCGCTTTGCTCAGGACCGTCATTGACCGACCAGCAAAGCTTGAGTACGAACTTGCCTCTGTAGGTGGTCATCCGTTCTCTACACTCTGCAGGATAGGTCTTTCTGTCCACAGATGTCTTGTCATGTGCTCCTACAGCAGGCTTCAAGACTTGGACCAGATCAATCCACACGGAAAGTTTATTCCCATTTGGACCGTCCAAAACTGTTTTTTTGCCTATATCTTGGGCTGCAAGGTTGAGAAGACCGCCATGTGGACCCTCTGTGAGCGCATTAAAAGAGTGAACGTGGGGGTCGATCGCCTGAAGAAGAAGAGGGAAAGCGGTTGAGTCAGGGGGGGGGTTCTGAAACCGCTTTGTCGTCTCAAGTGTATGGAATTTGAGGCGTGCCATGATGATGAAATTTTTTTGGAATTTTTTAAATAAATTTTCACAGAGGCATCACATCTGCAGATGAGCAGAAAATATAATGATCAAATCAATAGTACCTATTCATATATATTTGTAATGAAAGAAGATAAGTAACCCTTCTAGACTTCTGTTGCCAATTTCAATTCAATCGAAGATTTGATTTTCTCTTGGTGGTGGGTGCTTACGTAAGCGTAGTATCATCATGGGGAGTTGGCTAGTATAGAACCTTTAGCAATAATAAATTTCATGGTATTTCCAGGGCCTAACTGTTCAGCGTGGAGTACGTTAGTAATTCTAGTTGCACTCAGTTATCAGAATGCTTCAAAATCATTATGGCCCATCCCTTAGAATTGTGGTTGTGAAACTGAGTTTCTTAAAAAACTGAAAAGGTAGCATTAGATCTAGTCCTATATGATTGATACATGGATTAAGTCTTTGAGCACAGCCATTCAATGTGATCATTGGCGTACTGATAGTAGTATCAAGAATATTGATCTCACAAAGTGATTCACTTAGGGGTCTCAGGGTAGCCCTAGTAGTTTATGAATTCACTAGGTGGATAAAAGTGATATGCAACTATAAAATCCTAAAAAATGTATATGACTTCCTATTTCAGACTGTAAGGATCTGCAGAAAAGTATATATAGCTGCTGCCTATGGATTGACCCATGAGAGAGTGTCTTCTTACACACTTTCCGAATCTAGGATCATTTTAATTGGACTAACCACTAAAGTTCTTGCTTTCTGTTCAATGCATTATTATCGCAAACTTGTATGAAATTAATCGCCTATTATAGAACAGTACCAGTGCTTCCATAGCTATCGTCTTTGTATGATTGTACAAAAAAAGCTATAATAAATGCAAACACCTTCGATTGGTTTCCTTTAGCCATGGCCACCGTTTTTTTTGCTCTACTAAGGCTCATTGTAGCTTTGGCTGTGAGAAGAAACTCTTAAGTTTCTATTCTTGTTTTTATAAAGACGTCGAGGCTTGCAGCTGCTGAGTATAACTTGAACAATTTCAGTAATTACAAGTGTTGTCAAAACACACAACTGAATAGCTCCTTTTCGTGTCTAATGTTCATTGTCTCTCAATTTTCAATAGGCCAGACTCGATGGTGCGTAGGTAATCCCACAGAACAGATATTATCAATCATTTTATGCAGAAACTATTGAACCCGCAAAAACTTTGCAAGAAAAACTACACTATGAAATGCATAAAGATGATAAATGTAGATGAAATGTCCCCGTTCCCCGTTCTTCGGGGAAACCGATCAAATGCTCATTCACGGGTCTCACAGAGAAGCCAAGTGGAAAGAGGAATACAGTGTCATTATTACTCTTTTTCTGTAAAATGGGTTTAACACAGATCTAAATGCTTATCTATATTCCATAGCTGAGGAATTATTAACAACTAACTTTCAAAACGACCTATTTATTTCCCATTCTAAATCTAAGAAATTCCAGGGTTCTAGGAGGTGTTTGAGATAGATTCTTAAAAGAGTATTTAACATAATGTAGAGTAGGAAATTTATGAACTTATCAAATGAAAACATCTGAGCATACTTCAACTGAGAAGTGTCATTGTACATGGTCCAGAGTTACACTAGAATGGTGCTATTTCATTTCTCGTCCCTTAGTAAATTGATTATTTGAGGATTCCCATCATGTAAAATATTTTGCTCAGCAAATAGCATTCTCTCTCTTCTCGAAGATGACTCTTTATTCCCAGTATATGAATTACAGGAACCAAAGCACTCCGAGTGAGTTGGAGAGAGACAGAAAGGCTTATGAAAATGTGGATGGGGCCGATGAATTAGGATTGCCATCTTTTTTATACCATGGTTTACCAAGGGTTATGAACGATAAACAAGGAAGCGCTAATTCAAAGTTTGGATCAAGTCTCTTAACGTCGGTGAAGGATAATGAAGGAAAAAAGATTCTTTTTCATAACAAATCTGTGCACTTAGCTGTGTGTGCCGAGGTATCGGCTGTCCCTGATCGACTGAACTTAGCCCTACGAGCTCTAGGAAATTGGGGCGAGTTAGAGAGGTCCCTTTTAAGTGAACTCAAATATGCCCAGAGCAGTCTCAGGAGGAGTGTTACTAGTTCTGATGTGGAGGACGAACAAGATGCGCGAGATGTGTTTCGTATATGTGCTTCACATATATTGTTGAGTCTGGTCATCAACTCTATCGGGTTGCATATAGAAGATCTCATCAAGGATTTTGAGAAGTTCACTGGTCTCGAGAATCTAGAGAAAGTTACAGTAGGCAAAAACCCAGACTTTCGATCAGAGAAAAGTTTAAAGGGTCTTGGGCTTCATATGAGATTTGACTCTGCCTTTTTTTACAAATTGAAACTTCCAGAAACTTCCGGAGGGATCTCACTAAATTTGATTCTAGTTGAGTATAAAGCTCCAAGAGCTCTTAGTCAAGATGACGGTTACATACTTGAGCCTTCGCAAGGTAAGGACAAGCCAGAAAAGCTTAAAACTGATAGAGAAACTGTCCACTCAACTTTAAACCTTGATGCTGGTGCTCTGTTAGGTCTCGACAAATTAGCACTACAGATGATTTATTGTGGAACCAGCAGAGGGATATACACAGATTACTTCAACTTTTACTTTTTAAAGGCTCTGAAAATCTACGAGTTGACTTTGAAGTTGAATTGGGAAACAAAGAAATGCCACTTGATGGATGAGAATGTACAAACAGTGTCAAACGAGGAGCTTTATTTTCAGTGGAATGCCAAAGAAGGGTTGGTCATCGTAGACTTTTCCAAATTCTCATTCGAAGCTGATGGGAAAGTTTATAGATTCTTTACAAAGAACAAGAAGTTTATGGCAAAACATAAGCAGGGGCATGTCACTTTTTATGGTCCTGTTTGTGAAATAGACCATTTTCTTTATAACACACCAGGAATCAGATTGAAGTTGATTGAATTTGCTCGTATAAATGATGAGTTCGTTGAGGAGAAGGCGGAGTTCATGGAGTATGCTGAGGAGATCATACCTAAGGTTCCTCTTGACCTGCTCGGGAAAAGCTCGAAAGAAAAAGGTGATGATAAGGATGATAATGGTGATATGGGTGGCGATATTGATGACGATGAGGGAGATGACGAGGGGAGGGATCCCAAGCATAAAAGATTATCGGGTAATCAGCCAAGTGACCGCGCGCTGAATATATCTACTAGAGCCAAAAGAAGAATATCAGAAAGGAACTACAAAAAGCACGTTCTTCTCAAGCTTAGAAACTTCAACAGAGGGTTATTTGCCGAAGGAAGAAGTGTGGTTTTCAACTTGGATCCGGGCTTCGTGAAAGCCCTACCTCCAGGAAATGTTTTGCGCTACCCAGAACCCCAAACAGAGTTGGTTATGAAGATCATGGATGTCGAAAACTCTGCTGCATTTCACGACTCGCTTATCCAACTAGATTACAGAGACTATGAGCAGTACAGGAAGCTTAGGAAGATCCTAAAAAGACAAGCTTTTGAGGAAATGTATGAGGAGTTCAATACGTATATGGCCCTCATCGAAGCTGGCTATCCCTATATCGTTAACTTGTACGGTGCTGGGATTTTGTTGGATCAGACAATCATTTTACGTCGTGTTGGGGGGTTTCTTGTTCTAGAGAAGATGAAGGCTAAAAAGTGGAGTAAACTCAGTCAAGAAGAAGTGGAGACGTACTTCAAAGAAATTTTCAAAGCCTTTGAAGAGCTACACAAACTTGGAATTGTTCATAATGATGTCAAACCAGGCAACATTCTATTGACAGACAAAGGAGTTAAGTTGATCGATTTTGGTATGTCAGTCATGAACGCTGATGACAAGGCCTGTAAAAAGGAGATGAAGATTGTAGAGGAGCTCTATGAAGAAACCTTGGCTGAGTTCGAGTATGATTAGATGTTAACGCTATATGATTAATGCTATATGATTTTGCTTGTTAATAGTTTTTCAAGGTACATTCATCAGTAAGAAAAAAATGATATGTTGTATCTATCTACGCTGATACACTCGTTAGGAAATATAGGTAAAAGAACGCCAAGAAGTATAATCTAGTTTTCCACCTCCCCTTTCTCTATCATTCGTTTCCATCAATCGATCCTTCGCCTTTTCCCCTCCCCACTCACCCTCTCATACACCCTCAACTACCGGTGCCAGAAACCCCTTGCCCCTCTTCAGAACCGTTACATCAATGCTTTAATCTATGATTGATGATAAAGATATAATGATAACCTCAATGAATGCACTTCTTTTGGATTTTTAAGGAACGTAGAATTTACTTACACATTAAAGAAAAGGAAGATGTTACCTACTCTAGGTAATAGCAAAGGCACTCTGATATACAAAGACTTGATGCTAAGATGAACTATTATCCACTCACTCTAACTACCGAAACTGCAAATCCATCTAATTCTTGTATATTCAGAGTTTACTTGAAGATTCTATATATCTATAAAAAATAAATAGTCAGCACAGTGCTCCTACTTCCTAAACCGCTCAGCACCCAGCGGCAGTATTTGTGCAACCAACAGTAGTTATGCCACCCTTGTCGGAATACACATCTGGAATGCATACACACTTGCTAACAACGCATTGATGTTCGATACCCACGGCAGTCAACAGAAATGCCGTTTGGTCTCCTACACTGGACTCTGTCACAGCATAGTAAGCTCTTGCATCTCTCAAAATATTATCACCTATAGTGGTAAAGAACTTTTTCGACCTTCTCGCGTTCATGTAGTTATCGCACAAAAACATTCTGCTCGGGTACATTGACGTAAGCTGTTGGAATGGTATGTACTGTCCACGGTACTTGTATGAGCTTGCATCCTGTATATCTTGAGGTTGGAATTCGTTAGCAGCAGAGATCTTTGGGTATGTGTCGGCCACAAAGTCAATAAAAGCTTTGGCGCGGATATTTGCATATTTAGAAGATCTCTTAGAAAGTAAAGATGATGGTGTTGGCGCAGAAGCAACTCTGGCAACGGTCTTCGCTGGAGGAGATAAGGAAATTGCATCCGAATGATCATCAGTCTGATCGAAGTTACTTCCAACAAAGTGCCTCTTTATTATTCCAATGATAGGCTGTAACTGTGTGATAATTTCAGCTGGCTCTGGGTAGCAATCCGCACGGAACGATGGGAAGTCATTTGTGTGCTTGTTCACCTCATGCTGCATCGTCAAAGCAACCTTTTGCAACCAGTTTTTGCCTAAGGTTTTTACAGCACTGATACTAAAAATCCTTCTGTCCATTATCTCAGCTTCCACCATCAAAGGGTTCTCATTGAGCCAAAAATTGCTACACATTTTAGTTTCATCTTCAAAGTCTTTGAAGAATGCAAGGGCTCCCTTTGGAAATGAGCTATCTTCGACTCTCAAGTGTTTAGGAGTTGGATCAACAAGAGCAGAGAGGCCGTTCACAGTTTTGGTCGCGTCAACATCAGACCCAAAAAATCCGTGTAAGACAAACTTTTGCCTCACAGCAGCAAAAGATTCTGCAACAACTAAGACCATTCCCCTGTCAGAGCAACGATTTATTTCACACGAGTCACCATCTGCAGAGTCTGTGCCACGGGCTTGGAGGCCCGCTTCACATGTGGGAGTTGTAGAAAGGGTGGATGTTGAATCAATGAAAGAGGAACTGGCGGCATCAGTAGTGATACTAGGAAACTCGGTATCAATGTCTAAGGTACTTGTGACAATACTTGAGATGTCAGAAGAGGCTACTTGTGGGTTATGGTGGGAGAACACCGAGTCAATTACACTCAACAAGCTCGGGATGTTAGCGCTAGAAGGGCTGTTAGGAGTCAACGAAGTGCCAACGATAGTGTTCAATATCGCGGGACTAGAACAAAAGTTTGAAGAACTTGTGGTCGCTGAACTAGAACTGGAGTACATAGAACTGTCAGCAGAGGTCAAAGCGTTGCTGGTGGCAGAGCCTCGATTGGAAGTGCTAAAATTCGGAGGTTCATCCGTTTTTTCGATAGTCTTTGAAGCGTCGCTCGAGTCTGCTGGAGAACCATCCAAACCAGTAGCAGGAACATTACCGACCGGAACTGCAGGTGGCACTAATGGGATCGCAGGTACACCAGGAATCACCGGATTAGCACTCAGATGGAGTCTATTGGATAGAGTTGTCTCAGGTGCCAGAACTTCGGCTACGTCAGAGGCGGAGTTGGAGCTGGAAACTTGAGCGATGGTGAATTTCGGACTGTCCATAAAGGTCAAAGAGGATTTGAAAATCGTTGTAGAGGAAGGAAGCAGGCTGTAAGTTTTCGATGAGGTGGATTGAGTCGAAGTAGCTGGGGGGACGATATAGTAGAACCAGTCAGGACAATTATGTTGGTCAGAGAAGACAGAGAAGTGGCATTCAAGATGTTCAGAGAGTTCACTTGCAGGAATAGTAGTGACAAAGGAATTTCAGTCAGGATATTTCTAGACGTTGATGTCAAGGTAGAGAAGGATACAGGCTTTTGAGAAAGCATCAGCTCAGAAACAGAAGAAACGGTCAGAATAAAAGAGATCAGCAGAGAAGTATAGTTAAATTGGGGCACAGTCAGCAAGGCGGAGATGAGGGAAGGCAAAATAGTGGTCAGATTGACAGTAGCGTGCCATCTGGTGAACTGACTGGGGGCTGCAGAGATAGAGGATTTGAAGCTCGAAGAAGTGGCTTTGACACCAAGAGGAATAGTAACATTGAAACCAGAAGCAGAGTTGCAGAAAGTTAGGCTTGACACAGTAGAATTCAAAGTTAAATTCAACAGAGTAGAATTGAACAACAAAGACTGAGAAGTAGGTGATATGGGAGTGACTGTCAAATGGGCAGTTGTATGAGTAGAGGAAAGCAAGGAACTATGATTTGAAGAAGGAGAGAGCTCATCGGCGCCAACTCTTTTCCCCATTATCGAATTAGAGGCCCATGGGTTGATAAGAGCAACTGGAGACAGAGATGCGAATGGAAAAATCACGAGTATTTCCAATCTCATCTGAAGAGGTTTTACGGTCTACAGAAAGGGAGTTGACTTTTTATATAGCACGCTACGCAATGGTTTTGGTCCCCTAATATGGACCCTCCCGAAGATCCAACTACCCACCTACTGTATTGGTGGTATACAGATATATACGCCATACGCCGTAAAAGACATTATGTGATACGGAAATTCATATTGACGAGAAACGAGTGTCCGGAATTTGCTGAAAGTGATCCATACGAATTTACTATTTTTTGCTTTGCAAGGAGCTTGGCCCGCATAACGAGTAGTGGTAATTAGGCAATTAGGCAATCGGTGAATGTCACAGTCCATTTATGAGACTTACTTTTTAAAAGATTTTTGTGATGAAGAATAGATGCAGTTTAGTACTGGAATTCACCTACTATGGAATATAGCGTTGCCCACCTTACTATAGTATCTTTCTCAGATATTACAGTGGTGTCCAGATAATGACACAAGTTCGACTTGAGGAATCCTCTTATATGAGACATCTTGCGAGCTCCAGAATTATTGCTAAGTCCCGCGGTTAAAATGGTTAGCGAGCACAGTATGGCGTTGGCAGGGTTTTAAAAATAGCATCCTAAAGTATATATATGAGGCAGTTCTATGTGTTAAAGCGTGCGGTCTCGTAAGCTTTCCAAAGGTATCGTGAGGCATCCGAGTGCGTGATCTTACTCTCATGTTGACATTTCGCTGTGCTCGCAGAAGTTAAAGGCTGATTGAAAAACCCTGCCCAATCAATTATAGCTACATATATAATCGAATATATACACAAATAAGTAGATCATATATAAGTATGGATCCAAGAGTGTCAGTGGTAGATATAAGCGTCCTAAAAAATCATCTGCTCACCCTTTGGAGTGTATGGCTCCTCCAAATAGCTAATCTCCTCTTCAGTCAAATCCAAGTTGAGCGCTTTAATAGTGTCTCCAGCTCTTTTCACAGAGTTTATCCCAACTACAGGGCAGTGGCCTTTGGCGACCACCCACGCCACAGCCATAGTCGCCATGCTTGCGCTCTTCTTTTCGGCCAACTTTTCAACCCGCTTTAAAATCTCTTTGACGTCATCGCTGAGCTCTTGCACGCCTATGTAGGTGAGTAAGTCTCCGTAGTTCTTCTGCTCAATGTTCGTCTCAAGAGTCTTAGCAAGGACTCCGTGAGCCAAAGGCGACCACGGAGTGCACGTCACCTTTTTAAGGTCGTTGCTTTTACAGAAAGGAAACATCTCTCTTTCTTGTTCTCTGAAGAGAAGGTGGTAGCAACTCTGCATAGAAACAAACTTGTGCCAGCCATTCAATTCTGCAGTATATTGCAACTCAGCAAACTCGGTGGCCTTCATAGAAGACCCCCCAATATATCTTACCTGCCCCGACTCAATGATGTCGTTCAAAGCGCGCATAATCTCCTTTTTCGGCGTCGCAGGATCAAATCTGTGAATTTGCTGGACATCGATATAAGTGCCCAAGCGACGCACTGAGGCCGCTGTAGAGTCCATGATGTTCTTTCTAGAGAGTCCGTGTCTATTGATGTAGTCTAGTTTCTTCTCCTCTGGGAGATAATGGTAAATGTTCTCTGTGAGGAAATCAGACAGATCATCAGTAGGGAAAAAGCATTTGGTCATGATGACAACGCTTTCTCTAGGAATCTTGTACTTCTTCAAAAACTTGCCAAGAAGAACCTCACTTAATCCGTTCGAGTAGAAGTTTGCAGTGTCATACGTTCTAAGTCCCCTTTGATAGCAGGCATAGAGAATATCCATAACTTTATCCTCGTCGCCGATCGTTCCCCCCATTGCCCATTTCGACAGTCCAAACGCCATAGTGTCAACAATGATCCTCAGGATTTTGAGTCCGGAGTCGCCAAGATTTGTGTAGTCTTTAAGCAGGAGAGTGTTCATGATAAGTTTTGAGTTGTAAAGAAGATAGATGGCTCACTCCTATACAGTCTACAGTTTGATTACAAATGCTCCACAGGATCTTCTTGTGTCCGGAAGTATCGAATGAAATCCGTGTGGTAAGCGTTACATCACCACCAGTACTCGGACTCCTAGATCGGGAATATCGGTTTAAAGCTAGTCCCGAGACTACGGTACTATCTACTCGCTTAAATTTTAGTTTCTGTTTACCATGTGCCTCGGATTTCCGCTAAAACCGAATGTGTATGCTAAGAGCATAAAAACAAAGAGCATGAGTGGGGTACACTAACAGCATGGAGCGAAATTGCTAGCACCATGGTCTCTTTGGTCATTTTCCTCGGTCGTTCTCTGTCGCACTTCACACTTCAAGTGAGATACAAGGGTCGCTTGGGATAAGGTAAGGCACGTGATCAAATCATCTAAGATCCTTCGTTGGATCTATATGTGTGATGATCAGAAGTTGTATAATACAATCAGTACTCTTTATATGTTGAAAGCTTGTGGTTGTGGGTCACTATTGTAAAATTAAATTGCAGCATAGACTGTTCGCTGCATTTATAGTTGGCAAGTCATTGATGCGTACAACAAAAAAGGTTCTTCTCATAGTTGTTTCCTTGAGCTTCTATGCTTATATATATATATACTATTTGATAGATCGAGTCTACTGATGAAGTCTTTCCATGCACAGAAGGAAGAAGAAATGACACTACATAATAGAGTGTCTCGCAACAGCAGATACTTTCTGGACGGGTCGAATAAAGTTAATTGAAAGAAAATATAGCTCAGAGAGAGTTAAACTGATCAGGTTGAACTTTGAATATGCCAGAATCGGGATTCTAATCAGATCAGGCAGTAATTATTACAAGCGGCAATGCACTTTCAAGAGAATTCTAGCAGAAAGCAACCTAGAACAAGTACTTTAAAACACCTTTATGAGACAATGAAATGATTGGAGCAACGGGTAGTCAACACAAGCTACAAATCTGCACTAGCTCCCCCCGTAGGCCAACTGATAAGCCTCGAAAATGCCTGCATTTGTAAGCTCTAACGATATCACTGAATGAGTTTATACAAAACTTTTGAAACAAATCTAAGTCATTAATCTATCACTAGTGGCGTTAATGAACACTCGAGCCTATAAGTACTTGTGTACATATTCTAAAGTAGAAGCTTCAAACGCAGTTTCTCTTCTTCCTCCTGCAAAAGCTTAGCACGACTTTCTTGCAGTGAACTAGTGGTTCCTGCGTCGCTCTCAGTACCTGTCTTACCCTCACTACTTGTGATGGATGTCTTCGCAACCAGCCCTTTCACTGGCTCTGTATCTGAGGTTGTCCCAGTCCCAGACTCGAGGTTTGTTGTGATACCTGTTGAGCTGTAGGTAGTGCCCTTTGCTCCGTCAGAGGTGCTCCCAGAGGTGCTCCCAGAGGTGCTCTCAGAAATGCCTGCAGAAGTTGTTGTGCCAGAATCTACAGCAGCATTAACGGCGCCAGAGTTGGTTGTACCAGAGTTGGTCGATCCAGAACTAGTCCCACTCGACACAGCTCCTTGACCGACAGTGTTTACCGTCTGATCAGGATTAGTAGTGCCGGAGTTTACGGTTTCAGTATTTGAGGTTTCTCCAGTATTGGATGTCCCTGCATTCACCTCCTTAGATGCAGTAGTAGTACTTTGGGCAGATTCACCTGTAGTTGTACTCTCGGCAGAGTCACCTGAATTAGTTGCACCAGTCGTACCTGTGCTTATCTTCCCAGAACCAGCCACACCAGCTGCTGCGGCTCCTGCAGCGGCCTCTTCTTCAAGCTCACTATCTATTTCATGCAGAGCCAAAAACTCGTCAAAAATGACATCCACTTCCGGCATCTGGATGAAGCCGGCTCTTTGGTTATCGTAATCAATCTCTGTGTACGCCTGTTCCAAGAACGGAGTGCCCAAAACTGGAACGTTTCCCAGATATAACGGAACGTACATTTTATTAGGACCATATCCAATTCTGCTGAACGGGACCGACACCACAGGCCCCTCCCCAGTCAACCCAGGGAATTGAAATGTAAGAAGACAGCTTCTAGAGGCTGTTCCAAAGGTAAGGCGGTCACCGGACTTGATCAAGCCGCACTCTTTCACCACCGCTGCGTATACAGCAGGTTCGAGTACTAAAAGGGTGGAGCCCGTATCTAAAATACCTATTGTTGTATGTTTTAAAGGCTCTCCGTTTATATATGTTTCGGCGATAGTCACGTACGACAAACTATTAGCTTCCAAGTTGAGTTTTGTGTACTCAAAGCCCGCTTTACTATAAGCTCCCCCGAATTCGACTCTCAGTGTAGGGTTTCCTTTTGCGTCCTCTTCTGAGCCTCTGAGGTACACGGCGAGGGCTCTGGCGGGGATCTGTTTATTTTCGTAGAGCTCCCATATGAAACTGGTATCGTCTTGGGAAGTAGAAAGGGGTCTCAGAACCCCCAAAATGCCGTAATGATTCAGAGATGCGTCGTTGCCTAGGCTGTTTTCTTTGAAAAGTGTGGCCAAGCCGATGGTTGGTGAATACAGAATTTTACTGACTTTGCTTCCGTAAAGCATACCTCTGATAGGCATAGTGGCTAAGGTCCCAGAGACCTCCGAACCATCCAAATAACCTGAGGAGAATGTCTTTGTGGAGCTCTTGCAGCCTGTGATTGTGGAGCAGTCAATTGTCTGTGCAAACAGGGACGCAAGCAGAGTGCCGGCAGCCCATGTGGTTGGCGAGCCAGTGTCAAGGTTTAGAAGAACGTAGCCTTTGGGTAACATCATGATCACCATGTACATATTGTCTATTTTGTGGAGAGTGGCCGTGAGGACTGACGTGGGGGCCGCTAAACAGAGAGCTACTTGGAATAGTAGGTAGATGAGCATTTTGGGTTGCTTTTGAAATTGATGAGTGGAGAGGATAGTAACCAGGCTTAACTAAAACCCAATCTTGTCTGGAGATCCTCACTATATAAAGGCATTTTGAAAGCCTGAATCCAGGATCGACGCATCCAACGCATGCATACAAAATACTAGTTCATCAATACTTGACGTGTATACTTCTCCGTGGATGCAAAAAGTTGTTGTGTGATATGGAATTTGCTTATATACTAATATCTGCCCCACAAAAAGTTTCATCAGATATCATCATTTCTTCATAAATGTACATGGCTATGACCACTCAAACTCAAAATGTTTGAAACTCCGTCAACCACAAACAAGCTACCGAGATAATAGACAAAAAACTCTCTAAGGTGGCCATCCAAAAATTCCCTTTAAGAACGATTTCCAGTGTGAAGCATGCACAGCTTGTAGCGGAAAAGTGTAGATCTTTGGTAAGGCTGGAGACTACTGTATTCATCTAGTTGTCACCATTTCAGTAACTTCCAGAATAACCTGTAACAATACATAAAAGAGCAAAATATTCAATAGAAAGAATTTTCACCATATCAAAGGTTTTTCTCTTCTAACCTTTACTTCTTAGACGGCGACGCAGCCGGGTAACCCTTATCGGAGTAGTCCATGTGAATTGAGTCAGATTTGAGAATAAATGGTGTTAAGCACGTTATGAAACATCTTTAAGTCTTGGCGAAGCGTGATCTGTTCTTCTACATGGATTTCAAGTATTTTACAATAAATTAATGACAACGGCTCTCTTGATAAAGTTTACTATGGCCACTAGAAATACTTATCATTCATTCTTTTTACTACTTTTCTGGAAAATGCTTGGTTTAACCTCTTCTCTTTTTTCAGCCGTAAATTGTTTGTTCAACTCAGCTAGCTTCTGTGCGGCCTCCACAGGAATAGGGATTGAGTTTTGAGCCAGTGACGCGTTAGCTTTCGCTTGTGCTAAGAACTCGCGTATCTCACTTAGCTCTTCTCTTGACAACTCGGAAGGCTCATTTTCCATGGTAATAATGCAATGTAAACGTGGGTCTTCACGATTTGCTTCACAATTTTTTTTTTTGACAGGTGCCAAATAGGAGAGGATAGATGGTGCATTGTTCAGGTATCCCAGAATCCATCAAAAGCTGTGCTAACATATTTAAATGAGCAGCCTTTTCGGTAAAGCTATAAACTCAGTACTAGTTTGCCTGAAAACAGTCATGTATTGCATTGTATTGCATGTTAATAGTATGTTTATTATTTGAAAACATCGCAAAGTGAATAGAGCATGTTTTTCTGGGAAGAACTCCACTGAGAGCAATCTATTTGACCTTAAATTATATCACATTCTCTTTTCAAGGCATCTTTCATCAAACTTTTGATGTTTATCTGCTATATTGTGCGTTACAGTGAGAAAACCATAAAATCTTCAAAGATGACGGTCCCTCTCAATAACAAGTATGTACAGCTATGTGCCTGACATCAAACTATTCACTCCACTTAGCTCACCAAAATGCGATTCACAAATCTCCTACTTGACTCTTGAGTTTCCCAGCTTAACTGGCACCACAAATTATTTTTAACCGAAAATTTACCAACCAAGGGACCTCTTATAAACGGGTATACCACAAGGGAATTGAAAAAAGGAGGCGTCTGTTGATTTTTTAGAGTTTCAAAATACCAGTTAGTTTCTAGAGATGGCCAATTCAGCGTGAGTTTTGATATTATAATTATCATAGAGAAAGTGAGAGATCTCATAGAAAATCCCGAATACCTAAAAAGACTAGGAAAATATGACTAACCAGTTTTGAGGTTGCAAAGACATTTGAAAGGGAGAATTATCTTCTTCCAGATACTTACATTCTCATCAGAATTGACGGAAGGGGCTTTCACAGGTTTACGAAAAATTACGAATTCGCAAAGCCAAACGATCTAAATGCATTGAAACTACTGAATAAGTCAGCTAGAAGCGTTATGGAGTCTTTACCTGACGTCATGGTTGCGTACGGAGACTCTGATGAATATTCTTTCCTACTACGGAAAGATTGTGAACTATTCGAAAGACGTGAAGCAAAACTAGTTTCTACATTTGTAAGCACTTTTACTAGTTATTACACATTCTACTGGGACGAATTTTATCCAAATAGAAAGCTAAATTTGAAAGATGGCTTACCTACCTTTGACGGGAGAGCAGTAGTATATCCTAATCAAGAAAGAATACGACAATATTTTTCCTGGAGACAAGTGGACTGCCATATCAATAATTTATATAATACAACTTTTTGGAGCTTGGTGGAAAAGGGAGGATTATCAACTAAAGAAGCTGAAAATAAGCTCATAGGAACGTTAGCTAAGGATAAGAATGAAATTTTGTTCTCTGAATTCGGAATTAACTATAACAACGAAAAGGAGATTTTCAAAAAGGGGACTGTTATAGTGAGAGAATTAACTGAGAGTGGTAATGTTGTTGAGGTGAAAAAGGAGACTCTTTCAAAAAGACAAAAGGAGAGAAGAGAGAAGAAGAGAAGAAAAATGAATATAGTGGAGTATCATGTGGATATAATAAACGATAAGTTCTGGGAAGGGAGGGGGTATCTATTCGATTAATGTTGTATCAGTATATTTACTTTGAGGTGTAAGTTATGATGGCTATGCACATAGAACCGAGAACTGAGTGTAAGCCTGTAATTGAAACTCTATGATTTTTTTGAGCAGGTCCGGTATATCTTCTATAGTACAAACATACAGTGCTCTGAACTTGTTTTTACCTTTAAGCGACAACTACATTTCAAAGTTATGACTTTCGTATAGATCAGTCTGGAATCTTACAGTTCGATCTTTCCTTTGAGGATTTTTATCTTTGCGTAGTGGTGCAGTTCTGTCACTTCCATGACACATACATTTCGAAGGACGATTTATACCCTCACACAGCTTAACACAATCTCAAACATAAAATCCAGGACGTCTCTAATATTTTCTCCTTCTCGTTTTCCAAATCTATACGTCAAAATTTTTAATTTCTTTAAATTCAAGGTAAACACCTGATATCACTACAAAACTCCCCAAATTGTCTTTTTATTTTCACTTGCCGCTCTAGATGCCGTATTCTATTTTTGGTCTTCAAGGATTACATACCTATTTATAACCATGTAGAAAAGTCAAACAACCAGAACATACACAGCCTTACAAATACTAGAACCCTGACGCATGTTTTACAAGCTGCAATCCTTCCTGAGGATACTATTTTAGTTCAGTAGTAGAGTCACCTAGGTTAAAAACGTGAGTTCCGACAGAGTTGCCTGATTTCTTCTCATTTGAGGAGATTCTCAATCAGTGAGCTCGTTAATGCTCTATGAACTTACTAATCGAACGATAATTGTTTAACATCTCTCCGTCTAAAATTATAGCCCCACAGTATAACAAAATCGCCTCATTATTCTAGAGGAGAGGATTAAGGGTTTCCCTGTGGCACTGCGTCGCCGACTATTCGTCTCAGGGATTTTTGACGGGTGCTAAGAAAAAAACGTTTTTTTTAGTGGATCGTGCAGATACCCTCACATAATGATAAACAATAGCTTATGACCATAAATGAGGTTTCCGAAACGTAAGATTTGAAATGGAATGGTTTTGCTTTTTTAAGGCTAAGTTAATCGCACAAAATTTTATAAAAATCACATAATATACGATGACGCCGGTGTACAGAGATTTGATGTACACACTTGACGTATGCAACCGTGCGTCATCGCCATAGCGCTAGCGCTTGAAGCGAGATCTGAAAACTTAAAAAAATATCCGAGCCTCTGAGAGCTCTATTTGAATATCAGAGAATCAGGCTCTTTTTTCTTTAGCGTCCTCCACTTCTCAGATCTTCTCCATTTCAAATATATTTCTATGTACACCTTCTCTATACACTTCTGTAGACCCACCCGTCTGATGCAAATTCAAAGAAAAAGAGCATGGACCCCTTAATTGTACCGTAATTGGCATTGTTCTGCACTCCTTCTCCTGACGAGCCTCTCTCGAGACGCCGTCATTCAAGGAACACTTCGTATAATCGTTGTATATATACCACCGCAATTCGGAATCTTTCAAACATATCATGCTTTCTCTACTCATTCCATTCTATCTTTTCTCTCTCTCTCTTGCGGCCTTCGATGCCTCTGCTAAGGACAACTTTGTCGTGTACTGGGGCCAGTCCTCAGCAGGTAGCCAAGAGAGTCTTGGATACTACTGTGATGACGAAAAAGTTGACATGGTAGTCATATCCTTCATGACTGTATTCCCAGGTACAAACGACATTCCTCAGCTCAACTTTGCCAACGCATGCTACGAACAATACTCCAATGGTCTTTTACACTGTCCGACCATCGCTTCTGACATTGCAACTTGCCAGCAAAAAGGTGTCAAAATACTTCTTTCTCTTGGTGGAGCTCTGGGAGCCTACGGATTTACCTCTGACGACCAAGCCACAGAATTTGCAAGTACTCTCTGGGATCTCTTCGGAGAGGGCTCCTCTGACACCCGCCCCTTTGACGATGCTATTATTGATGGCTTTGATCTTGATATCGAGGACAACAACCCAACTGGATATACCGCATTGGTCTCTTCTCTCAGGGAGTACTACGCACAGGGCTCTAAACAGTACTACATCTCCGCGGCTCCTCAGTGTCCAAACCCAGACGCTTCGTTGAACGAGGTATTGACCAACGCTGACATCGATTTTGCTTTCATTCAGTTTTACAACAACTACTGCAATATTGGAACCACAAACTTCAACTTTGACACCTGGACCACTTGGGCTCAAACTGACGCTTACAACAAGGACATTAAATTGTACCTTGGCTTGCCTGGCTCTGCTACAGCTGCCGGATCGGGATATACCCTGATTGACATCGTTGAGGAGACTATCAAAAACGTTTCGTGTTCCCCGTATTTCGGAGGTGTTTCTGTGTGGGATGCTCTGCAAGCTTATACTAATACTGTGAATGGAGGGACATGGGCTGCTGCTATGAGAGATATTTTGGATCAGAATATTTGTGAATCTTCTTCTTCTTCTTCTTCTTCTTCTTCTTCTTCTTCTTCTTCTTCCACAGCTTCACCTAGCACTACTTCTCATTCTTCTGCGTCCTCTAAAGTTTCTAACACTCATTCCTCTGCATCTTCAGCAGTTTCTACTTCCTATTCATCAGCGTATTCTACAGTTTCCACTTCTTCTACTTCCTCTCCAAGCACCATATCCTCCACCTCCAGTGCCTCTTCCTCGGTCACCTCCTCCAACGCCTCCACTTCCCTCACCTCCCCCTACGGAAACTACTCCTCCCCCTCCATCTCCTCCAACCCCTCTCTGAAACCTCCATCTCCTCCCTCCACAGTCTACTCGATAACCACTGTCTTCTCCACTGTCACAAAACTGCTCGTCTCCTCATATTCGACAACCCTTTCTGGAACACCTACTGAAAAAACAACCACAGTCTCATACACAACCACTATCCAGATAGTGGGGCCGGTCTCCTCTACCGCGAGACATAGCACAACCACACTCTCAAAATCAAGCTCCTCGGCTTCTTCTACCCATGTTCCATCAAAAACATCGACTACCCCCTTACCCTCGTCTACGGCCTCCTGCTCTAATCTCACAGGTCTTTCAAAAGCAAAATGCTTGAACGAAAATTACCTGAACGACACATACTTCAACTCTCCATGTACTGACGGTGAGATTATATGCAGAGCCAATGGACAGCTTGCCATGTGCGATCACTCTCAGTGGGTATCTTTTGACTGTGCTGCAGGCACTACTTGTTACGCGAGCAACTCGGGGGAGTCGGTCATTGTGACATGTAACTTTTCTGCTCAGAAGAGTGTTTTCGTGTAAGGATTTGGATAGAATTACTTGGTCTGTACCTTTATACCTTCGTGTTTGTCTTTTAGGTTAGTAATTAATAGAATTAAGACTTGTAGAGGTTTTAAGTAGTTTATGTTTGTTATTATAGGGGTGATTTTCATCCCGTTGAAGTGACACGTACTTTCGCACTTCCAATTCATGTTCTTGTTGGTGGGATTTTCGTTTAGATTGCGTCACACCATCACATTTGTGCTAAGTCTGGACACAATTATATCCTGAAAAGACTCTTCAAAAGAGAACTAAAAGATAACATTAAATCACTTAAATACATCAAAGAATAACTATCTACGGCTACTATGAAAACTTCAGAAAGTTTTCTACAGGCTCTCAAAACATGAAATCTATGTCAACCAGTGGTTTTGTTCAAGCGAGGTATTTGTTCCAACAATGACATTACTAAGTTATCACTAATACTCAACAAGGAACAGACTTGGTAAACCAAAATCACCACACTTTAAATTATTTCCCGCCGCGGTAATATGAACTTTCGGGCTTCCCAAGCTTCGTAGATTGCTCAAATCCGAAATCTGATTGTATTGTAAGTTTAGTGTTCTCAACAGTGGGAAGCTTTTGAAGGAGCTGTCTATTTGTGATATCATATTTTCACCAAAACTTATGGATTCCAAAGCATGAAGATCATGAATACCCGAAATGATCTTGATATTATTGGAACTCAAATCAAGTTTTTGAAGAAATTGCATCTTGCAAAGATTTTGTATATTTTCCAATTGACTATTGGTTATGGTCAATCTCAACAAAGATGGGAACGCTTCCTTGAGGAAGGCCCCATTAAGCCGTTCTACTTTATTATCAAGTATGGTTAAATTAATCAAGTGTCTCAATTCAGGCATTTTCTCAAGCCTATTTGTCACACCCATGACATCCTCTCCAAGACCATTACCACATATGGTCAAGTCCTCCAAATTGGCAAGCTTTTCCCAGCCACTAAAAGTTATAATAGGGCACATTATGATCTCTAACAATTTGAGGTTCTCTATATTCATAGCCTCAAACAGGAAACCCTGAGAGTTAACAAAGGACAAAGACTTTAAACTTGGGAGTGAAAACATGCAGAACTTTTCAAATTTACTATTTCTAATATCCAAGCTTTCTAAAACTGGCAACTCTTCCAAAAAAAGCTCACAGGCTCCATACACTGTCAAATTTTCTAATTGTGGAGCATTCTTTATTCCTTTGCACCTTAATCTTCCTTCACCTGAGATCATTGCACTTCTCAACTTAGCAAGTTCTCCTAGGGGTTCTAAAGTTCCTGAAAAGTGATTGTCATGTGCATTTAGTGTCTCCAAGTTTGGGAACTTCTTTACGAATTCGAGACTTTTCAATCCACACCGAGAAATGTCCAAGTACAGAAGAAGAGGGCTATCACAATAAGGTGCACTCTCTAACTCATTTGACAGAAGATCAAGCAGTGTAAGGTTAGGAAGAGAAATGTTTGAAAAGCTTTTGAGAGCAGAACTTTGCAATGACAACTCTTCTAATGAATCCAAGCTTATAAAAGAGGAGATTGATGTATGACGAAGCTGAAGCATTGTCCCATGGAAGGATCTTAAGAAGGAGACATTGTCTATTTCTGCGACCTGTAACTTGAATTCTTTCAAATTGGGACATTTGAATTCTGGGATTCGTTGATCACCCCAATAAACCAAGTCGACCAGAGCTAGTTTTTTTAATGTCACCACTTTTGGGAAAACAGTGCCCTCCCCCCAAACATTTAGTGATTTACAGTTTGGAAACTGGTCAAGTGGAAGAGCTCCTATCGTAGTAACTTCAGAGAGATTAAGCTCTTCTATATGAGAAAATAATGGCACATTTGAAACGTCCAAAGAAAGAACATTATGTATGCGTAGTTTCTTCAAGTTCTTCAACTTCCCGAACTCTGTAAGAGATTCATTTTGCCCACAAACACTCACATCTTCTACCAGATAGCAATCTTCTTCAAACCTTAGCGTCACATTATCCAGTTTTACCTTTTTCAACGAGGGGAGATCTTTTCTGGAATGGGTGAATATTTCCTCGTCATCTGCTTCCAAAGAAAGAGACGTGATACCATCACCACATAACCTGCTGCCTTCATATCCTAGAAACTCTACAGTTCCCAATTTTGGATGGTTTTGCGATATGATCAAAAATGATCTCAAATACGTCAGATTCGGTAGCAGCATGGTGAAGGCTTCCAATTCGGATTGGAAGCCTTCTGGGATAACTCCAACCATGTCTATATACATAGCTTTGATGAAACGTTTAAATGGAGATATCAAGTCTAAGCTAAAGGACTCGAGAAAAGGATCAAAAGCTACACCTTTGAGTTCACCATTTTGCGGTATGAAGGGGCCAATATTTTCACCTGAATTGTTTGTGGCTAGATATCTGGTTTCCTGTCCAGTGCCAAATGCTTCATAATGGCATAAATGCAATTGTTGGAAAATACATGGGATTATGATTCTAGAGGGGAATCTTCCGAGCTCACATATATACTTTGTATCCAAGTGAAGGAGGATTCTCAATATGATCTCTTCTGGGAGTCTTGGTAAGGACATTAGGTTATAACTTGTGGAACCCCACCGTGGATCGAATCACAAAATTACACTGATATCCATTTTTGGAGGCACGTGATTCATATACGGTATTATATATTGCGCATATGATTGCACAAGATTGAAATCCGCAATCTCTTTGAAGTTTGTGTTTCGTTCTCATTTGGAGCACTGAAACAGTATTACTAGGCACTAACGTGCATATACACTACAAAACCCTATCAACAAAGCCGGCTTTTTGATTGAAAATACTGTACTCTTCTTTTGAATGGCTTGATATCAAAAAAATAGGTTTTTGGATCCTAGCTTATTAATCTGAAAACTATATAATCTATGCAAACATCTACCCGAGTAAGCGTTAGATGGAAACACGAAAAAAAAAAGCTTCTTCCGTGTAGTAAATATCCTTCACTTTCAAGTAGCTTTTCCAATGCTTCAAAGAAGAGGGAGACTATCGATGATAGTTTTAAAGGAATGCAAGATTGTTAGCAGCTCAGCTAGGAGCAACAGGCTTCTTAAGGATACGAAGTTACCGATAAAGGAAACACACTTTTGCCTGATCACTAAGTAGCTAAGCGCTTTGAGTTCAACGCCTAAGTAGTCTCAGAATTCCAAAGTTATCTCCTCAAGAGAGTCATTGACTGCAGTCAGGAGTGGAGAAACCCGGCAAAAATCATAGGGAAAGAAAAATACATAATCAGCTTACCGTTCACCGAACAAAAGTTTTCAAATAAGGGTCGAAATTGAGATGGCTCACGCTCTACAAGACAAGCGTTTCTACATCTTTGAGAGTATAGTTTGGCTTTGGCGAATCATGCTGTAAACCAGTAATCTGTGATTATGATTACTCAAACGCGAATAAGGTAGGCCTGTGTATAAAGTGTACTTCTGACCTACTACTCTCCACAAAATCATCACTTGAACGCCATATATAAAAGCACGGCTGCATCCTATCTATGAACACCAGCAAAATGAATAACTAGTATTTCTGAATTTCTAGAGAAACATGAATACTAAACACTTCCTCATACGATGATGTCAAGATATATACAAACATTTGAACTTTTATGTATATCCATAATCTTTAACTGCTCAGATGCCCCCAGCGCTGGTGTACAACTATACAGCAAATGACATTACTAATCTCGCAAATACGCTAATCCCATTAAACAAAGAAAACGAAAAAATGTTCATATAATAAACCACGTTATCTTTCGATGAGTACATGTAATCACACAGATTATCACATAACTGATTCGTAATCGTTGCAGAAATATTTTAAGAGTGGCACTTGCTTATTAACAGATATATAACCATATATATATCTTCATCTGGGTCCTGTTATATCCATTGATTGTCAAGAAGTTGATCGCTGATATTTGCAAGTGTCCATTACAGGAACAGTTGTCAATAATAAGAACAATTGTCAATAACAAGAACAATCTCGAAATATCAACTATTTCGTCACCAGTCCCGCTTCCTCGATTACTGAGTAATGTCTACTTTCTCATGCAATACCTGTGGGGTCCTATTCCCCCTGCTGGAACCCCAAAAGTTCCACATGAAATCAGACTGGCACCGCTATAATCTCAAACGCCGTGTAGCTGAGCTCCCCACCATCTCCCTCGAAACGTTCACCGAAAAGGTCCGCACCGCTCAAATTGATGTGAACCTATACACTACCCGCAGGGGGCCAAATGAAGACGAAGATGGCTTTGTGGTGCACTCTCGTAAGTCCACTCTGAACAACAGGCAAATTACGAAAAAAGATTTGAAGCGGATTGCTCGTCAAAATAAGGGTTCAAGTAGATCTTCGAGTCCTACAAGACTGGTTTCTGAATTATCTGAATTTTCCCTAGGTGAAAGTGTTCATTCTTTAAGTAGTGCTGATATTTCTGATGAAGAAATGGATGGAGAAATGTATGAGCGAATGGATGAAGAAACGGACGATGAAGTTTATTCAGATTCCTCCACTGATACAGAAGAATACGATGTAATTGCCGAAAAAGCATGCATCTTTTGCAATAACAAATTCGCCTCGTTTGAAGACGTCATTCTACACATGCAACAGAACCATGGTCTTTACATTCCTTCCCAAGACCGGTGCCATGTCCAGGACTTGGTTGCGTTCATGTGGCACGTGATCGAGCATTACCACGAATGTTTGGTCTGTGGATTCCTCGGAAAGAGCGTGGAGAGTGTTCAGGATCATGTGATATCCAAAGGACACTGTAGAATGCCGTATGAAAGGGCTGAAGATAAGGCACTTTTTGCACCTTTTTACGAGGATGAAGAAAAACTGAGTGAAGATGGTGACCCTCCTGAAATAGGAAATGCGGAAAATCTCACTCCGAAACTCGAATTGGTTCTCCCATCGGGAAGGAGACTTGGCCATCGCACAAAAGTAAGATACTACAGAACCAAAAGAGAAGTCAGAGAAAAGCAGCTGAGTTTGACGGTTTTGGCAGCTGATCATAGAGTTCAGAGGGCTAATTTGGGAGGGTTGACGAAGATTCAATATGACAAGCTGGTCAAACAGATGATGAAAGCAGAGGCGCTCGGTGTGATGAAGGATCAGACGAGAGGGAGAATTTATCGGGGGAATAACCTTAAGCATATGAGAGACCCTAATCGGCCGGGGCCGTAGTTTTTCACTACACGAGCGATGCGGATTTTGTGATGATTACGAGAATCTGAATATTTTATATAATACTATATAGTCTTTTTTTATCATGAATATTCCGTGAGTTTGTACGCTTGTCTATGAGTTAGAGTTCTTTTACTTAGTATTAGAGTTTCCACTCCAAGGCCTTAGCTTGTAAGAGGTGAATGAACAGGGATAGTAAATTCACTTGAATTTTTCGTCTCTAGCTTATGAGCCATATCAAGAAAACTATCATAGGTTATTTGTATAGCAGTTATGAAGAGAGGATAAAGATACTAGTGCAATGGGAATGAGCACTGCAAAATATATATGCTCTCTTTTTGTAACGCACAGTCTTTAGATGGATTGTTTATTCAATCACACTAAATCTAAGCAAGAAGTACAACTAAATGTTCTTTGTGATGTCTAGACCAATTTTAACATTTAGTTTACTGATCGGCACTCTATTTGTTTTCTTACCCAACCCTTTATATACTAATCCTCTATAATCAAGAACTGCTCGAAGCTCGCAACCTCCTCCTCATCCTTTTAGCAAACCTCCACTTCTTGTGTTCAGACACCTTTGTCAACGCACCCACAACAGCTCTAAAATTCTTCAATACTGCCCTAACACCTCGCCTGCCAGACAGCCCAATATTAACCCCCTGCCTCCGCGCCCCCTCTTACTCCTCCACGTGACTGATAAATATTTCACCAACATACAATCATACCAACGATCCAAATATCTCAGTCCACAGTGCAGATATCAAAAAATGGGTCTTCTCACGATAATCAGAGAGCAAAAAAGAGCAGACAAGGAGATTCGCGTGCTTGTGCTTGGGTTAGATGGCGCAGGAAAGACAAGTGTTGTGCAGAAGTTCAAGCACGAGGATCGAGTGATAGCACCAACAGTTGGCTTTGAAATTTCGACAATAGCCAGATACGGGCTCACTTTAAATATATGGGATGTCGGAGGGCAGAGAACGCTTCGCCCGTTCTGGTATAACTATTTAGATAGAACAGACTGTGTAGTTTGGGTTGTAGATTGCGGAGCGCTCGAACGATTGAACGAGAGTTTTCAGGAGTTTAGTAAGCTACTAAGCGAGGATCGAATGTCAGGAGCTGGTCTCTTGATATTGGCTAACAAGAGTGATACTGTAGAAGAGAGACGAATGGGAGAGGTGGTGAGCTTGGTAAGGGGGGTTTTGAGATTGGATGAGATTAGTAATCATAATTGGGAAGTGATGGGGTGCAGCGCGAGAACAGGTGAGGGGGTGGAGGGGGCAGTTGAGTGGATAGCTAAAGAGACTAAGCTGAGATTGTATGTATTATAGATGGTTTTTATATACTCTACGACTTGAATGATTTGCTCATGGGATTAATCTAGATTTCAACTTTTGGATGTATTTTATGGATAAGTTTTGCATTCCAAGTAGGTGTCTTAGCATGGTTTGTTTTGCTTTTAAAACGTTGAGTCAAATTTGACGTGCTCAAAATATTTTACTGAAATTTATGTACATTCGCGCATCACTAGGTTGTATGTGCAAGTATGTGATGTTTGTCGTTCATGGTTTTATATATTCTTAATAATTGTCCCTAGTTAGCAAAGCCGCTGCTGCTATAAGTGATTTTGAGATGTTCTAGCCTAGATTCACCTCTTTTAATGGGTAGCTGGGTTTCGGTAATTTTTGGTTTAATGGAGGGATGCCAAGCGAGAATAATCCAATACCTGGTTAAAGACGAGTCCTATAGCATCAAGCCAAATAAATTTGAAGCTTTAACTGCCTTTAATTGGCTACTAGGTATATATATCATCTTCTGAGGCTTTTTCATCTAAACCGCGCACACATAGCGATGATTGAAACGAGTACACTGACTCAGCACTAAAAGCATTATTTTCTCTCTAGTTTTCAACTTATTGAATTCGCATAGTGACTTCCTCTTACCACTTGCATTTCCAAATAGCTAATCTCTGCCGGAAGTTGTCCACAAACTAATTTGACGTATTGTTTCAACTTTTCGATTGTAGCCAATGACATATACGCTAAAGCAAGCGCATCATACAATTTACGCCACTTTCTCCGTTATCTACGTAATATCTTGCCGCAGTACGCGTGAACCGGTGAACTTTCCGGTTACTCTCGGCAACAGCCCTGAGTGACCAATAGCTTATTAATGGCACTCTCTGAAAACGATTAATAAAAAAGTATAAAGTTATAGACAGGAGTGCCTAGATAATTGATTACATGGATGAATGTGTGCTTGATTGTGAATAGGATTTTGTATTATACAAAGTATGTGGATGATGCGAGTGCGCAGACATGCCCACGTGCGGCCAATTTCGGAAAAACTGATCCTGAGAATCTGGGGTGCATGAGGTAGGAAACATGTCACCTTCAAGATAAGATCAGAACTGGGGAGAATAGAGAGAATGTGGCCTACGCAAATAACAAGAGACACTTGCGGTCTTATCGCATCTATTGAACCTGTCAAATATTTGACAGCTTGACGCATGTTCATACTTGAGTATTGTATTATTATCAAAGCGTGACCTGTTCCCGAATCTAGGCAACAGAAGAGTTTCGTACATATTCGCTTGTCACTTGGTTAAGGCTTTTAGAGAGTTGTGTGCATTATTAGTCATGGCTTACAGTTTGAAAGGTAGTTTATTGTATATCTAGTTATTGAATACAGTATACTCCATCGGAGTATGTAACTTAAGATACACAAAGTGTATAGTGCGGCATAGAATTAGGCTAATCTGGACGCGCTTGGGAAATGTCTCAGCTATATAGCTCAGGGGAATTTCCGGTGAAGGAAAAGAGGGAGAAGAAGGAGAAGAAATATCTCCGATTATTCGCTTATACAGAAAAATATTGAGTATGTTTAAAATCTTGTTGGTAGGTCGATTTGTTAGCTGCGAACTTCCCAAATCTTGGTTTGACACATAAACTCGCAAAAATTGTGTCATTTCGCTTAGCACGAATAGCACATGCGAAAATCATATCATCGCACTTTCAAAGTATGTTAGTTTCCCCGATATCCTGACGATATATAGCTGCTCGGCTCGCTGGTAATTTTGAGCTCACTTTCAAAGACTGAAAATGGTCAAGAAATCGAAGCCACATCCTATAACCTCCTTTCCCTTAAACAAATTGTCGCTTCTCTCCCTAAGCTTCGATCTGGAGCCTCAGTATGGTGTTCTGCGAAGTGACCGTGGAAACAGCAACAACGTGTGCCCAAAAGCGTTCTTATCGCTTTTAATCACTGGTACGGAAACTGGAGAAAATTTCACCAGGAGAGTCAGAAGCACTTTCTCTCTCAGACTCTTAGCTGAGCCAATTCCACCAAGCTACAGGCCTATTTGGGTGCCTGGGAGTATGAAAAAGTGTTATGACGGGTACAGGATCGTGTTCGATGCTACACACTTATCAATAGATGACCTTGGTACTTACAAGTTGTCAGCAGAGTTATGGGAGAAGAACTTTGACACCGGTGACCACAAGAAGATCTCAGTCATCAAATCCCTGAAACCCCTCCGGATTACAAAGCAGCAAGAATACTACCGAAACTTGCTACCCATCGACCCTGTGGATCTCGACTTTGACGGCCCGCGGTCGGCAAACCAGAAAGCCTTGGCAGACGTGATCATTATCTTTCGCAAAAAGCTCAAGACTAGCAGGGGGAGAAGGGACAATCATTCGATGGAGACTCTCAAAGGAAATCCCAAAGGAGCTTCTAAAGGGACCCCCAAAGGAATCCCTAAAGGGTTTACTAAAAAGGCTTCAAAGAAGGTTTCTGTAAGAGTTTCGAGAGGGTCTTTTGATAATGTTTCCGCAGAGTCTTTTGATATGGTTTCAAGCCTGTCTTTTGATAAAATTTCGAGAGAAGTCTGGGGTGGACATGGAGGCCTTAATAGTGACTTCATGACAAGTTATGAAAGTGAAGCATATTTTGAGCTGGGAGAACTGATGGGGCTGCTATTCTCGGAATACACAGATTACCAAAGTGCCCAAAATAGCCTCTGCCCGGTTAGTATGGAAGAAACACATCTGGAATCTCTTTATCAAGATGCTTTCGGAAATCATCCTAATGTGTTGACTTCTTCAGACGATTGTCATGAAGAACCTCTGTCTGCAGAATATTCCATTTCTGATTCTAATCTCCAGAATTTTGAGCCTAACACAAATTTATTCAATCCTGATGTTACTCCTTCCTTCTGTCGTGAAGTGAACCACCTGATGGACCTCCTAGGTTTCTCTTTTCCGGAGAATTATTCTCTGGACCCGCTTCTCCACATTCTGACAGCCGATCTTTCACAATCCACACTCCTAGCCAGTAGCCAAGATCTTTTGAAGATTCTTTCAAAAAAGTGTGACGCATGAGCGTCCTCTCTGTTTAGTTATATTGTGAATATTCTGTCTCTTTGAACTGTAGAAGCAATAAGAATACATTTGAACAGACACAATTTATTAGAGGTATCCATCTGTTGAACCATCAACTAAAAGTGACAGGTAGTATACATTTCGCGCTCACTACACGTATATACACTACACAGCACCAAGATGCTGGGTATCGGTGATAGGCTAGAGGCCTCTAATATACAAAACTTCACGTGCATGTGCTTGAGAAATAGGCTATAGTTTTATCTGTACGCCATGTATACGGAAGCGTCATTGAGTAGCCTTTTTCGATGCCTTTCATTTCAAGTAGTAGTTGGCATTTTCATCCAAGAGCACAGCATCTGTGAACTTCACTTTGAGAATGAATCATATCCTTACGAATTTCTAGATGTTATCAAATGAGTCGATGAATTTCTGGTTAATTCTACTGGATGCCTTTCGCTATTTTCCGTGGAAGATAAGAACATCATGTAGATCAATTCTGCCCCAAAATATTATGGAATCCCCTATACCCACGCAAGCTTATCAGATCAGCATATGCTGAGAGAAATTTTTGGGTGTACCTTCGTGTTTGATGAATTGTGTGATCTATACGTTGTCAGCCCCCTATACCTTTATTCATCAATAAATTGATTTACAAAGTGGATGCCTGTCAAAATTAGCATTACATTTTTAGTACAAAGTTTATTTACCTCTAATCACTCTAGAAAAATCAGAAGCAGTTCAGAAAAATACCCTGCCCCTTGAAATAATAATAAAAGTACGTTTTCAACGCTTATCATAGTGATAATCAGGATCATGCGCTGCTATGTTAATGTTTCGGGTCATTGATCATAATTCCTTTTGATTTCAAAAGAAACACACACCTGCATTGCGGCACGTGCCATTTCGCCATACTTACATCCACACTTTCTGCTATAAATACCCCCAGATCGCCCGAGGAAATTGTGTCAAACTTTTTTTTTTGAGAAAGTGAGTGTGTGCTGAATTTGGAGGAAAAACGAAGCACGGTGATGAAGTTGGTTCTTATTAGACTGAGTCATGCTTCGGGTTTTTACTCAATTCAGGATGCATTGCGAGCCCTGGGGCCAATGGAAGAATTCTATTGGCTCGAGGGTGTTTTAAGCTTATCGGAGGGTAAATGAGGGATAGCTCTTATTGGTGGTAACCGGCGTAAGCGTGAACGGCTATTTTTAGAGATAAGAGCAACGCGTATAAATAGTGGGTAAAATGTAGCATTTTGTATCATCAAAAACCATCCAAAATGACCCTCAATTTCCCTTCCCAAGTGGAAGTTAGTGAAATGAGCAAGTTGAGCTTGTCCAAGACTGCGAACGTACTCTGCGAGACCACATCTTATGGTAGTGTGTCACCATCTATGTCTTCAGTCTCATCTCTCGAGTACCCCTCGGAGATGAGTGAAGAGATGGTGGCTAAGCTTGAGGCCTTCAGAAGAACGATTCCTTACTTGAACCAAGCGAGTCCAAAGGCTTTCTTCAACTGCTCAAGTCAGATTCTTCTCACTAATAAAATTTCAGAAGCCATGACCAACTTTTTCAGCGGCCGTGCCGCAAGCCCGGACGCAGAGTTCATAGTGTTTGACCAGCTTGTAGAGAAGACCAGGGGCATGTATGCTCATCTTCTTGGGCTCTCTCAAGATGAATGCAACAAGGTGTGTTTCACCAGAGACCTGAGTGAGGCCTTGTATGTGATCCAGCGTTCTTTCGACTTCAAGAAAGGCGACTCTGTGTTGATGTTGGACAATGAATTTCAGCACAATAACCTCTCGTGGCTCGGTCTCCAAAGAGAATGTCCTGAACTCAAGCTCAAGTTTGTGGACACAAAAGGCGACAAAAATTACGTAGCCACTGCCGACAAACTTAAGCCATATATTGACGAGTCTGTTCGTCTTATTGTTCTCAGCTATACCATGTACCAGTCAGGATTGCAAAACGACATCAAGTCTATTACTGAAGCTTACAACCAAAAAGGTATCCACACTGTTGTGGACCTCACTCAGGATGTCGGTTTCCACACTGTGGACTTAAAATCTTTGGGTGTTTCAGGTGCTTTTTTCAGCTCTTTCAAGGGTCTCTTTGTTCCTCAAGGATTGGGCATTTTGTATATGAGCGAGGCTCTTCTCAAGGACACAAAGAAGATCCCTCCTTTTGTGAACATCAAGTCCATGAGTCGTTTTGACAACGATGCCGGGCAGATTGGCGGAGACTACGCTTTTGGTGTACATGGAGAGTTGCACGACTCGTGCTTGAAGTATGAGCATTGCAACAAACCAAACATGCAAATCTACGCGAGTTCTGTGATGCTCAAGTACTTTGAAGACGAGCTTCCTATTGCTGAGTTTGAAAAGTACCTCGCCTTCCTAAGACAGAATATGGAGTTCATTTTGAAAAAATACGGGGTAGAGGTGTATGAGGGGGACGAAGAGGGGTTCAAACTGCCTAATATTGTTGTCACCAGTATTAGAAACCCAGAATGGATGAAATTCTTAAGAGAAAATGGGGTTATTGCTTCGCAGTTTAGACATGTGACTCGCTTCTCCATTGGGGTGTACAACAATGTGGAGGACTTGGACATGTTGGAGGCCGTCATTGCAGAGGGTGTTGCTAAGGGGATTCCTTTCAATTGAGGGTTGCTGGTGTTTAAGATTTTGCTAGGAGTGTTGGTTTCAATGCCATAGATTAATTTATTAGTTTTGGCTTATTTGTAGTCTGTTTTTAATGACACGAAGTGAGGCAGCTAAATCAAATATTATTAATTCTCTGCTTAGCTTGGTTGTTTATAAAACTCGTACTTCGATTGTAAGACATTTAGAGTCTGTTTACGGATTGAAACCCTGAAAATTTGGAAGATGAAAGATGTTTTTCGAGTTCCTTTTGTTCCTCTAAGAAAATACTCTCCGTATCTAGAACATTTTACAAAGACTCAATAAATCCAAAAATAAAATATGTAGTAGAGCCAGTTAGCTTGTAATCTCATAAATCTTTTTTAGGTAGATAACACCATGCCAGCAGTATACCGCGTGAGGCACATGCAAGTCCACTCGGAAGTTATAACAACCATGGTCATATTTGTTGTAATGGCATGATTCTGGATTCAAAAGCCGTCAAGAAGAACAAAAAAGTATTCCAGAAGCTTTGATTCAGACTGTATTTTATTGAAACGTAGATTAGAAAACACTACAGCAGGTTTCAAAGTCACAGACTTGTTCAAAGTAGTATTAACGGGAATCTGAGATCAATTCAAGAATAAAGAATAGCACAATCTTATGAACTGCCATTAATATCACACCACTTTGCATTTGTCCATACTTGAGAGCGCAGCTTGAACTACAGAATTAATTGTACAACAACACAAAATACTACCTCGTAGAAAGGTTGTGGATGTCTTCGTAAGTGAACTTTTGAAATACCTTACCTTAAGCTGTTAGCTGTCGAGTGATGCTCTAATACTAACTTCCTTTACTTCTACCGACATGAACCTGGTATTGCGTTGTAATGTATCAACTTGCTGTATTCGTGAATATTGTTGACGGATGAGTTCAACTTAAGTTGATAGCTTGCTGTTGATGTAAATGTAAGTAGGTATGCTAAAAATTACTATCAGTATGCTCGTTCGCTTCTCTACAAATCAAAACAAATCTAAATAACAGGAAAAACTAAACCTCCTCAGCAGGCTTCTCCGGAGTTGGGGTCTCTTCCGGTACCTGGCTGGTCTTACTCTTGATTGATCTAACTGGCTCTGGAATGTAGATCTCTTCATCGTCAGTCACAAATTCCCCAATCTGCGCAGCATCGGTTCCCAACTCCTCCTCCTCCTCGGAAAGACGCAACTTCAAGAATGGAATCTTGTCAAGAACAAGAAGAATAATCAGGGTCATCACAAAAGACCACAAGAGAATAGAAGTGCATGCAGCCAACTGGTATCCAAGCTGCTTATAGTGGTGGTTGATCCACCCTCCATTGATGGCTGCATCTGGGTCCCCAGCAACAGAGCCGTCAGAAGCGGCAACGTAGTCGGCAGCAAACAAGCCGGTCAAACAAGAACCAACAAAACCACCCACGGCGTGCAAGGAGAAAACGTCCATACCGTCATCAATTTTAAGGTAGGTCTTGATGTCCACGGCGTAGTTACAGGCAATGGCACAGATAACACCAATTGGAACAGCAAAATAGATTGGAACAAAACCAGCAGCCGGGGTGATACCAACAAGACCAGCAATCACACCCATGCACATACCGGCAGTGGACCATCTTCTGCCACAGCGGAAGTAGTCAATGAACAACCATGCGAGACCACCGCATGACGCAGCAAGCATGGTGTTCATGCAAGCGTACCAGGCTCTGATGGAGGAAGAGCCGCCAGAACCACCATTGAAACCCAACCACCCAAGCCAAAGGAAAATGGTCCCGAGAACAATATTGGTCACACTATGAGGCTTGTATTTTGGAAGCGTTGTCACTGTAGGGTCGTTTCTCTTACCGAGAATAAGGGCATATGCAAAAGCACCGGCACCAGAGGCCTGGTGGACTGGACCACCGCCTGCAAAGTCGAGGGCACCAAGCTTGGCAAGCCATCCACCAGCATTCCAGGTCCAGCAAGCAACAAAATTGTATACCAAGGTCATCCAGAGGAAAAGGAACACCATCATTGGACCAAGTCTGGCTCTCTCACAAGCACCGCCGAGCATAAGAGCGCCGGTGATCATAGCAAACATCAACTGGTAGAAGCAGAAGAGGATGTCTGGAATACCAGAAGCTCCAATCAGAGGAGCACCAAGGGTGTTCATCATTCCAAAGAATTCGAGGGTGCCAATCATACCGCTTTTGGTCTCGTGAGAAAAGGTAAGAGACCAGCCCCAGAAGAACCACTGGAAGCAAATAAGACAGCACGCCATGAGGGAGGCCCAAATAAGAGAAAGAGCATGCTTTTTTCTGGCAAGACCACTATAAAGAAGACCAACCCCAGGAACAATCATAATGAACACAAGACTACCAGCGGTGGCGATCCACGCCATGTCACCTTTGTCGAAAGGCTGGTTAAGATCATAGAGCATGTCGTCACCACCGGTGCCGCCATCCGTAAGACCAGTGTATGTAGGTTCAGACATTTTGGCTGAATTTTACTTTTTCAAAGTTGGTCTGACTGGGCTACAAGTTCCTTTATATATCTATTGGGCCTATCCGCCTCTGTGGGTCCCTGCACGATAGGAATTTATTAAATTATTGGATAAAAGGGAGAGATAAGATAAGGTCTTGGCATGCATTACACCAATGCGAACATATTCTGTTTATTCTGTTCACAGAAACTTTGTTAATCAAATGAACTCTTCTACTTAGAAAATATTGTAGCGCTTGGTTCAAACAATTCGTCAATCAAATTCTTCAAGGTGAAGGCTAGCTCGGAATGCTGGAATGTTATATCCTATATTCTGACCTATATGTACTAATTATCGTAATTGAGCGATTTGCTGCAATGCCGTGCACATCTGTTACGCTAGCTCAATTGAGTCAGTAGAGCTCAGTAGTGCAGCTCAGTAGCACAGCTGCTGAGCTTCAGTTAGTTATGCATTTAGTTGGATATTGCACTAATCTCCCTGTTCAATTGCTGCTAACATTCACTGAAAACTTTCCTAATAACCATAGCCTCGATTTACCTATCGGCTTGAGACTGTATAGACCTCTAGAGTCAGCCTTCCATCCGAATCCTGTCAAGCTACACACAATAAGAGAATACGAGGCTCTATTCTTTGAGATATACATTTATTTGCCTGCGAATATACATGCTCTCGTAGAAAGGTTATGTTGAATTGTTAAAAGGGTGCGGTTTAGCTTGACACAAACACCGTTATCGTGTGCATCCTGTTTAAGTATATATTCCTGATGCACCAATGACAGGTCCGAATGGTACACCACTAGAGAACTGAATGAATCAGGCTATAAACCCGCCTTTAAGAAATTGATATGATAGCTCTACAAGAATGCCCAGGACAGCTAATGATCTAGATTATCGTATTCACCATCGGACTGAAGGATTGTCATGCGACGTGAGAGCGCAAACTGATATGTATTGATGCTATACCGATCTTCGGTGCTCCAGAATCATGCGAGAAAACTTGCAATATCAATATTGTTTAGCTAATAGGAATTCGGAAGTGTATGTATTTAGCATCACTTAAGCGAATCTTAACGATTTTTATGCATGCGATTAGTCATAATCGCGCTGCAGCGCTGGTGGGCTCCGAGGCTTGTATACCAAAGTGAAAAAAATTCTATACCGACTATAAACTGGTCGCATTCTATAGATTGGCGGGTTAGGGTTCGAACTAAAACGCTATATACTTTGACTTTAGCTCGTTCTTGGCATGTCAATTGGGGCAAGCCATAGATTTCTAATAAATTCTATTGGCTTTCTGTTAATATCCATACATCTGTCATAAAAACTTCCCTATGACATTCTTGTGCTCTTTTGAGTAATCTAGGGCTTCTCATTTTGTGATTGACTCACATTTCACGGCACACTCTAGACAGTAAGCGAGTACTTTCTAAAGTCTTCTATAAAACCTTTCTTGTATGACTACAATTAGTTACAATCGTATTTATCTCATCTCGTATTTCTTTGATGGATTTCGTGTACAATTTCATCAAGTGAACTCAAAATTCCGTGACGATGAATAGTTTTGAGTACTGATGTGATGTTTATCATTTGAAACGATACAAAATGCGTCGCAGTTCTTGGAGAGCATATGATCTTGCTATACTGTCGTATGATTTCTTGGCGCACTCATAGCAAACTCTATTATAGATTATCGAGCTTAATCTTGTAAAAGCCGACAAACAAATTCACAAATGGCATGTCGTCTTAGCTCATTAAAATCTATATCGGACATATTCACAGAAAGCGGTATTCAGAAAGTAATCATCCTGTTCCGCTCTTACTCCCCCAAAGTGTATACACTGCGCAGAAACTTGTATCACTTTTCATATTCTCTCACACGCTCCTAACATAGAGTGAGTATTTATATTATATCAAAGTCATATCAGTAGAATTGTGGAATGTCTTTTTTTATCCTATACAAAGTTTTTTGGTGTTGCTCCATTCTAGAAACTGCCCCTTTCGGAGTGTTTTTAACAGGTGTTACCCGAGTGTCTGTCTGGGACCAGCTAAACTCATGGCATATAAAATCTACTATAAACATATATAGATGTTCAAGCAATGGATCTCTATCTCAAATCTTCCATACACGTGATCGCTTAGATGTTGGTTTGCGAATGGTCATAATTAATAGAAGTTTGCCCTTCTCAGAGCAAAGAACAGGCGGTATTCCACTCGTAAGTTTGGGGAGTTGAGCGAGATGGGTGCTAATCCATAGGTGTAAAAGTCTGCATAGGTGATTTCAAGCGGTGAAGTCAGTAACTTCAATCCATGCTAATGAAACGGTATATCATTTGAGAAATAAGCGTAAGCATCTTGATACTCAAGCCCTTTGGGCTTGTTTTGCCACGGTTTCTCATTGGAAATTCCTCTGGCCTTTAAGAATTTCAACTCCAGAACCACACAAAAAGCTTGCGTTCGTCTTCAAAACGAATACTTCGATATTACACAAACATACACCCACATAGATCTTATTGAAAAAGTTATGGCCTATTGACTCAATTCAGAGAATGGACTTATTAAAGCACCGCTACAGTTCTAACAGCTCATTTTCAGCATACACAGCAATTATACATGACTTTAGCACACACTCAAAATTTGCAAATCATCAACTTCATAAAATAATCATAACTTTTCTTCTGTCCCCTTTCCTTCTATCACCTTCTCTTCTTTCTCCTCTTCTCCCTCCCCCCGCTCCCAAAATCCCACCACAGATCCATCACCCTGAAAGCACGTCAACATCGAGAATGACGGCATGCGGTCCGTCACAAAGTCTACATCTTTCGGGGCTATATCACGCTCCCCCTTGACTATCATACACCCGTGTGCAGAAAAGTGGATCGATACACTGGCGCCTGTAGACTCTTTAGGATTGAGAAATAGCAGTTTACTAGGCCCGAAAACTAGGCTGGATGAAATCTCGCCACTGGAAGTTTCTGGTAACTTCAAGTGAGAGAAAACAGGGGTGTTATCGAGTAGTATGTGAAATACACGGGGAGAAATAAAGATTATAGTGCCTCTATAAACAGGGCAGGTGTCATAAGAGAGCCCATAGTATACAGGTTCTCCAGTGAAGGAAGAACGCTTTCTCATGGTCTTTTCTTTCATTGATATGAGTTCAGTCAATAGAGTGAATATTTGCTCTTTGTATACTCGAGCAGCTTAGATAGTAGCCTATATTTATAGGAAGTGCTCTTTAGCTTGCATACACTACAGTGCATGTAAAATCTAGTAGAATTTCCCGATAAGCTACAAAGGAGTGAAATTTCTTATATCCAGTTGGAAACGCTTGTTTTCTGACAACTAATTGAATTGTTGGGTGTGATGGCTTCCCTGATCACGCGGAGCACTTAAGGACTTGCTATTACGCTGGGAGCACCTTTGGGGTGAACACAATCAAATTAGTTAGTATTATTCACAAGTTGTGAGCTTATATTTTACACTGCTTAGATGAATAATACCAGTCTTATGACATTTTTGAAATGAGCCTTAGGCGTGTGGTGTATTATTCACAGGGAACCGCTATATAAAGTTAGAGCTTTAGCACAAATGCAGGGTCCTGTTATCTGAAGGGAAAAGATAAAAATAGAAGACTTTTGGTTGGTAATAGGATCGTTGGATTTATGAGATGCAAAGGTTTATAGACAGAATATGTGTTGAACTGTTCAATCTTTAAGAAGAATCGAGTAGCTTATGGATATGATCTCACAGATTTAAAGTTTTCAAAATAAATTATGCATTTCATGTCACAATCTTTATAGTCATTATTTATAATTAACTAGTGTCTTAGCTGCACTGAACTGCTCACTGTAGCGCACTATTCGGGTGGTATATGAGCTTTCTGGACACTATGTGGGTGACAATTTCTGTCAGTTCGTAGAACGGCTTATAGAAATACATTTTGAGTATAGTAAACATCTCAAATATAGTTGATCAATTGTATGCCCAAATACTGTGCTCGACCTGGTTCCTTATAAATAAAATTGACTGTGCAATACTGAAATTGGAAACTCTTACTTATTGGATAATATTTAGTATAATGAGTCATTGGGAAGGCAGCCCTTGTTCCTCCGTTGGCCCAAGGAATAGCAATGTACTTAGTTGTTATGTAGGGTGCATACTCCTATAGTGCTACAGCTGATCACTATATCAGTATGGGAGATATTTGAGAGGACTGCATAGTATGAAACAGCTGATGTGACTGGTCCACTGGCTTTTCTATGATTCAGCTTAAATCAGCCAAATGCCCTCTATCTACCAGCTTAGATACGGGTTAGTGTTGGCTTCTAGAGGCCTAGTCATGGCCAAACACTTGTGATAATGGATCAATACAAGTTCTGAAAGATCACTTTCTTGAGGTAATGTTCTTGTGGCTATTTAAAGTTCTCAAATTCATCTGTATGGAAAGCTTCGTTCCTCTGCTGCAACTTTTCAGACTCAGCAATGATTGCTTAATTATACAGGGACTGACAGACAATGAAAAGCCTCCTAAAAGCTGGATAAATGCTGATGAAGCGCAGCACAAAGGCTGTTACTGGCACTCGTACTCCAATGCACATAATGAAATTACGTAATCAAGAAATGCCAAGTGAACATATTTGAAGAGAGTTGAGTGAAAACTTGTGTGCTGACGAAAGCATACTACCAAAAGTACTCTATTCAAACACGCTTCATTTCACCCCAATTTATTATCATACTATACCAACCCCACAGATGTTGACACAGAGTAAGATGCCACTCGACTCAAAAACCAAGTGAGGGATAAGCCACTAAGCTACTCAGAGTTAGAGATTCTACACACCATGTTAAACATCTAGAATCCAATTAATGACTACAGACAATCTTTAAACATGAACAGGATTAATTCTAAAATGGGTTTTTCTATTGAAGCAAAGACAAGTAAATATTGGGTAATATGGGGTAGAAGAAAAGATAAACTTGGTCTAAGCTTAAAGAAGATATTACTATATACACTTTGCATATTAACAGACATGGAAGAAGAGTGAAATTGAAGAGAAGAGTATTAGATTCTCTCGCTTCGCTCGATCACTTTTTCTTCTTCTTAAAGTTCAAACTCACCCCTCTCACTCTAAATAGATAATAACCCCCCACCATCGCAAACAAATTGAACCCCAAGTACACCCAGAAAAACCCAAAGTTCCGCCACAAATTTTTGTAGTAAATCTGTAAGTAGGCCAAGTACTGGTCGCCCGTCTTGTATGCACAATATTGGCAATCCAGAACCCCCTGCGGGTTACTTACATACCCTCCCTCCCTCACCATCAGCAGCAAGAAATCTCCACAGGTAAGTCCCAGAGGAGGCTGTAAAACTGCATACTCCAGCTTCTTGCACCGCACAGCAAGATTGTGCAATGAAACCAGCATAAAGTTCTGGAGATAGTAAGTGTAAGGCAGCACTTTCCACATAAACGTCCAGAAGCCCGGCATCAAGTAAGATGGCTGAACAGCCCCACAAAAGGCCATACAGAACAGAAGCAGAAGCAGCATGAGAACCGATGCAGCCGGAAGATTGGGAGCCATGTAGAGAAGCCACAATCCAAGCAGAATGTAGTGCATCTGGAACATCACACAGTAGAAGAGATAGTAGGTACCAACAGAGAAACTGGAGTAATCGCGGTGGACAGTGAAATATACGGCTACAAAGAAGAGAGTCAGGAAGCAAAAGTGATAGGGCAACTCATTCACAAACTGGGAAATAAGCAACGCCAGCCAATGATACGTGTTCAGCTTCGACTCACGGACTTCGAAAATCTCCCGCAGCAGAAGAGCGCGGCTCATAACCTGGTTGGTCAAAGGCGCCAGGATGACCAACAGCATGAACATCAGAAACATGGTGTTTTGCATGCCGATCTCCAGGTGACCAGCGTTCCAAAAAGTGAACCCAATGAAGAGGCCGGCATTCACAAAAAGCATGAGCTTCGCCATGATGTACTCCGGCGACCGATAATTCTGTGCTCTTACCCGGTTGAGCACGCGAAAAAGCTGGAACCAATAAGGAGTCACAAAAGTCTTGTTGGCGTCCTTGTCTTGGGTAGACTCTTTATCTCTCGTGGAGGAAATGAGACGCTCTACCTCTTTGTACTCTGTCTGGCTCTCCTTAGAGTTAGCCCAAGTATCTCCCCAGTCAGAGTCTACCACCGCAGTGGCTCCGGCGCCAATGGTCTCGAGGACGTACTCTGCAGGGTTTTCGTGGTCAGCGCATGGTCTCGCGCCGTGAGACTCGAAATAGTTAAGCATTGTTCTCAGGTGATCGCCAATAGGACCAAAGTATACGGTTCGTCCGCCTTTCTTTAAAAGAAGAAGCCGGTCAAACTCCTCAAAAAGCACGGCTGACGGTTGGTGGATCGTACAGAGAACGGCCTGGCCGTTGTCGGCCAACTCGCGCAAAAGTCGCACAATAGACCACGCACTCTGCAGGTCCAACCCCAGAGTTGGTTCGTCCAAGAAAAGTAATAACAGCGGCTTCGCCACAAGCTCGACCCCTATGGAAAGCTTTTTCCGCTGTTCTACATTGAGGCCGTACCCCGGGGTGCCGACCACAGCATCTGCGTACGCGTTCATGTGGAGCACGCTGATGATGTCCTCTACATACGCATACTTCTCCTGTTCCGGGATATCTCTCGAGCGTCTCAAATCTGCTGCAAACCGAAGAGACTCTCTGACCGTGAGCTCTGCATAGTGGACGTCCTGCTGTTGGACGTAGCCGGTCATTCTGCGAAATGCTGCCTCCAACAGCTTGCCATTTACAAGCATGTCGCCTGAAATGACGCCGACATCGGTTCTCTGGGAGAGTGCATTGAGCAACGTAGTCTTACCTGCCCCGGACTCGCCCATCAAAGCAGTAAGAGTGCCTGGCTTAACGTAGCCAGACACGTCACTAAGAAGTCTTCTCACAGACCCATCCTTGAGGGTCACGTCATAGCACACGTCCTTCCAGCAAAAGACGTCGTCGGAGCCCAAGCCTTTAAAGACATCTTGAGCCTCTTCATCAAAGGACAGTTCGGTGGACTGCTTCTCGAGGTCGTTGCTCCGCAGCCGCATATACTGTTCGGTTTCTGGTGTCTTCTTGAATATGAGCACGTCAAAGCCTGATTTGTCGGTTTTGAGAAGCTCTGCCAGGAGCATGGCTGCAAGGAGGAAGAATATCAAGAAGCCCATGATAATCCCAAAATTGCGCCAGAGGTGAGAAAAAGAGTACTCAAAAGCAACTCGTAAGTAGTCGTCGCCAAGGACAGTCGCGCTTCCGGGTTGGGAACCCGCACACACGCATGCCTGGTTGGCGACGGTGATGTTAGCGTAGTTTGGACCGCTGGGGATGAGCTGCAGACAGGGCATCTCGAACTTGTGGAATTCATCAACCATGAGCAGCTCGAAAGCGTAGCGGACAGGATTGAGGTAGTTGATCCACTTGAACCAAGGGTGCATCGAGGGAAGCTGGATCATGAAGCACGAGTACATAACAGTTGCAAGGATGATGATACCGCAGAAGGCGTTCGCGATGGTCACGGTAGGGGTGAGCAACGCCACCATCGAGAAGAGCGCGTTCATGGTGTTTGAAGCGAGAATCACAAAAAGAATCACAACGAAAAAGTGGCCGGCGGTTCTGCGGAGATTCAGGAGAAAGAATACAATGATCACAAAGCTCGTGAGGCCAATAAGCTTGAACATGGCGTCAACAAGAAAAGAAGCCAAGAACTCTGTCAGTGGGCGGTAGAACAGGTACCCTCGTTGCTTGAGAAGAATCGGTCTTTTGGCGTAGAGGTTTGTTACCGATGCCATCCCAGATAACGCATAGTAAAGAATGGCAAAGAACATCACTCCGCCTCTGGAGAAAGCTCCTGCTGTTGTTTTAGGGGTGTTATAGTAGAGAGACCCTGTGACTAACGACTGGATGACGTCTGCGGTGATCTGAGTGGCCAAGTATGTGAAGTCTCCTACAGCCACCTGGTACAGTCGCACAAAGTTAAGACGAAGCTGTTCTGTATAAGGGACAACAAACCGCGACCGTCCTTTCTTTTTCTCAATGTTGGACAGCTCTGAAAAGAGAGCGGTCGTTTGTTCTTCGTCCACAGCCGTCTCATAGGCCTCAATCTCGTTCATGAGTGCAGCATACTGGCTAGAAGCCTTCCACCGGTCCACAAATTCGTCAGCGCTTCTAGGGACTTTATCTTCCATTCCTTTTTTAGGGAAGCGTCCCTTGGGATCGGTCACAGCTGTGAGAAACTCTGGCGTTGCTTGTCTTTTTGGACAATCGAATCCAAGCCCCTCAAAATACGCCTTAGCCTCAGACGCTGGGCCAAAGTACACTTGGCGGCCTTCGTAGAGCACTGAAACCTTGTCAAATTTGTCGTAGATGTTTTCAGAGGCCTGGTAGATGGTCACAAAGTTGGTCGCGTTCAAAAGATTAGTGAGCACTCTCAAAGCCAGAGCATATTCAAGAGCCGTGGAGGCGTCCAAGCCTCTGGTAGCGTTGTCCCAGCAGTATACTTTGGCATCTGCGGCTAGAGCTTCTGCTATAGACACTCTTTTTCTCTCACCGCCTGAGATGCCTCTCACAAAGTCATTACCCACTTTAGTATCATACACGTGTCGCAAGCCAAAGACCGTGGCAAGAAGATCTCTTTTGAAGGAAACGTACTGTTTTTTGCTCACGTTAGCGGACTCTGAGTCGACCCTAACGGCAGGAACTTTACACCCAACGGCGAACTCCAACGTCTGCTTGACTGTGAGATGAGGGAAGTGGACATCCAATTCGGGGTTATACACAATGTCGTTTCTGAAGTGTTTGAGCATTTTCTCTTGGGGGATGCCGTCGAAAGAAACAGAGCCTCTGGTTTCAGTGTACTGTTCTAGGCCTTCTCCTGCGATGGTCTTGAGAAGGGTTGAGCATCCAGCTCCAGGACGACCAAGCACAAGGCACATTTCGCCAGCTTTAACCAAGCCGCAAAAGTCGATCACAAGTGATCGTGTTGGTTTGGGGCCCTTTGTACGTATTTTACGCACAATGTGGCCAGGGATATTGATGGCGTGACCAAACGTGGGCGCGAAAGTCGCGCTCTCGTCTGTGCCAATTGTGGTGAGATTCTTAACTACAACACTGGTCAGACGCGGCTTGAGACTGGTCTCAGAGGCATTGTGAAGAAAGCTTCGAAGAACAGCCGCCAAATCAAAATCTGAAGCGTCAAATGGGACGCGGTCTGAGGCGGTGGCGTTGGATAGTTTCTTGGTTAGCGTTTCGAGGCGGGTGAGCACGTTGTTGGGGTCGTTCTCATCGAGGTTGGTTGCGATGCGACTGAGGGTTCGGACCTCAGCATCAGCCTCGTGATCAGACATGATGATTGGTCGTTGGGGGGGGGATTGGAATGAAATTGACGAAATGAGGAGAAAAGTGCGAACGGCTGTATTTATTTATCAATGGAAGTGCACAAAATAATAGCTACACTATGCATGCATGCATGACACATGATACGATCGTATTAACAAATGGGACCCTATAAGTGGGATAGGGGTGGCTTTACTCAGGTTTTTTTTTGATTGAAGCTATTTTGAGTTGATGAGTATTTTTTTCTCCTTTTTTAGTGCAAATTACACGTCTTTTATAGCCATTTTCATGGATTGTGCTCTCGTTTGGCGGTTGTAAACCGCATTTCTGCATGCATATCTTTTATGGTGTCTTAGTTAACGACTTACATAGTGTCCTTAAGATGAGTATTTTGAAATAAAATTTTCTATAATTTTATTAAGAAAGGTCTTCTCGTCAAGGTTTGCTTGGTCTGACCCAATTTGAGCGGATGCTCATTGAGATACACCTCCTCATTCTTTATACCAAAACCGAGCGGACTTAACTTATACCCGCAGCAATGCCGGCCGGGCGTCGGACATACCAATTGGGGATTTAATTCCAGAGAGTGGAATAATAACTACAAGGAAGGTTAAAAATTATAATCTCGATGATTTCTTGGATTTCTTGGTATTCTTGACGTGCTTGACTTTCAAAGCAGCCGTGGCCTCTGTTTTTTTAAATATCACAACTTATAAGTGCTGTCCATAGCTACACTCGGATAGCCTGAACCTTGCATACCCGAGTAGAGTCTATCATATCAGTTAAGGTTTCAGGAAATACATAGAAGTTCATTTCATTTGTGGAGGGTGGGGGTGTATACTGTCATATGACGACATTCTACTATTTGTGCGATTTTAATGGCTTGACCATTTAGCTGCCTTCGATTGGGTGTGCCAACTGTAATTCTGTATACTATGTGCTCAACTCTATTGGATACTTTTCAACTGGTTTTTATTCGTTGAATACTTTGCAGGAGGTCATACCATGCGATAGCATAGACATTTGTTTGATAGCAGGAGTTGCTTGATATTTCGAATTTATGTTTATCTGGTCAAGGGATTGATGTACACATTTTCGCTATTAAGAATAAATCTATTTCCGAGCACTATCATATCCGTTTTGAGCTAGACTATATATTTCTATATTTGGGATTGTGTACTTTAAGAGATGGATCGATTATTTGAGCTTGTTGCACTTGCTGCTTCAATATATTGTGTTCTATCAAGGTTCTAGTGATTTGCAACTTTCTTCCACAACTAGGACGAACATTCATGATCACACAAGCAACTGTACACTTATAACCTCCATTCTGTGCCAACAATACAAAAACTTCAGAAATCAATGAAAAGAACTCTCTCACGCCTACCCAAAAGCTCCGTATCAAATCCTCTACGAGTTCTAGTCAACCCAATAAACGTATCAACAAGCTTAGTGCAATCAAACAGTAACTGTGCAATTCTTTCGGGGTCAAAAAAAAGATTTACGTACACAATGAGACTTCGATAAAAGTTAAATAACTATGACATTTTTCTTTCACTTAGAAGATTGAGTGGACCGATCTCCCCATGAATGCATCCCCCACTCGAATATCCGGGTCACCCCGCACAACAATAAAATAACAACCCCAGATTTGGCAACTCATCTCATCACCATGGTTTCTGCTGAGTTTACTTCCAAAGTGAGTATTGTCAACAAATCACATTTTATGCGTCTTTTCATAATTTACTACTGGGTTAGCTTTTGAATTGTTTAGATTGATTCTTGGTTTGTTTGGTTTATTTGATTTGGTGACTTGTGTGGCAAGCCCAGATCAATTTTTTATCTAAATTCACAATTGATTTATTTGGCGTGTTATACATTGGAATCTTTGATTGGTTAAGTTCTGTTCATTCTCGTTTTATTTGTATGTGCTTTATAGGCTTGCTGTGGCGTTCGCACATGCTTTGATCTTCATTCGTTTACAATAATTTTGCGGTGCGTCCAAAATTATATGTTTTTTTCAAATACACCTATCAATTGTCTCTATCACTATGTATTTGACCAATCGATTCATTTATTTCATTTCCTCATGTTGATTTCTCTAATTCTTCACTTTTTTCTTCTGAATCTTTTAAAGATCTTCCAGGCTTCTGTTGATATGCTTTAAATTCTATCATCAATACATTGAATCGAATCACTGAAGCATTCTATAGATATTCTTTGCTTGTGTTTCTGCTAATGCTTCGACTTGAAATCCAGTGACACAGCTAACCAGGCCGAGGCCGTCAAGGACCTCCCAACCAAGCCAACTGACGAAGAATTGCTTGAGTTGTATGGTCTCTTCAAGCAAGCGACCGTCGGTGACAACACTTCTGCCAAGCCAGGTGTGTTCGACTTCAAGGGCAAGTACAAGTGGGAAGCTTGGGAAAAATTGAAGGGAACTTCCCAGGAAGTGGCCGAACAAAAGTACATCGAGTTGGTGACCAAGTTGCAAGCCAAATATGCTTGAAGCTCATATATTTAGAACTGTATCTGATCAGGGCAGTTATTAGCTAACTGTTTGATAGAATATATGAGATTCTTATTTGTGTAGAATATGTTATTTGTGAAAACCCAGTATCAGTAATTGTAAAAATCTATCAACAATTTGGTGAGAAGTTTTGCGAACTAGGCGCAGAAATACATTTGACCTTATACTCCGCTCTCATGTTGTTAAAAAGTGTTAGTATTACCGAATGCGCTGAATACATCAATGACAAGTTTATGTTTTATAGAGGCAATTTGGCTGACAAACTCACGCCATTTTTTGTTGCTGTTTTCGATCTATTGATATATTTGTTTATATCTAACTAAATATCCGTATTGACACTCTTTAGCTATAACTGACATTTCAAAACTCTCTATAAGATCAACTCAAGAATCAAAATATGGTTTTTGTCCTCTCATTTACAAATCGAGTTAGAGGTTTGATTTGTGATAAGAATTCCGGAATGTACTTCAGTTGAAAGAGTGTATACACTATCATTGAGTCACTAACTCAGTCCCTATAGGCGAACTTCACATATCGCAAGTTTAGCAGGGCTGTTTCTAATATTCGAGTGCTAGTTTTTTAATATAAGGGAATTGAGTAAGACTAATAAATGACGGACACGCTCAAGTCACGTGCTCTCATCTCAAATTTTGAGACTCATAAAACATGTAAAAAAGCGCTCGAAAACCACGAAAAGTCAAGTAAACTCAGGAGAGAAAAGGTATTCATCTAGCAAGCAACTTTTTGACCAAAAATTCTACAAATTAAATCAACATGTCCGATAAACAAGCAGAATATGAAAGACACAAGAAAATCCTTCGCGACGCTATCGCAGAGAAGAAGAATGTTGATAGACAATTAACTCAAATAGAGGAGGACATCTTTGCCAAAGAGTCTCTCTATCTTACGAATACAATGCACCACTCGTATGGTAACATATTAAAAGGCTTTGATCTGTTCGTACGAAGCTCGCTGATTACGTCACATGCCGCGGGCAGTCTGAGAAGACGGACTCTGATGACGGATGACGACAGAATTTTCTCATTGAGTCTGGCCGTTTATGTGAAGCATTTGCAAAAGAAAAGTAGGGAAATAGAGGAGGATGATGATGAGGAGTAGACTTTAAAGTGAGGTAACGTGGCTATTGAAAAGTACTTTGTTTATATGTTTATGTGACTTACTGGTTGATTTGTAGTTTTACGTTACTAGGTGTTCATGAATGTCTTATTGATTGTTTATCGTGTTATCTCTTTTTGTGAGTACTGTTATGAGCTCAGTCTTTGTATCGAACAAGTGATTCTTTTTGAGCTTATTTTGCAATGATTCTCGAAATCTCTTTTGCTCAGATTGTAAAATGTTGAAGTTTTCAAGGCTTATTGTGCTAGATAGACGTATATTTCCATTGGAAAATAAACTTCGCAAACTTTTCGTATACATTTTCCCTCTCACTGAGAAACACAGCGATCTCAAAGTGTTCCACTTGGCCAATCATAAAACGATAGAGATCTTTACTGTAGAGAAAATGAATACACTCAAAGCAAACTATATTATAACAATAGGTGACATCACTTTATGGAGATAGAGTATGTTTCACTAATACTACTTTTAAATGATATAACGAGACAAAAAGATTCGTCGCAAAACAGTCCCTTCAGATCTGCTCACTTTTTTGGATACTTGTATAGTCACACTCGAACAATATACATGCTCAAAACAGAGGAGCACTCTGAGATAGAGCCGCCTACTTGGATGCTTCCGTTATGGTCAGTTCGAAACTTTGCAGATTTATGAAATGCTGCCGAGCTTGGCGTAAAGCACTACCAAGTAACTGATAATAGTATAGTAATTCTTTTGAAAAGGAGCTACAGTCGCAAAAAACTTCGCGATTGAACACACAATAACATGCATGACTATTGAACTTCCATGAACTGCAAATCAGCTCAACACAAACAAGGAAGAAAATATATAAATCATCCTCACACAAAGCAGATCAAATCAGATCTCGCTTCGCTCTATAGTGAGACTTAGGCCGGGTAACAACACGCGAAATATTTAAAATAACAATACACCACACACCACACAATGTCATTTACGATCCCCTCGCTCATCATCGAAAACGGACTGGCTAATACGCGTGCCGGCTTTTCGAACGACGAGGTCCCCCCTCTCGTATTCTCCTCTCACTACGCTCAAAACACTTCATCCAAAGAGGTTTTCATAGGAGACGACATCTATCTCAAAAATCGTTCTCTGGGCTTCAAAGATTTGGAAGTTTACCTGCTTCTTCATGACGGATTGGTGTACAATTGGGACCACCTCGAGCACAATTGGCGCCATATCTGGGACCTGCTCCAGCTCAAGGACCAGTATCCTTTGGTAGTGACCGAGGCTGTTTGGAACACAAAGCAGAACCGTGCCAAGACTGCAGAGCTCGCGTTCGAAAAGTTCGACGTTCCTGCACTCAACATTTTGAAAAACCCACTTTGTGTTACTTATGGCTTGGGTAAATCTAGCGGGTTGGTTGTAGACGTTGGTGCTGCTGTCACTAGTGTCACTGGAGTCATGGACGGTAACGTGCTCACTAAGCTGGCGGTTCATCTGAAGTTTGCAGGAGATTTCCTCAATTTCAGAGTGTATACATTTCTCAAACAAGCTTACTATCCTGAACAAGAGATGATTAGTAAAAGATTTGCGGGCTTAGAAGGGGTTTCAGAATCATTCAAAAGATTCGATTTGAATAATTCTCTTTTGGCGGATTTCAAGCTGAGTGTTCTTACTCTGTATCAATATCCAATCACTGAACAAAACATCAAAAGTTTAGCATTTGAGAGTAAAAATTACAGACTTCCAGACGGAAGAACTGTTTCTGTAGGCTCGGAGCATGCAACTTTGACCGAGGCGTTATACAAGCCTCAAGCGTTTGTCCCTAAAGAGCAGCAAAACACCTCCCAGGGAATTGTAGAAATGATACTTACTTCGTTGAATCGTTTTAGAGACACCCCTGAAGTGATTTCTCAGTTGCTTAGTAACATTGTTATTACTGGAGGTTCATCTCTGATTCCAGATTTGGACAAGAGATTGTATTTTGATTTGAGTAGTTATTTACAACATTTTCATATTAGTTGTTATTTCAATCCAAACATTTTGCAAAGACAGCATGCAGTTTGGTGTGGGGCAGGGATTTTGTCGAGTTTGAATACGTTTGATCTGTTTGTTCTGAAAAAGGAATTTGAGGAGGTGGGGGGAGAGGGTGTGGGGGAGAGATTTAAGTGAATGCAGTCCGCGCTTTGCTCGAAATGAATTCACTAAAATCTAAGCAGTCTAAGCAAAGCAAGCATTGTCTATTTGGATCTCCAACTACTCTAAACAATAATCCGAGAAACCAATTCGAACAATCAATCCTCGCTGCTCGGATTATCACTCAAATCGTATTGTTTCAACCTTACATCCTAGAAGTAAGAATTGTATAATTTAATGATTATTTTATATCGAACCAAGTAGGATTATAGATCAAAATAGAGAGATGAGAGGATCAAATAGAGCATCAGTATTTGCTTCTCACTATTTACAATCACAACCAATTTTTTTTTGTCTACATAGTAAGTCCAGATATGGTGCGGAGAATGCAAACCCAACTCGAAATTTTGTGTTGGCTAAGATCGTGACGAAACCGACGGTATCAGTTGTGATTTGTATTTTAAACCACAAGGGGAAGGATACCCATGCTAACGAATGTCTAATTTCAAGCACCCAGTGTAGATGTGCTAGGTTTATAGTTGGGAGGATATGTTACACAATCGGTAAATGGAACCACCTATAAATGGAAGTTACATAGAACATACTCTACTAGTGAATAAAAGTGTATTGCACAACATCGCACTAAAAACATCTCTTAAATCTAACGTATATTGGGATGTCCCATCTATGACACATAATTTAAGGGCCACCACCTGTCAGGTGCAGCCGAAGGGTAAGCTCGTCTACATAAATTGTGAAACTAGCATACCCATCCGTTTTAACGATAAGTTCACAATATATATATATATATATATAATCTATAAAGCTCACTCGCAAGACACCCAGTCGCTCGCTGCTGCGCTCATGGGTTTCGCAGCTAAATGAAAAATTATAAATTTTCACACCAACATGCCTACAATCTCCGTTGACAAGCAAGACCTCTTCCACCTCCTTGGCCGGTCATACACGACTGAAGAGTTTGACGAGCTCTGTTTCGAGTTCGGCATCGAGCTCGACGAGGACACCACCCCCGACTGCAAAAACGGTGAGCGCCCAGAGCTCAAGATTGAGATTGGTGCTAATCGTTACGACATGTTGTGTATCGAAGGGATTGCCCAGTCTCTCAATGAGTTCTTGGGGAGATCCAATACTCCAGATTACAAAACTCTTGAGCCAACCACCACTCTTACCATCAAAGAACTGACCTCCTCTGTGAGACCTTACGCTGCTGGGGCCATTCTCCGCAACGTATCCTTCACCCAAAGAAGTTATGACTCGTTCATCGCCCTCCAGGACAAGCTCCACACAAACCTCTGTCGTCACCGGACGCTTGTGGCTATGGGTACCCATGATCTCGATAAGCTCACCCCTCCCTTCATCTATGATGCCAGAGATCCCTCTCTGTTCTCGTTTGTCCCACTCAACCAGACCAAAGAGATGACGGGAACTCAAATGATGGCTTTCTATGAGAAAGATAAGAATTTAGGCAAATACTTGCACATTATCAAGGATGCACCTAAATTCCCACTTATTTTGGACTCCAAAGACACCGTCGGCCTGATGCCGCCCATCATCAACCTGGACCATCTGAAGATCTCGTTGGACACAAAAAACGTGTTCATCGACATCACAGGCACAGACAGAACCAAAGTGGAGGTCGTGGTCAACCAGTTGGTTTGCATGTTCCTGCGCTACTGCGAGAAGCCGTTCACTGTGGAGCCTGTTCGTGTCATCTCGGAACACAACTGCGAGTCCCGGTTAACCCCAGACCTCCGCACACGGACTCTCTCTGTAAGCAAATCCTACATCAATCTGTGTCTTGGTCTCTCTCTCTCGGATTCCGAGATCTCTGCGCTCCTCAAGAAAATGCTGCTTAGTGTGGAGGGTGTTGATGGTGACGTCCTTAAAGTGAGTGTTCCCCCAACTAGACTGGACGTGCTCCACGCATGTGACGTTATGGAGGACTGCGCGATTGGATACGGCTACAATAACTTGGTGAAGACCAAGGTGAGACTGGCACTGCTTGTGGCACGGCCACTTCCGGTCAACAAAGTGCTGGACATTGCACGTGGCGCGTCTGCCCAGGCCGGGTGGTTAGAGGTGATGCCGCTTACGTTGTGTCTGCACGATGAAAACTTCAAGTTTTTAAGAAGACAGGACAAGGGAGAAGCCGTCCAGTTGGCCAATCCAAAGACCGTTGAGTACCAGGTTGTGAGAACATCTCTTCTTCCAGGTCTTTTGAAGACCGTGAGAGAGAACCAGAAGCATAGCTTGCCTATCAAAGTGTTTGAGGCCGGCGATGTTGTGTTCCAAGACGCAAAACTCGAGAGAAGAGCGTACAACCAGCGTCATTGGGCCGCGGTGGTTGCTGGGAAGACCGACGGGTTCGAGCACATGCAGGGCTTGTTGGGGAAGCTCATGCAGACTTTCCGGACTCCGTGGTTGGCAGACGGGGGGAAGGCGGGAGGGAGAGGATACTGGTTGGAGGAGAATGATGAAGGAACGTATTTTGGGGGTAGAGGGGCGGATGTTGTTTTTAGAGAGGCGGAGGGGGCGAAGGGGGTAAAGGTTGGAGAGATTGGGGTATTACATCCTGAAGTTTGCGGGGCGTTCGAGTTGCCATATGCTGTACTGAGTGTGGAGGTGGATTTGAGCGTTTTCTTGTAAGTAATGCCGAGCGAAACAAGGAGCTTAGATCGGAACGAATATAAGCTTACCCATTGAGCTAGCTCAGTATAAGTTTTCTTTCATTCAGTTAGCTAGTGTCGAAAGAGTTGCTCATTTCGGCGAAGCAAAAGCTAGGTGGCTTATGATCCTATACAACACCAAGTAAAGCAAGAAAAGCGTTTCCTCGTTCAGCATACAATCAGCTAGTGTATACCTTGCTTTGCTAGGTATACGAATGAGATGTGCTTGAGTTGAGAGACTGGTTATTGCCCAAATTGTGGGTATGATGCTCGATAGGATGTTCATCTTATCAGCAAATCAGATAGATTATATTAAGTCGTTACAGGTTTAACAATTTATCAATATAATATTGTCATGTATTGGAACTTATCAGCTGGTGTGTATCTTGGTTGTTGCAGTTGACATGTAGCGAGGTGTCGTTGAACTATGTAGCTCGTATCGAACGAGGAGATTAGTACCTCCCTCTGCTTGACAATCTTGCTGCTTGCTGACTACTCTCATGTTAGCAAGTTATAAACACACATTGGTAGAAATAACAAAAGTACTCACCAACCAAATCAATAGAATAAAGTACTAATTGTTTGTAGGTTCGCCATTGATGATGAGTTAGTGGGCCAGTAATTTAGTAAGATTCAAAAAGCTCACATCATTTCACATTTAACAATACACCTTATAAGATACAGGCAGTAAAAATGCTTTTATCTCGCTACGCACCTGTGAAGGTAAAGTTGCCTCCTCCGTACAAAACCATCTCTTTTTCGAATTAGCAGGTAAGTAGATCTATACTCCAGTGGTCTGGGCAGCTGTAGGAGATGACACGTGATCTCCGATAGAGGAGCTCCGATTTAAGAGCTAGAAGAGATATTCAGTTCAAGAAATATTCCCTTATTTGGAAGTAATCTCAAATTCTGGGGTGTGCCACCCCAAGGAAATACTTTCACAAGGAAGAAAAAGTATCCTATAGGAGTTTCACCATATTTCTAGGTATTTCGAATAATGTTATCGAAAGCTGAATTACATTTTTTATTTAGGTAGGTGCCAAAAAGATTAGTGTATATCCCTTAATGTCAGGATGCTTGACCGAACAAGGAGACTATCTTTTGCGCGCCTCTGTGAATTTGTTTCGCAGCAATAGCTCGCTGGGTATAACGAGCTGTCAAATGATCTAACACGCACTGAGTTTACATATCTAGGAGAGAAGCAGTCAAGAGATGTCTTGGGTCCACGAAGCTTGAAAGGCGGGATCAAAGTGTGCTCTTATACCTGATACGCCCTATATCATGATGCTTATATACACATCAGCCTTCAAAAAAGGCAGGATATCTATAGCTGAAAACATACCTAATATTTTACAATGAAGTGCTGTACTTATGCATTTTACACCCTCCTCTACTCATGTTCATACTGTACTCCGCTCAGGGCACACTAGCACACTAGTGCAGATGATTCTATACTATATATGCCAGAATCAGATTTTCATCAACTCACACCGCAAAATTTAGCTATTCAATTTCCTTTGATCCTTGAGTGAATGAATCATTAGCGAAAACAATAACAAACTCATTTTGCCTCCTGAAGACTTAATGTCTCACTCACGAATCTCAGACTCGGTCATCTAGACTAGCTTGTCTAGAGACTTGATCTGGAGACTTCTTAGTATCCAAACGACCGAGCCCATCACACATTTTTGCGATAGCAAGTTTCACTAGATATTCACCTTTTCTTTGAAGAGGCTAGTCGAATGAAAACAAATACACTTCGCTTCAGAGAGTGAGTTCAAGTGAGCACGCTCCAAGATAATGTTTTACTCCTTCCATCCTAACCCCTCCAACTCCCCCCTCACCTTTTCCTCCGTCCCAATCTTCAAAACCTGCGTATCTTCCAACTTCTCCCCATTCGCCTGCTTCATCTTCAACCCCTCAATCGCCCGCAACTTCTTCAACAAACTCCGCATCTTCTTCTCCTCTACACTCACAACTCCCCCTACGACCCCACCCTCTTCCTTCTTCTCAAAATCCTCTCCCTTTTCTGCGGCCTCTTCTTCTCTTCTTTTCTTTGCTTCACGCTTCTTTCTGTTCTTGGCTGCCGCCTTGCTCTCCACAGAAACCGGCTGAGGAGCCCCCGGGATAACGCGTGCCTTGGGCTTAAAAGCTACCTTGGCCAGCATCTCGGCTTCATACAACGTCTTGGCCGCACTGCTCCCCGCATTCCGAGCATGTGGCGGTCTGTAAGCTCCAGTCTTTGGTTTCAGTTGCACCTCTTTCTTTGGCGCACTGAGGGCGCTCTCATGGACCACAAAGTCGGTCTCCAATGTCTTCAAAGGAGGGAACTCGCTGACCAACTGAGGTCTCCAGTCTACCGCAAACAACTCCTTAAACTCTTGTACATAACATAATTTCCCACTCGCATGCCACACCTTGATCCCGTTGTCTACTCTCAAACGTGGAGATGTTGTGGCCGTAAGAATGTACCGACCATCCGGAGACCAGTGGCACACCAGCGTGTTTGCGGCCTCAAACAGCGCGACTTTCTGGAATTTCTTGGTGCGGTCGTATATATCAACCGTTCCTTGAAGATTCCCAAACCCAGCCACAAGCACAAATCTCGCGTGGGGCGAGAAGAGAAGGGTGTTGCGGGCCTCCGGTGGAAGCAGATGGATGAGGTTCCCACGCGCATCGAAAAACAGAGTATGAGCAGGCATGAACCCATAGATCACCCCAAACTCACGTGACAGAGGCGACCACTGCACGTCATGAATCGGGCCAGCTTCGGCGTCCAACTGAATACGCAGGTTATATGCGCCAGCTATGCCAAGGAGGTATAAGGCACTCTCTCCGTAATACAGTTTATTACTCAGGTCAATGTCGGTAGAAGCAAGAGCCAATACGGCAGTTCCCAAGGCGTTCCATGTTAACGAACACGCCTCTGCTTTGAAGAACAGTCTCAGACAAAGCGGTTGACGGAAGCCTGTTGCCAGAACTGCATATAATTTTACACTAGCAGGTTTGCCACTTTTTTCAGGGATAAATACTGCTACAGAAGGGTTTTTACCCGGAGATAGTTTGAATCCCCCGATGTCGACTTCCCCAAGAAGGATGGATGCTTTGGAGAAGTTGATTGGCTTGCTGAGGTCATAGAACCGTACTCCATTGGAAAAGAGTCTTGCAACGTACTGTTCATCGGCAGTGAACTGGGGGCGCCATCCATTCTGGACTTTGGACGTATAGCGGGCTACCTCTTCCCCGGAGGGCATGCGCGATATGACAACGTTCTCGGAGTACTCGACGTTGCCGTTCTCGAGTACCGAGCGGGTAGGCCTTTGCCATGTGGCGAGATACGAGCCTTGGGGAGAAAAAAAGAGGTCGTATACTTCGGGGAGGGGGAGAGAGGTGAGGGTTTTTGTGGAGGATGGGGAGACAATTTCCACGGTGGAGGAAGTTGTGTAGGCAAATAACAGGCCGGAAGGAGAGTAGGTGGCGGACTTGGAGGGGGGGGGAGAGAGGGAAGTGGGGGTGTAGGAGGGGGAGGCGGAGGAGAGGGAGAGGGAGGTGGGGAGGCGGTCAGGTTAGAAAAGCCAACAACCAACTTGAGCAAAGCAATTTAAGCAAAGCGAGGAATGGTTGTTGGTGGTTCGGCATCGATAAATCAAATGATTTGATGATCAGCCAAAGCAAGGTCATTTTGGAGCATTGATATATTGGTTGTGAGCTTGCACAAGAGACAGTACCAATAGAGTGCTAAATTGAGTGAGTAGAGCAGATTCATATTTCAGAGTAAAGAGACCAAAGAAAAAGATAAGAGATTATCATAGAAATGCTTATCTTGTTTAGTTGTGTTGTTTGGACGTTTTCTCAATGGTAAAAAATAACCAGTAATTGGATCTAGAAGCAATAAAAAAAAGTACACCAGATCTGGTTGTTCCTTGATCAGTTGGTTGGTATAGTGAAAGTCCACAAGATCATGATCTGATCAGTTTGATGGTTGCATTGATTAAAAGTGGCTCAACTCAATCAGGAATGACACTCGCGTTGGCTCAATCATTTCTTCAATTGTGCTGTACTCTAATGAGATACTTGAATTTCTTGTTTGAGCTCTGAAGTGTTTTAATCTGGCAATGTCAAATGGTTGAACTGAATTATTCGATCGGTATACTTAACCATCCATCGAATGGCTGGTGAAGCAAACTGAAATTTTGGGACCTCTGATTGAGTGATGTCAAGGCAATTGATTAGGTGAAATTTTCGTCAAGTGAACATCAGGGCTTATAAAGTAAAAGAGAAGGGGGCCCAGAGAGAGTATTCGAGGAGAGCGTGAAAATGAGAAATTGAGAAAATGGATCGTACGGCCATCAACCGTAAAACTAACCTCATCACAAAGCTAAAATGAAAAGAGACCGTCCACAATCAAGATATCATGAGTACCAATGCAGACATATGCCAATCTAAAAACAAGACAGCGCATAAACGATGAACAAGTCAGCCAGCTGATAGATCAACAAAATCAACCATCAACTTCCAACTGACCATAGGCCTTAATCAACTGGCGAATGCCAGCCCACTGTAAAAAAACAACAGCAATAAAAATCTATGATCAAAACAAGTCATATGTCTGTAAGCCGTCAAAGTCCCGTTTTTGCACTGCACTCAATCTATATATGAATATATGTCATGTATGTTGTGCGCAAGTATAACGTGTGCATGTGCCCATAGTCTACCCACCCAGGTATCCTCAACAACCCACCACATCAAAACAAGAAGACAAAACGACCAGAAACACGTATCACAAATAACAGCATCCAACAGCAAAACAATCAAAATTATCACAATGATTACAATCATCACCAACATAATCAACCCAATCAACGTCACAAAACATATTCAGAGCTCAAAAAAACAACCATCGTCAGAACCTTTCCGTTCCAAATTAAAATCAAAATTTAAGGAACAACTCAACTTCCAATTTCAATAGAAACTCAATCCAATCGAACCCAATCTTATAATCGATAAAATACACTTTATAGGCACGAGTATCAAGTGTTTGAAAAAATGAAAAACGGATTCTTGCTCACAGCCAAATTCCAAAGAAAAGTATACGTACAGTAAAACTGCGTCTCGACAGGGTCGGTCATTGCTTGGGTGGTTTCTATCCTGAGACAATTGAAAAAAATCGGAAAAGAACACACCAGGTCTCATGTTGTGAGCCCTGCTCGATGAGATAAATTTTTCACAACCCTATAACCCACTACAACTAAAATGTCTGAAAACCTTGAGTTTGAGGAGCTTTTTTCTGAGCTCAAAAGTGCTCAGAATGAGAGCTTGAATCTTGAAGAAAAACCCGAGAGTTTTATCTCGAATTCAAGTGAATTACTGCTGGTAATGCATGAACATGGTAAACTTGATGGGAAGTTGGCTATTCAGACTCAAACATTCGAAAAAGTCAATATAAATGATTTGAGTAAAGTTTCTAAGAAAGAATTACAAAAAATGAGAGAGACTACTTCTGGAGATTTGTGGTTTAACATGCCGAAGGGTAACGCAGAGGATCCTAAGAATAAGCGTGATTTGATGATTATTCAGCAGAGAGCTGTTTTGGATCCTAAAAGACACTATAAGAAGGATAAATGGAAGATTCCCAAGTATTTTCAGGTGGGGACGATTGTAGAGGACAAGTCTGAATTTTACAGTGCGAGGCTTAAAAGAAAGGAGCGGCAGCAGACGTTGGTACAGGAGGTGCTCCATGATAAGGAAAGTACAAAGTATTTTAAGAGAAAGTATACGAGTATACAGGAGGAGAAGCTGCGGGTGGTGAAGTATAAGCTGAAGAGAAAGTTTAAGTAACGGGCGAGTAATGAGCGAAACGAGTTAAAAGTGAGGCGCAATATTATAGGGTGAGCAAAAGGAATTATTTTTTTTATCTTAGGAAACTACTATTTAGAAAGTGTTCTTCCCCACTACTTCCTAACTTCTCTCTAAATATGGAGATTCTCATCACAAATAAGCCTTTCATGAGTACAATCGTGATCTTATGACGACATATAGTTGAAAAACACATCATTTCAATCGCTGATAGCATAAATTGATATTTAGCATCTTACTCCATCAACTCTAAATTGGTGGTTGCATTAAAAACGGCTACGTGTAATATAGTTGACATTTGTTTGTAGGGAACAAGGGGGGTGTTTGTATATGAGTTCATCTACGTACTTTTATATAAAGATGGGATTGTTGCTGTGACTGTTTTGTTTGTTAGCTAAGCAGTTATGAGTGTTTACGTAAATAATCGGTCCTAATTGGCCAGGATGTTCCAAAGCGTGTACAGTGGCTCAAAATGATATCTCGTGAGTGTGGCCTATCTTCTAACTGAGTAATTATGTTTTTTGATATGCTATTCGATACTGATCAGTTGCGGATGCGCCGCGGTATACGTATAGAGGCTCATACTATATTTGCCAAACCACTTAGCCGCTGAAAATGAACCGAGTCGTACGCAAGCTGCTTTTGTTTAGTTAACGTCTTCCATAAAGTGAGCAGATAACCAAAACCAGCACCTATACTCCACAAAAAGCCATCAAGATATCACATCACCAGCAGGTATCATATGCATATTAAGTTGGGACTACCTTTGTTCTCTATATATCCTAGAGGATACTCGAGATGCACTTCACGTAGAAAAACCAGCGCCGAGAAATTACAGCCCTTGAAGCTTGAAAATGACAAAAGAAGCAAAAGCTAAAAAGAGCATATCCACTTTTTATACATAAACGCCCAGCGATATCGTATATATATTGTAATATCATAGCTATAGAAATTTGTATAATAAGTGCCCATAGATATTTTTCATGCACAATAAAACATCAAACTATCACCATCCAACTCCCAATTGCATTTAACCACTCCTGTTAGCATCTCCTGGTTGCACATCCTTCTCCTTCAGCTTGAAAAAACTGCCAGGCTCAAAGGGTTTGCGCTAAAACAGAGAAAACTGACAAACCAACGATCAACAAATAGTATACAGAAATTTCATGATGCCCGTCTACAACGACGCAATTGACGAAAACATTCTTGATCGGGAAAATGATTACGACGAGGACGAGGAAGAGGAGGAGGCTGCTCCTGCTACCAGCCAGCCCGAGGAGCCCGACAATTATGAAGACGAGGACGAGGAAATGGAAGAAGATGATGACGATGATGATGACGACGACGACGCCGAAGACGACGAGAAAGAAGCCAAAAAACCGAAAAGTGGGGCTACGGCATCTGATGTAAAGGCATTCTTGAAAGAAGGTATCGAGGAAGACAAGAAAGAACCCGATCAAAAGGACCAACAACAACAACAACAGCAGCAACAACAAGAGCAACAACAACAGCAGCAGCAGCAACCTCAATCTTCAAAGCAGCGTCGTGAGATCATCATAAAACAGTCACGTGAGGCAAAAGCATATGATATAGTACCTAGTGTAGGGATACCTTATTCAGGCCAGATACATGCTTTAGCTACACTGTCAGGAAGTAAATGGCTATTCACCGGAGGAGAAGATGGATTCATCAGAAAATATGATATGCTTGCGTCTTTCGAAGGGCAAACTCCACTCACGGTTGCTCAAAGACATTCTTTGGTAGATACGGTTGTTAATGCAGGAGTAATAGTTCTGTATTGGGAAAACGAACAACCGCAGAAAAAATCAGAACTCAAACTAAAAAAAAGCGTGGCGTCCGGAAGCTCTCAATCGGCCATAAACAATGAAAGTTATGAGCCAAAAACTTCACCTGTTTACTCTTTAGCCGTGCAATCTGAAGCTCTTTGGCTTGTTTCTGGGCTTCAGTCTGGTGGAATAACCTTGCAACTGCTTAGGCACCAGGAAGGAAGCATACAAGCCTACTTGAAACTGCATACAGACCGTGTGAGTAGTTTGGTGCTCAATACTGAAGAAACTAAGCTTCTCAGTGGTTCTTGGGATAAACGCATTTTGGAGTGGGACTTGGACACTGGCCGCGTAATCACGGAGTTCAACGGCGCAGGTCAAGTGTCGAATCTAGAGTACCGACCAGACAGCACTTACGAGATCACGGAAGACGACGAGTTGGACTCGCTTTTTGGCTCGGACGATGAGAACCAGGAGAAGCCAAAAAAGAGGAAAACAAAGGCTGGAGTAGATAATAACGTGTTTCTCTCTTCTGCGGTGAACGGCGTGATCAATGTGTGGGACAAGCGGGCGGGTAAGTCTGTGATGGAGTTTTCTGTGCCCAAGGGAACGCCACCTTGGTGTATGTCCACGAGTTGGTCTTTCGACGGGAATTGCATATATGCGGGGCGGAGAAACAGCACAGTTGAAGAGTTTGATGTTCGTCTGCCATACGAGGGTAACAAGTTGCCTAAAGTGTCGAAAACTTTACGTTTTCCAAGTCTTTCGGGACCGGTATACACAGTTAAGACTCTTCCTAGCAATCACCACGTTCTTTGTGGTTCTTTTGATAACATCCGTTTGTATGACTTGAACTTGTATCCCGAACAGGTGGAAAAGGGTAAGCACCAGGCCATTCCTTTCCAAATCATCCCGGGACACCATGGTGGGGTGTTGAGCACGATGTACGTGGATCCTACTTGCAGATTCATGATAAGCGCCAGCGGGGATAGAGGGTGGAAGGGGCTGAGCACAGAAATCATCTTGATGTATGAGATTGAAAGTGTGGTATAGGTGTCAGTGTATAAACTATAGTTTACATCGGTATTTTATATATGCTAAAAAGTTATTGAAGTGTACTATTGTTTTGTAGGGTTCAGTGTGGTGTTGGAATGAATCTTGGATTATTCTGCGATGTTTTGTGTTTGACAAGAAGTCTTGTGCATCTGTGATCATAGAAAAATTGGTTACAAAAAGATGCTTGATTATTTCACTTTCGAAACTTCTGTGATTTGAGCATCCTCAAGATAAGAAATTTCCGAAAGAGGCAATGGTGATTGTTCTAGGAGACTGGCATCCTAGCAGCATAGCTTTGGTTGCAGTTGATGAGTGTGGTCAGTAAGTCAGATTTCAAAATTTCACTGAATTCATTGTTCAAATGGTCAGAATAAAGTCCTCTATAATGTATTTAATGGCTTGAATGAGTCAGTGTTCTTGGAATTTTTGGGAATTACAAGTTTTATGGATTTTCTAAACTTTCATTTTTTCCGGAATCTTGCAACTACCTCATCCACTGTATCTTCCTAAACTATGTGATATCATCATTTTACGTTTGAATAACTTATTGAAATCTCAACTCCATAACATAATTCACGTACCATCAGAAAGTGTGTAGACCTTGCATCAAGGCAAAGGATCTTAAGACTTTACAATTCAACTTGCACAAAACCTAGAAAATTTGCCAATATATATTCACATATCCATTATAGATTCAGAAACGCAATGCTTCTTAATCTATCCCCCGCTTTGCCAGCTAAAGTATTGCTTGCTTTGCCTTTCCTTTTGGTTGTCTTATAAATACAATAACCAACACAATCCCCTCAATGTACCTTGTAGTACCAACAGTCAAGTTAAACAGTGGCCACACTATTCCTGGAGTTGGATTCGGGGTGTACCAGATCCCTCCAAAAGATGTTGGTGCTGCAGTGAAAACTGCCCTACAAGCTGGCTACAGACACATTGACTCGGCCTATAACTACCACAATGAAGCTGAAACAGCCAAAGGTATCAAAAGCTGGCTCGATGAGGATCCTAGCAGAAAACGCTCCGATGTTTTTTACACAACGAAGATTGTTAAGCTTGGGGCGTCCGAAACAGCGAAAGATGTCGTTGAGCGGGTTGAAACTGTAGAAGAATATCTTGGCTATATAGATCTCATTTTGCTTCACATTCCTGCACGCACGAAAGAGCTAAGATTGGGGGCATGGTGTGCTTTGGAAAAGTATGCAGACGAGCACCCAGATAAGGTCAAGTCCATAGGTGTGTCCAACTACAGTGTCGACCACTTGAAAGAGCTTCTTTCGTTGCAAACCAAAATCAAGCCTGTGATTAACCAGGTGGAGTTGAACCCGTGGTTGACGAGAAAGGAGGTTGTAAATTTTTGCACAGAAAATGAGATAGTAATGGAGGCGTGGGGTCCTCTCACTAGAGGTTTGCGTGTGAATGATTCACAAGTTATGAAGTTGGCTAAAAAGTACAATGTTTCGGGGAGTCAAATTTTGGTGAGATGGTCCTCACAAAAGGGTTTTCTACCTTTGGTGAAGTCGAATAACCCAAAACGGATCAAGGAGAACTTGGAGAGCTTCTCATTTGAAATGACCGAAGCGGATGTGAAGAGCTTAACTCACGATGATGAGTATTTTCTCTCTTTCGGGTTTGACCCGATTAAGAATGTTTTGTAGATGGCCAGCCCATACTTATGCACTGTTTACATAACAAGTTATTAGTAGCTTAAGAGTTTATTTTGGATCTTGGGTGTATATTTATGTGTATCTTTATCGAATCAGATACCAGCATAGTAATCATAATAAGCTTACCTATTTAGGTCATAAAATTACGGTTATAAGTTGTAAGTCATAAGTAACCATTTACGGCTTGGAGTTGAAGAACGCAACAATTAAACCAGTTTAACCCTTCAAGACATAAAGATCATTTGGATAGCATTTTGGCCGAACTCATATCCAATTCGGATATTTGCCACACTGGATCGATCTATTCTTTCCAAAACGAGAAAGCGCGACGACTCTGAAACAGCAGCATATAAAGGATTTCATGAGATGTTAGACTATGAATCTCATTCAAAGATAATAGATCATTACAAATAATGAATTACTCTATTAAAAAACCGATTCCAAAACGTGTTGAAACCTACTAAACTTTAAACTTGTGTATAACCATTTATTTTAGTCTCATTCTGCATTCCGCGCCGGCCACGCCGGTGAGGGAGTTACCCGCCACCACTATCATAAAACATACAACAAAACACCTACACCAAATCATCTCATCACAAAACCATTCAAGGTAAGCTATTTTTTGGCGCAGTTTCTCGGGCTGACCTTTCTATAGAGCACGAGAAGAGTCGTGGATACTCATTTTTTTGTTTACTGGGTTGTATATTTCTCATCTTGAGTGCTTTAGAAGAGTCCTATTCCGAGGTCATATATGACTTCCAGATCTAGTACTTTCACTACTTGTATGTTGATTTCTACTCCTCTAAAAGTACTTTCACCGTTGATTAATCGTGCTTATATTCAGATTTTCTAGCTCATCGGATGTGCTCTTGATGCTCTTTAACCTCTCTTGAAGCATACTAACCAGATGTCTGGAGCTAGAACCCCCTCCAGATCATATGACATGATCATGAAGTTGTTGCTTGTGGGCGACTCGGGAGTTGGAAAATCGTGTTTGTTGTTGCGGTTTGTTGAAGACAAGTTCAACCCGAGTTTCATCACAACCATCGGGATCGACTTCAAGATCCGGACGATTGAGGTGAACGGCAAGCGCATCAAGTTGCAAGTTTGGGACACTGCTGGCCAGGAGCGTTTCAGAACCATCACCACCGCCTACTACAGAGGTGCCATGGGGATTATCTTGGTGTATGATGTTACTGATGAGCGTACTTTCGAGAACGTGCGCACGTGGTTCCTGACTGTGAACCAGCATGCTAATGATGACGCTCAGTTGATGTTGGTGGGCAACAAGTCCGATGAGACCGATAACAGAGCCATCACAAAACAACAGGGTGACCTGCTTGCTAGCGAGCTCGGGATTCCGTTCATAGAGGCTAGTGCCAAGACCAATGAGAATGTGGACGAAATCTTCTTCCAGTTAGCTACTTTGATTCAGGACAAGGTTTCTCTGGAGCAGTTGAATGGAGAAAAGGCAGGGTTGAATGTGGGAGGTGGTGCTGGGATGAAGAGCGGGTGTTGTTAAGTGACTTGAACTATGTGTCCAATTGTATTTCTACTTGCATTCTCACTGCTCTTTATCCGGATCCTTTTTTTGGGAAGTTGTCTCGAGGACGACTTCCACAAGCCAGGGCTTAACTCATAGGGTTTGTATGATTTGTATTGATAGTTTAGATTAGAGTGTATATGTCGTTATTGAGTGTCTTGCTTGTTTGGGCATTTGATATGGTCCGACGTATCTGGTACATCTACGATCTGTGTTTTTGTAGTTGCAGTATTATGAAATGAAATTGTGGTTTGTAGTTCGTGTATTCTTGGAATCTGTGATATGTTTTTTTGGTGTATAGGACAGATGATGGGTGTATAAAAGAGAAGATGCAACTAAATGGAGACATGGAAATCCAAATCACAGACACCGCCGATGAGGAGTTGTTCATATGAACAATTTGATATTTCGCTCAACAGACTATGTGAACATCATGTTCGCAAGCGACTTAGTTAATAAACTTGTCCAGACTCATAAGTTCAAGTTGAACTTAAGAACTCTGCAGTATTTTTCGAATATAATTCCGAGCTGTACCCAAACCTCTCAAAGTTGTTTCTTGTAAGCACTCTTTTTGGCTCACAATCTGTGACCCTCTGCCCCATTCAGAGTGATCTTAGTCAACTTGACTTTCAGGATCAAGTATAAACCGCTTTCTAGAGAGCAGCCGATGGCATACGAACATAATACGCGTGCAATTGTTTTATTCATAGAGACTGTTTCAGCGAATTCAGGATTCTCTACAAGCATTCGTACATTATAGTTGTGATTGTGTGTTCATTTTGGTAAATGTGCGTTCCAAAGAAGCTGGAGAAATACAACTCTTTAATCCACCTCAAGTGCCGATAAAACCAATAGATATGTTTTGCAAGCAGTTCATTTATAAACCTATATAGATACCATTGGCACAAAAGTTCAGAGTGCATAGTAGATTTGGGTGTGCGGTTCAAATCATGAAAATAATAAGGAAAAATGAATTCCTATTTAAGAATGAGAATGAGAATACAATACTAGGGTAATATAAATTACGAGAAATCCAGAGATAGTACTCATTGTGGGCATGCTATACATCGACCCCTCCCCCTGGTATACAAAATATTAAAATTTTCAAATTTCACTATAACCATACAACATGGCTCGTCGCAGAAACAATAAGAACGGCAAGCGTGCGTCGCGTCTGCGTGACACATCGTCGTGGGTCGAGATCCCTAAAGAGAACGAGCGGTGGGAGACCTATTACAAAAATCTCGGGGTGATACCTGAGGCAGAGTGGGATCAGTTCAAGGCTACATGCCAGAAACAACTTCCTCTCACATTCCGTGTAACGGGACTGCGCTCTCATGCTGGAGACGTGCGTGAAGCCTTCAAGACTAAGCACGTGCCATACCTCCAGAAGGCTGTGCTTGAGGATCAGACTGAGCCTATGGAGCCTCCAGCACCGCTTGCGTGGTATCCAGACGAGCTTGCATGGCAGTTGGACATCCCGAAACTGGTTATGAAGAAAAATGAGCTTTTTAAGCGCACTCAACGTTTTCTTGTGGTGGAAACTGAGGTGGGTAATATATCTAGACAGGAAGCGGTACTGATGATCCCGCCGCTTCTTTTGGACGTACAAAGCCACCACGCTGTTCTCGACATGTGTGCGGCTCCCGGGCTGAAAACCGCCCAGCTTATCGAGGCGTTGCACGACACTGAAAACCCTATTCCTGAAGGCTTTGTGATGGCCAACGACAGTGACTACAGACGGCTGCACATGTTGGTTCACCAGGTCAAACGTCTTAATCTGGCCAACTTTGTGGTTGTGAACCACGACGCCCAGATGATGCCAAAATTCCAGATTGACGGGCACTACACCCAGTTTGACAGAGTTCTCTGTGACGTTCCATGCACCGGAGACGGCACAATGCGCAAGAATGTCACTGTATGGAAAGACTGGAGCATTGGAAATGGACTTGGGCTCCACCAGCTCCAGGTGAACATTCTCCAGAGGGGACTCCAGCTTTTGAAGAAAGGAGGACGTTTGGTGTACTCCACATGCTCGCTCAACCCCGTGGAAAATGAGGCGGTGGTGAGTGCGGCGCTCTCTAAATGGGGAGATCAAGTAGAGCTCGTGGACTGCTCTCATCGCTTGGAAGGCTTGGTTAGAAGATCTGGTCTTGAGACGTGGAAAGTTTATAACAAAGCGGGGGAGGAAATTTCTTCTGTGGAGGAATTGAAAAAGAAACAAGAAGAGAACACTCAGGAGAACAAAATCGCTGAGTCTGTGTTCCCTCCTGTTCATGGTGCTGTGCGTGGTCTCTCCAGATGCATGCGTGTTTATCCACACTTACAAAATACAGGAGGATTCTTCATTGCAGTTTTTGTCAAGAAAGGCGATAAGGATGAAGCTAGCGAACCTCCGGCGAAAAAGCAGCGTGTGGTGCAGAAAAAAGAGAAGCTCCCTAGAGACGCTAATGAAGAGCCCTTTATCTTCCTTCCGCCAACAAACGAGGTACTCAAGTTGTGTGAGCTGTTCTACGACATCAGCAAAGACTTCCCTATGAGCCTGGCTCTTGTGCGGAACGCCACCGGGGAGCCAATCAGAAGCGTGTATTTTGTGGCCCCTATCATCCGCAAAGTGATTCAGGAAAACGAGCACAGGCTCAAGCTCGTTCATCTGGGGTTGAAGTTGTTTGTTTCTCAAAAACTGCTGCGGCTGGTGGAGCTGCTCTGGCGGTTGCAAAATGAGTCCTTGGCTATATTGAAGCCATATATAGGGAAAAAGCGTTTAATTAGCATCTCAGAGCTCGAGGCTTTAAAGGTGTTGCTCACAGAAACGTTTCCTAGCGTTGACGAGCTTCGCAAGTTGCTGGAGAGCTTGTACGAGCAGTTGGTTGCGATTGAAGAGGAGGGCTGCTGCTTTTTGCTGGTTGCCAGAGAGGGGGAGGACTTATTATTGCCTTTGTGGAGAGGGAGAACAAACGTGAACTTGATGGTGAATAAGCATGATACGCATGAGTTGTTGTATAGGCTTTTTGGGGTGGAGAGTGAGGTGAAGAAAGCTGAACCAAAGGCTCAGACAGAGAAGATCGAGGATGCTCAGACTGAGAATACCGAAGGTAAAATTGAGGAGGCTGAGAAACCTGACACCGCAGAGATGGCAAAGACACCAGAAGAGGCCAACTAAGGATGCAGTTGAGAAGTTCCTATCCAAGACCAACTTTTTGAATCTGTATATTTATAGACATTTTTAAAGTTGATTGAGCGGCTAATGTTACTATGGTACAAATATGTATTTTAATTGTGATTGTGCATGTATCTTTGTAGGTGTTGTAGGTGTTTATAGATTATCGTGTAAAGACGTTTGCGTTTTTTAAGTGGGTTTTACTGAACTCAGCCAAACTCTTCTACAAGGAAAGGCAGTTCTCTTGCCAGTAGTTTTTCCTCGTTTTCAACTGAATTTTCATCAAATTATCTTCGACAGAATATGTATAAGGTGGAGAACTAGAAAGAGGTTACTCAATAGGGTTCTGTTTATGAGATTGAGTACTTTCTGTTAAGTATTCTTGGGGTCAGGTCAAATGATTATCAAAATTTTAAGCGAAGTTTACAGTTTAAGCTAGACCACGCTGCTCGATGGATCCCGCGGTTTTGACACTTTCGTAGAATGTTTGAAGCCCTGGATTAAGATGTATATGGTACGTAATACAAATAGAAAAATGATAAGATATCAAACTATAGAGATAAACAAAGCCGACTGTTAACCAAGTTTCACAGTTTTTTCATCTCCGATATGCTAATTTTGAGTGGACGGTCACAATCACCCCTCAGACTTGACATTATAGCCAAATTAACTTATATATGTACAGGCAAAAAAAAAAGTGTGCTACATTCATTCCTATGTAATATGTTTCGGAGCTAGCTATGGCTATCCAAAAGATCTTGTCATAGCTACTTGTAAGAATTCCTCTCGCCTTTAATCAACAGCATGCTTAACTCACTCTATGTACAACAGGAATGAGATCATAGTACTAAAATACTACCTGAATTATAGCAGATTAGTACTCTATCATGTATCATAGTAAAGGTACTATAATTGTATATTGTAGTGAACTTGCCCTAATTACCAGTGTATATGCTCACTCCACCAGTGGAGTGCTCACTGTCTACTCATTCTGTTTGATTTAAATCAGACCGCATATATGATATACCTTTTGAGACATCATTCCATTTTCACGCTGCCTCCCCGTCAACTTTCACGGCATGCATCAACAAGTCAACAACTCTGGCACTGTACCCATATTCATTGTCGTACCATGCCAAAACCTTTACAAATTTTGGACTCAACATGATCCCTGCCTTGGCGTCATATACACACGAGTGCGTGTCAGTGATAAAGTCACTGCTGACAACGGCATCCCTTGTGAACCCCACAATCCCCTTGAGCTTGCCCTTCGAGCACTCCTCCATCACCTGGGAGATCTCGTCTAAACTTTTCACTGGTTTCTCGAGCTTGATGGTCACATCGACAATCGAAACATCCGTGGTTGGCACCCGCATGGCCATCCCCGTCAATCTGCCGTTGAGCTCAGGCATCACAATCCCTACCATCTTGGCGGCTCCTGTGCTGCTTGGGATGATATTTTCGCTAGCCGAGCGGCCGCCTCTCCAATCTTTTCTGGAAGTGCCGTCCACCGTTTTCTGGGACGCTGTCATCAGGTGTACCGTGGTCATGAGTGCCTCCTCCACTCCAAACAGCTCGTGGATCACTTTCACCAAAGGTGCCAAACAGTTGGTAGTGCACGACGCATTCAGTATAATCTTTTGCTCGCTTGTGTACTTGTCTTCGTTCACCCCAACAACATATACAGGGCAATCCTTCAGAGGAGCCGTGATGATCACCTTCTTGGCGCCGGCATCAATGTGTTTCTGGCACCCAGAGTTTGTTGTGAACACGCCTGTCAGCTCGATGACGTAGTCGATCTTCATCTCAGCCCAGGGACATGCCAGGGGATCACGCTCATGAAGAATTTTGATTTCGTGGCCGTCAGCCGTGAGTGTGCTCTCGGCGTCATCAGCGGTCACGTCACCAGCAAACCGGCCATGCTTCAGATCATACTTGAACTTGTAGGCTGCGTAGCTGGCCTCCATGGCGGGGTTGTTGATGGCCAACACCTTCACGTGTTTGTAGAGAGGGTCAGAAGAAATCTTCTCGAGGAGAATCCGGAGAACGAGTCGGCCGATTCTACCGAAGCCGTTGATTGCAATGTTGGTCATTTCGCGATTTATGGAATTTGTTTTCCTTGTTTCAAGCTTTTCACTGCGCTAGTGTTACTTATATAGTGCATGTGCATCCCCGGGATGCATGGCCGGGGCCAACGAAATTCCGGGTTTCAAGCCAGACCCTGTGCTACCATAGTCACCAAAATGAATATTCTATTTTCTGAGGAGTGCGTTTATGTCAGTTTACGAGATTTGGTGGTTCTCAGCCATGTCTCGGGGTAAGTAGACATGCAGGTGTCAATGCACGAAAACACCTCAATAAGATCATATAATGTCAACACCCAAACTACTCGAATGATTTGATAAACTTTCTAGTTTATAATTTGAAGCATGGATCATGATACGAATGACCTGGTAGCCTATGTCTTTATTTATACGAGGTGCAAATTACACCATGTTAAAGTCCGATCGGACTGAGCTATTGTGAAAGGTGCGTACGTCATACATCGGGAAAATCCAACTCCGAAGGCGAACACTGATCGTCAATCCAATGCTCAATGATTGGCACGCAATTTATGCTCTATATTGTGGTATTTATTTATTGGTGGGTTGGTTGCTCATTTCGGCGTTTAACAGTAGCTACATAGTGGCACATATATCCATCTTACTGACTGTTTATCGTATACGTTAACTTTTAGTATGAAAGCTCTATACAGATAAGTGTACTTGGACAAGTGATAAACGAATCGTTAATGATTTAAGTCCGGCTTTACGAAATAGACACAGTAGATGGTGCATGCCTCAGGGGGTTGACAGGAGAAGTTGTATCTGCGAGAGGTGAGAACAGTGAACTGTTTTGATTAATATAACCAAGGAGAGGTGATTTGGAATATGTGACTTCTGTTTTGGTTGCAGGTGTCTAGAGCACTGTACTTTGTGAATGTGATTTATTCCTGCTTTTAGGAGAGTTGATCTGTTGACTGATTCATATCTTACATCCAACAACTGCTGCCTCTCTTCAGCGTTGTAAGGCCAACTAGACTCAATTCAATTATTGGAGGTGAGTGGATCATATAACTACAAAAGCACCTTAGAAATGGCATTCATTTTTCGAGAAAACAAATAATCAATTAATGAAAATGTATTCATCTTTTCTATTATACACAAAGAGCAGAGAAACGTTAATCTCGCGGTCCCACCGAACTAAGTTGAAACATACAACCGCTCCATTTTACAAATGTAGGCAGCGCTTCCAGTGAGTGGGTTGCAAATTGAGTGACGGCAGCCAGACGAGCGTGAGGTGGGTGAGAAAGAGCTAAAAAATAATTCCAAGTTTTGAACCAAGCACTGACAACCCAACACACTGCAAAAGTAAATATGTGTGCCAGTGTGAACAACTCATTCGGAGGCTGCCCAACATATTAAGTGACTTGAGTGATGTGAAAGTTAGGATATGCCCAACTCGATCACTTTCTGTGCCACCTGAAATAAGCCTGCCCAACTTGCTAGATTTTATTCTGGAGATTTTCTTTTTTATATTGCACAAATCGTGTGAGTTGAGTGTGGGCTGCTCAGTAGCTTATTCGCTAGTGAGCATCTCTAACCAGCACCACTGATCAGCATGACTTCACTATAAGAGCAGCCTAAGTCATATTCGATTACTCATTTGTATGATTACTCACTTGCATGGTTCTTCGTATGCCTCTTTAAGATCTCAAAGAGCAATAGAATTCTCATCAACTTTGCTCACGAGAATTCAAAGCTTCCGAGTAGCCGATTCATTAGCTCTACTTGTATGCTTTCGCAAGCAATTTAATTCAACACATTCGCTTCGTTCGTGTGTTTTTGTTTATTCATCATAAATCTCCTTCATCCGTTTGATCTTCCCGCTTAAAATCCCCCAAACCCTCCGATTTTCCTCCAAAACCTCCTTCACAATTCTCACCTGGTCCATCTGTCCATCTATCACCTCTGCCTCTTCAATTCTTGACTTGAACCGAAGCACATCCTTCCCACCTTGCTTCGGGTCATATACACCCAGGGGAAGCCTCTCGAGGACGCGTTGCAACTCGTCTTCCCCCCCAAACGCTTCTACCAACGCGCTCTTTTCTATAGAAATCCACTCGGAGTTGCCAGCCAATTTCTTTAACGTTCCACTGATTTGATCAGCGTTTTTACGGCTTATGTAAACGGTTTGAGCCATCTTTTCAAGATGTTCACGTGCTTTGAAGACGGATCTGGTTTCCAAGGGGAGGTTAGATAGGGCGTTCTCGACGGCGGCAATTTGGACAGCACATGTGCGGAGGCGGACAGCTTCCAGCTCGAGGTGTTCGCGGAGGACAAGGTAGGCTTTTTCAAGGCGCTGACGGAGGTCGGGGGCGGGAGGAGTGGTGGAAGAGAGGCCAAGGATTTCCGAGATGCAGGAGAGATAGGACTCGAGGGGGCGGGGGGTAGTGTGGGTCCGGTGGGGGACGGGTTAGCACTATTCGAACGAAGTAACGTGAAGCCTACACCAGCGAAGCAAGTGTAGGCTGAGAAGAAAAAGGGTAGAGTCAAGGGTTCCCTATACTAACTTCGATAGTGTAGATTGTAAAGAAAGTTTATATTCATTTACTGAAAAGCAGAATTACTTTGAGAAAAACAGGAATGCAGGATAAATACAGGTTATAAAGATCAAAAATGGTAAAGAAAGAGAGAAGGACAACATCACTAGAGTAGATCAGTAAGAACAGTTGACTGACTATAGATTGCATAGCGGAGCGCAACTCGATGTTCTTCGAAGTAGGAACTCTTCCTACTTTAAGGATAAAGCTTGACCGCTACTTTAGGAGCAAAAGTTCAGATATTGCTCAGTGTAGTGGGCTATTGTTGTTATGTAGTAAAATGCAAGTTATTAGCTGGTATGAGTAAATATAGAAACATGAGGTTCTCGCTTGATGAAAAGAAGAATGTGTTCTTTAATGAAAAAGTCGAACAGATGTAGAGCTCAGTATTTTGAGTATGGTAAAAATTCTATGGAGTAAGTTAACTTCTACTAGCAGAGAATCTCCGTAAAACGACAAGCAAAAATAGAAAGCAACACCTCAATCAATAAACCCGCATCTTAAAATTTCCCCCTCTTGTCTGCTTTAAAGCCCCTTCGCCCCTCCCCTTTCATAGACTCAATATTCTAGCAGCTAGTACTACTTGAAAAACCACCCAAACAACTCAACCTCGATCGCTCAAATATTCACACCAATATGTTTCCATAATAATACACTCGCTCGTGTAATTTCAAAAAACCAATCAACAGGCACTCACGTATTGATGTATCTAGCGCATCCATTTATGGCGTTAATGCACTTCTTCTCATTTATTTGAAGATCATGTGACCGGGCATCACCAACGCTATCATATTATGCTGCCGATTGAGGGAAAAGATAGGTCATTACACTAGCTTGTAAGTTGAGGACTGTAAGAGTCAATAAGAGTGAACTAGAACTCGAACGGGTGTGCCGTTGTGATTTGTAGTTGAGTAGACCAACCATCGAATGACATAATAAGTGTAGATTTTGAGACCTGGATTTCTCACGATACGCTAGAAAGGCCTACAGACATTGGTATATTTCGTCTTCATTCTAGCTTTCAACTTTATATTTATTTTCGGGTCATCGCTTCGCTTCCTATCTTTCTGGATGCATGGGCCCACCAAAATTTCTTACGTGCTGAACGTTCGAAGCGAAATCTGACATTAAAATGATTTTGCTAGGAAGGAGCTCAAAAGGGTCAAAATGTGTTGAAGAGTTAACTGTCGGAGTTTGGCTCTCTCAAAATCATTATTCCTGGACTTATGGATAGTTTAAGTTTGAAAGGTGATTGGAGAAATCTTACATTGAGGGTCCATCGAACACTCATGAAACAGTTCAGGGGATCTGAAACATTCAATGAAACCATTTTTGTGCTACAGAAAGAATTCGTTTAACTCAGAAAGTCCAAAAATTAGATTATCAGATTCTCAATCATATCGTAGAGACTACCATAATGGCTCATCGACCTGTTCGAGAAATGAAAACAATCACTTTAGATCGCGAAGCGTACCTTTGACCTTAGGAATTCTCTGAAATTTGGATCAGTGCCGCTCGAGACTTACAAATACTTCAATATAGTCACATAAATTGATTGAAACAATACTTGAAATACGCCAGCTAACTCAACATGAGAATTAGCATAAAAAGTTAACTATATAAGCGTGTGGACGTGTGATGTGATCCGAAATCCCACCTTGCGTACCACAAAAGATCCTTTCGAAAATCGCTCGCTTTGAGGTATTTTAAACCTTAAGTATTTCTCTTCTACATTCATACGCCAAGCACATGGATTTGTTTAATTAGAACTTTCTTCAAAAAAATCTGGGTGAGAACCAGTACACACCATTTCGATAACCCACTTAGTTTGAGTGGCCAGATAACTACGATCATGTGAATTCTCCAATATGTGATCAAATCAAATATGCTACATTTTACTGATTACCTTCCACTTGATCGTAATCAACTAGCCTTTTGTTTGATCGTTGATTCGATAAATACAAAGCCATATGCTTTGCTTTTCACATGGATAACGAGGACCTATAATATCATCATCACGCGCAATTGCTATATCAATATATTTATCTCACATCCCACTTGGAGACATGAATTAATAACTCACACTAATCAAATAATCCGCCAACTGCTCAACTACCTTGGTAGCATCTCCCGGCTGGGCTCCCTTTGGATAATGGCCAACCAAAATCGCCTGTTTTGTTTTCACGCAAATGATCCCGCTCTCCTGCTGACGCCCATAGATGCTGCGCTCATCAGCACGAATAACAACGTACTTTTCGCCTTTGACGTGAAGACCGTTGGCGTGCAACAGGTCCAGATTGGCAAAGCCTTTGGCAATCTCAGCGATCTCCGTCAGATAAAGCCCTAGCAGGCCCAGTTCCGCCCAGACAGAGTCGCCTGCGGCAGAGTAGATAGCGGCTTTGTCTATGCTGCCGGTACTGAGGAGGTTGTCTGTGTATGCTGGTTAGTAAGGTACCCTCATGTTGAGCGAAGCGAGAGATGGAGTTTACTATTCTGGCAAACTATGTCTTGGTTCGTACAGTTTAGTTCGTTGATATGATAAACATGGGAGGCTATTTGATGAAGGAAGTAAGCTCGTGAATGAAATTAGATTAAACTGATTGATCAAACCAATATACGCCTCCCTTTGCCTTATAAACATTGATTTGATATGACTTAAAGAATGAGGGTTCAAACCAAGTAAAATAAATTTTAGTGGCATCATACCCCAATTCACCAATAAGAATGTAAACAAAGAAGCATCTAAATCAAAAATAAATCAGACAAAATATCCCATTAATAAATATGAGATATGAAGTACCAGTAAAATAAAAATGCGAATATCTATAAGTATTACCAGCATCAAAAGACCCTCTCAAAAAATTTGAAAACTCTAATCAAACTTGCTGAAATTGGAGCACGAGGTGAATTGACAATCAATCAATCACTAGGAAACCTCATTTCAAAATATGGGGCAGTGATCCAATTAACTCAAGCCTTTAAATTTTAACCCTATATCGAATAAAAGTCAATTAAATAAAAATCACTTATTTGTATAGATCCCAGATCAAATCAATGTCTCACATTCTTAATGTCATCTCATCCAGATCATGTAAATTAAACCAAACAAACAACTCTGATGACACGTTTTTCATGGTAACGTATTTTTTCTTAAAAACAACGGTATATATAGGAATGATAGTGAGATAAAAGCAATATAAGCATCAATGAGTTAACCAAATCATCAAATTATCTCGGTCCAGCTCGGCCCGCAGTCTCCAATTTCAAGCACGCTGCGAGAAAAAGGCTAGCTCTAGCCCTATACGAGCTCTCGACCTTTTATTAAGACTCACCTTGCCACGACATGTTGCTAATGTAACAGGTCTAAGGAGATGTGGCAAGTTTTTTTGTAGTGCAAGTTACCCGGCCGCTTATTGTATTAGGGTTCCTGTTGAAACGACATAATCTGAGATCTGAGAGATGAGATAAAACTTTCGAAATCATGTGTGTTACCTGATGTATCTATTTTCCAAAAAAATTGACCGTTTTTGTAGCCGTTGCATTGCTCTTTGTTGGTGTCTAGGATGTATGCAAGGAGTGGCATAATGTCAAGAGCATATCTTTGATTGTGTTTTATGAAGGACGATGGTTGACATTTACTGTTCAAGCTCTTCAAGTGTATAAAACAGAGTTAATAGGCTTTGAAGGTCTGGAGACATGGATACGCCTACCTGTAAACTTGTTACTCAGTCTGCATATGAATGATCGGTATTAGCCGATTGGCCAATACCAAATCAAGAGAATAGGTTATACTGTTGACTAAACATATACTTGGAATCATTTGTTACATGTATGTACAGCCTCTCTCGGCCGTTCCAGGCCGCGATTGAATTACGCGCTAGGGTGACTTAGCTGCAGGTGCCGATCATCATAAAGTTGAAGAGTGCTTCGATCGATCTGACAGGGGTTGAGCATTCATGAAGAGAGTTGATACTGAGCCCAGGTTGTATTGGGGTGGACTCTTATTCGAGTCCATTACGTGAATGCAGAATTGTGATTTCACCTGCAATTATTTCCTTCGATAGTGAAATTCTTTGAGGTTACTCTCATAAAGAAATGTCACATTAAATGCTATGGTATACTGCATATAGCTTACTGTTAAACTTCAACGTTTTTAGGGAGTTTGAATGGATGAATCACTCATTTATTATTCTTGCAAGTATGCAACCGATGATGGATCAGATCAAGAACTTTTTCAAAGATCACATCAACTCCAGATTGCTCCAAGCTGACGTCTGCAGTTTAAGTTTATTCCGAATAAATGATTTATCCAAACCTAAAATTGTTTATACTTTCGATGTAGGTGTATACTGTGGAAGTTTTCTGTGTCTAGAATTAAGCCAAGAAACTAGTTACGTGGGAGCTCATTTTCTTAGCATTGCAAATTTCAAGGAAGCTAACAGAGATGGCTTCTTTATATAAAAAGAATCTATTGAGGTCCAGTGTGGCTACATTCAACGGATGAGCCCAAGCGTTCAGATTATTAATTGAGCAGTATATGTACATGCGTGGGCACCGTAGAAGGTACCTGTGATTTTGAAAAACTGCCTTTTACTTTATAAGCAGATGCCATCGCTATGAGAGAAACTATTTGGGTGCAGTAGAGCAAATTTTAGTTTTGTCACGAGCCACTCCAAGACTATCAATTCGTCACTTTTGGGTTAATCAGGCTGTGGCCAAAGTCATTGCAATTCATTATCCTGTGCCAGCCAATCAATTGCTAGGCCAGCCAGCTAAGTAAAGGAGCGACCAAATAGCAAACAGGTCGATAGAACGATCAATCAAAAACAAGTTCGTGTTGTTCAAGTAGAGCCCACTGATGGTCAGAATCCAAGCAAAACAAACACACGCTTTGCCCGCGGGTGAAGAACATTAAGTAACGTCCTAGCTTCGCTTCGACTGAGTTCCCGTTAGAATTCGTGAATTTGCTCCTTCAACCCCCCCACCCCTCTCACTGCTCCTTCCATATCCCCTTTATACCTCACAAACAAGCCCTGCAATTGGGCCGTACTTACCCTTCCCCCCAATAAGTTCACCTTTCCCACAAACTCTTCTCTCATCTTCTCTGCCCCATCCATACCCCCATAAAACTTCATAAACATCTCCAGAACCTGGTACTCGCTTGCATTGTCAATCAAAACCTTAAAATCCACTCTCCCCGGCCGCAAAATCGCCGGATCCAATTTTTCCGGGTGGTTGGTCGTCATGAACGTGATCAATTCCTCTGCAGAGCCGACTCCATCGATCGCATTCAACAATCCAGAAAATGTGATTTTGAGTGTGTTGCTGTTATTCTCTTCGCCGGTTCGGCTGAGAGCAGCAGCATCTATATCTTCAAGCAAAAGGATGCTGCGTTCAGGAACTTTATTCATGAGATACAGCAACCGGTCGTCCGTAAGGTTACCTTCTGCCAAATTCAATATACAAATGTTGTAATCGAGCTTGCCGGCCAAGGCTTGGATAAAGCTTGTTTTGCCGCTCCCTGGGGGGCCGTATAGAAGGTAGCCTCTTCTATAAGGTATACCCCTTTCGAAATACCAGTTCCCACTGGTCAAAAAATCTTCCACATCACTTTGTATGCTCTCCGAAACGCCCTTATCGAGAACGACACTTTCTACCATTCGCTTCTTGCGTGGCAGCCCAAAAGGTCTCCATTCATTAGCCCATGCGGTATACACTACAGTTTTCCCCTCCTCCTTTTTCAAGGCCATATTTCTTGCCTCTTCAAGAAGATCATAGAAAAGATGCTGGTCTCTATAGAGGGTGGTCAAGCTTACAGTCTCGTAGGGCGATCCTGTGTTAAGCTCAATCATTTTCGTGGACTTCTCACGAGTTATGTACATATAAGCGCCTTTATACTTGATCCAATGGTTACCTGGACCAGGTAAGAGGCTGAACTTTGAGGTTACAGCGCCATTATCGTGTTTTTTGAATACTGTAGTCACACTCAAATCACGGCTCCTACGATGCTTATAACGACTCATCCACTCTAAGAACCATTCGTACAGCTTATCGGAAGAGGCGAGCTCTAAATTGACAAGCATAGACCGGTACATGAGCAGAGAGAGATGTTTTACCGAGGAGCGCGCTATGGCTAGCCCAGAGCCAAGAATCATGAGCCCGCCGCCAGCAGCAAAATAGGGATTATTCTTGACAGCATTGTCAAAGGCCTTTTGGTAGAAAGGGGTGGTGTTGGGGGTTGTGGGGGTTGTGGGAGTTGGTGGGTCTAGTGGGGTGTCCATTGAAATTTAGCAGTGAAAAATATATTTTTTTGACGTCAAAAATGTACCTGTCGATAGTCAGGTATATTTCTCAATAACGAATATTAATACTAACATTTATGATAGGTTTTAGTTACGTATAAAGAGCACTTGTCTTCATTTTCAGTTAAAGAGTTCGCTTTATGTATCAGAAATATCGATGATCTACTGAGTTGAAGACCATATTGTGACAGGCTCATCTTAGTTTTCTCGGTGAGTCTACATTGTGGCCCTTTGATATAGACATCTAACAAGCAACCACTATACTCTCGAATAGACAAATAAAAAGACCTAGTATGTAAATATAGAGGTTGCCAGCTACAAAGGCAAATATAAGCATTGTATTGTAAGTGAAGCGAGATCTTAAACTGTATGGTTGAGTAATGAGTCATTGTCAGGTACGAAAAGTTAGCACGCTACCAAGACAAATTTCCGTTAAACAATCTGGGATATAAATAACTCAATGCTTTGTTGGTATATTGATGGTTGATTTTTAGTACCACCCAAATCATCAAACAATCCAACGTTAAAACTTCACTTCGTCTTCTTCTCAGAAACGCCATTCTGATACGCTTCCAAGATTTTACCCATCCGAAGTGAGAAGTCGATGCACATAGCAAAAGGAATTGCAAAGGTTGGAAAGTACACCCACGCCAATTTCCACTTATCAGCCACAGATAAAACAAAGCCAAAAGATTCTGAGTGCTCGTTCTGATACACGTAGATCTCAAATAGACAGAGAAGAGTGGTCAAAGACGCGTTCAATCCGTAGGCTAACATCAATGGATAGTACTTTTTGACGTCATTCCAAAGACAATACATTCCCACAAAAAACACAGGAAGCTGGAATCCAATCTCAAACCATCCAGCGACCTGGAGCCATGTTGGAACAAGTAGAAGGAGAAAGTCCTTGTTCTGCTCTATGTGGAATTCTACGATTTTTTGCTGGATGGGGAGACACCATTGGGGGGGCAAAACTAGGACACTATCAATGAGGATGGTCACCGGAACATGGATAAAAAAATATATGAAATAGAACGTGTCTAGTTTGCGATTCTTCGTAAAGACCATGGTGTGGAAATTGAATTTTCAGATGCATTTTATATGGTACAGCAAATATTGGTATACTGACAGCGCAATGCAACGTGCTTTTAATACTCGCTCTAGGCTCTATAAGTCTGCTCATAATTAACTATATACCAATGTATACAATACTCTGATCAATGCGTCTAAGTACTCGTTTTCTTATAGGGTTTCTAGATCTTGTTATTGGCCGGAAATCTGTCTTGTCATAACCACTAAATCGGTCGAAAGACATGTAATATACTATCTCTTAGTAAAAGCCACTCTTCAAGTAGAGAAGCTCAGCATAAGTTTGTAAATCAAGCCGAAAACTCAGGGAGCTCAGTAAGAGAAACTCGTTTGAGGTTGCACTTTCAAAAGGTTTTCGTAAAACCCTATATAATCGAAAATCTCAAAAGCTTAGATGCTCGCTCTTTTCTTCGGATACAAGAAATGTACCAAGACTACACGATACATACTCACATGTCAAATCTGAGGATGATCAAGCACCGAGCCATCGTCTCAGTCCGCCCTCATGCTACTAAAACTTTCCTTCTCACGGCAGCCTACAACACTCAATATATACGCCGGTATAATAGGGAGAAATTCTATTGAAATGAATCCTGAGGATTGAAGTAACATATCAACCCTTAAAAGTCTCATTTTCACCTTACTAATCATGTATATCTAATTCTAAAATGACAGCAGTTAAGATCTGACTTCAAGTCGATTTAGACACATATTTAGAAGCTAAAGAATACAGGCTCCAACACACTAATCGTAAGTAGAAATACGAAACACACGTGAAGCCTTTATACTATAGTTATAGAAAATGGAGATCACTGCATAAAGCTATGCCACTACTACATTGCCCTAGAATATAACAACACATGATATAAGTGATAAGGTAATGCAACAGAAACTATCACAAGGGGCAAAAGTAGTAGAACACAATTTAACGCAACATTGTTTTGTACTGCATATGATATACTGCTGATAGTATACTCCTCTACAAACCCCTATCATATCAATACAATATAGAAAATATACAACATAACAATGCAAATCAGTCAAGATCATACTCCAGAACAACGTCCGGCATCGGATGGTCCGAGTCAGAGCCTGGAGGATTGACATTAGAAGTGGAGCCAGAGTTGGAATTACTCCCACTATTGTTACCAGAATCGCTAGTAGTATTTGTAGTGTTACTAGTGGTATTGGTGGTGGTGTTAGTAGTGGAAGTCTCAGCAGTACCAGTGTTACTAGTAGTACTAGAAGTACCTGTATTACTTGCAGTATTCCCCCCAGAGTTAGCCCCCCCAAACCCCCTATTTCCTCCCAAAACCGTCCCCGCTTGGTTCAAAAACTCAAACAACTGTAGCCCCCCATTTTCACCTCCCATGAGATTCTGAATCGTCTGGGAGAAAAGGGCATTCAACGGGTGGTTGTTTCCGGGGCTTCCTGAATTACCAGAATTCATAGAAACCCCCGGAGACCCATTTCCTCTCAAAGGGATGCTCCCTGTGCTGAAGCTCATCGTAAACTCTGGCCGACCAGCTTCTCTGGGAACGTCCGAAATGTCGATATCTCCAGGATCCGGGTGGTTCATGCCGCCACCCCCAAGATTGGTACTAGTACCGCTCATAGAGTTGGCTATAGGGTTGTTCATTGGATTGGTGGGGTTATTAGGGATAGGCGCAGCATCAACACCAGGGTTGCCCGTCCCAGAATCAGGTCCAGAGTTAGCTCCGGAATTGGCCCCAGAATTGGAGTTCGTACTCGACCCATCGTCAGACCGACCAACAACCTCTTCCGTGGTCGTGGTCGTGGTCGTTCGCGTCGTCGGTGCTCCGAAAAATACCCCTTGGCCAAATATTCCTTCCAACCCCCTCATTCCCCGCACCCCAACTCCCTCCATGCCCCCTACATTCACCCCAGCACTCTGTCCCCCAACATTTACTCCTTGTCCTCCCCCTACTCCTGCCCCTACTCCTCCCCCTACTCCGCTCCCTACTCCGCCCCCTACTCCTCCTACACCCCCTCCTGGGCTTCCCTGTCCCAAACCACTAAAACTAGCTTGAACCCTTGGAGTGTGAGTGCGTATAACACGCCGCACACGCAGCGTCATGTTCTTGAGAGCCTCACTGGAGACACCCTGTTGCCGGGCACGGGCCTCTGCAAGTTTCAAGGCCCGAACAATGTTAGCCACGTATTCCGGGACCGTCTTCTTGCGTACGTCCGCCACGTAGCGCTCTATACGATACCGGTTTTCTTGATCGATACTCGGTGGCAAAATAAATCCTTCCAGAGCTTCTAGTGCTTTGACATAACTACGAACCAGCTCTGTGGCGTTCCCTAGCGAGAGGAACAGAAACCCCAATCTCGCATGGGCTACAGAGAAAGCAGGGTTCATTAGCACTGCTTTTTTGAGGTCCTCAATAGCATCTTCATGAGCCCCCAACTCTTGGAAAAGAGCACCTCTACACAGCAACAACAACGCGCTTTCAGCGACCAAAAGTGCTTGAGAATAGTACGCCAACGCCATAGGTTTCAGGGTTTTATACGCTTGGGTGGCCTTTTTCCTTAGAGCCGCCACCCGAATCTGAGCAGATCCTACGAACACCCCTCTCTCCATACGCCGCTGAACGAGCTGAGAAGCTATGTGGAACGCCTTCTGAAGTGCATTACGGTCTGCTACAGCCCCCTCAACACTGTCAAAACCTACGTGCGTCAAGTAATCCTGGACGCCTTGCTTCGCTTTTGCAAGCGCTACACACGCCTCTTCCAGCGCTTTGCACTCAACGAATACATCTTCTAGAAATGCTATCAAAGTAGAGGGGAGCGTACACTCCGGGTCTAGATCGGGGGCATAATGCAGGGGGTTAGGGGGTAGGGGAGGAGCATTACGATAAGAGTACCACGCACTGAGAAGCATCTCCTCTAGATCTGTTTTCGAGAATTGCACTTTTTCATTGGGAGCGCGGGGGAGTCCTAGGGCGCTAGATAGCTCTTGGAGAGCCTCCAGTCCCAGTACTTTGAGAAGCGCCGTTGCACTTTTGTTTGCAGCGCTTATGTTGGCAAACAGTTCCAGGAGCGCAGGCAGGATATCAGGAAGCGCGCGCGCATAACGCCGGAGCTTGTCGAGGTAAGCCGATGAGGCTTGGAGAAGAAGAAATGTTTCCGAGGGCGAAAGATTAGCCATGGGTATTACGGACATATGTTGAGACTATATTTGACGAAGGTGAGTGTTTTGAACGGATTGTATCTTTTTCGGTGGACTTCCGTAAATTTGAATGGTTTTTGATGGGTATTAATATGGTTTTGTGGGTTTATGTGATCTGGTTATTTTATAAGAAATATTTTTAGCACGTGATGTAAAAGAAGTGGAGAGAAGGTTCGATAGGTGTAGAGGGGAAAACTTTTAGTAGCAAATGGGGGAGTAAAGTCAAAAGATATTTTCCTGATGGTTGTAAACCAGTGGTCCTTCTTTGTTTGATTTTTTTAGGGCCTTTTTTTAGGTTGAAGCCCCCCTAGGAGCGTTCAAAGTGTTCACTTACTCAATGCACACCATTCTCTCGGGAATGGTGAGGTTATAACCAGATTTTCTGCTAATATTTGACTATCATTTCGAAAAAATCATTCTTTAGTCCTAGAGCCAAACACGTGTTACTGAGCCGTGATTATCGCTCACAGTTTGCACGCATTTTGATAGCGTTATACATTTCCATGCTACCTGTTGGATTTTTGATTTTGAGGGCTCAGTGGATCCATAACTGGAGCCCTCCGCTGCTGGCTAACCACCCATATCTATCCTGAAAAAGGATCAGGCCGTGGTAAAATAATGTATATACTCATTCCCATTGCGAGGCTTAGGGATTTAGAGCTTCGCCAAGACCTTGCTGTTACTAAAGTAGTAAGTTTGCTTTACTTTCCTTGTACTTTGTTCCCCATATTTCTTACGCAGTCATCCTAACTTGACTTGAGGAGTAGATTCAACATTATGAAAATCAGCTTCAGAGCAGTTTTGAGGATTTTCGATAGCATATTCTATTCTTATGAGCCTTTTAACACTCTGTATTTCGGAAATTTTACAATAGATAGCTACAATTCAAAACGAATGCCCCCATGCTTGATAACTAGGTAAGCACACAGACAAAGAGGGACCAAAACAGCACTTTGTTAATTGGAAAACCTGGATACGAAAAATGACAGTGTGTCACTTAAAAACACAAATATATAGTTACCGCGCTATACACTCCATATCTTAGACTGTGACCATGCCCGCCCGAATCACCGCAAAAACATGTAAACTAGAACGAAAAAGAAAATCACAGAAGTATCGACTTTCGATAATACTCTGTATATAGTCAATGATTGAAGTTATGGTACATTTTCATATGATGTATTGCCAGATTAGTATCTGCAAGAAGCTTCTCAGCCTCTCGCACCCTGTGACCAATTTTCATGCAGAAATATCCATCGATAAAACTCTCATTTCAAGCCATCTACACTGTTTCCAAGCATAAGATTTTTTCTTTGTCAACTCTTCCTACCCCTTAAAATAATCAGGAGCCTTCAACCCTCCAAACTCAGCCCGGTTCATAATCTATAGCCCACTCCTTAATTGGTGTCTGTCTAATTAGGGCTGGCCCATGTGAGACATGTCGACTCCTTCAATAACCCTCGGAACCGCGATATGGTGTTCTGTAAAACCCATTCTCAAAATATACCTCATCATTCTTACGGGGTTCTATCTTGCCAGAAAAAACATTCTCTCTGTAGAAACAAGCAGAAACCTTTCTGACCTTGTAGTGAACGTAGCCCTCCCGGCTTTGGTATTCAACAAAACAGTATCAAATCTTTCCTATGAAGATGGGAAATCCATAGGGGTACTCTCCTTTGTCTGTTTTCTCATAATGAGCATAGGAGGCCTCTCTGGTCTCATTCTCAACTATATAACGCCTAATCCAAAAGTTTTTTACTACGGGCTCATAGTTGCGGCCATGTTTCCAAACATGGGGGATCTTCCTATCGCGTTTATCCAAGGTATGCCCTCTCTTATATTCCCATCTAGTCTTGTAGACAAAGGTGTAGCCTACGTAGCCATATTTACGTTTGCGGAGATGTTTGCCTTTTTTAACCTTGGCTTCATGGCAACGATAGGCTTAGACTTTCGGGGCCAGGAAAAGGCTCCTTCGTTGGCCCCCGTCTCTTCTAATGCTACAAAACGTTCACGAAAATTGGCAGATGTGGTTCACGAATACAGTGAAACTGGACCCCAGACCACAGGAAATGAGTCTGTTTTCGACGAGCTTAGTTTGGTGCGTTCCAGGGCAACCAACTTCTCAGAAACTGAGACTGAGATTTCAACTTCCCAAAAGATTCTTCGTGCGCTCAAATCGGGGATTGTTCTCTCTATCACCAGTTTTAAGCGTCCCACAGCATTCCTGACTCTATTGGGGATATGTGTGGCGGTGGTTCCCTGGCTTAAAGCTCTCTTCAGCCCTTTCAAGCTGCACGTGGACTATCCGAACGCACCAGACGGTAACCCTCCTCTACATTTTGTTATAGACACGCTTACGTACATAGGGAATAGTGAAGTTCCTCTAGGCCTTTTTTTATTGGGGGGCACGCTCGGCAGGTTGGAGGTTACGAGCATCTCAAAAGGTTTGATCGGATCTGCTCTTTCTTTGGCATTCATGAAACTTGTGGTGATGCCTATTGTCGGGGTCGCCCTTATGACCAAGTTCAAGAACATGGGCTGGTTCAATGACGACATGGCCACGTTTTTGGCTTTGCTCAACTGGGGCTTGCCTTCCATGACCACCCAGATCTACATTACCGCTTTCTTCACCCCTTTGGAGGGCCCTCATGTGCAAATGGACTGTATGGCCATTTATTTGCTCACACAATATGTATTCTTAGTTATATCATTTCCTTTTTTGATCACTTACGGCTTGAAAAACACGTTGGGGTATTAGTAGAATCACTAATAGACTTGCTTTAGATTCTGTAAACTGCTATAGGTTTCGATTTACTGGAGTCTTCTAATTATTAGCCGATACTAGTCAGCACTATACAAACCTAATATGTCAGTACCGAAGAGGCTGCGAGACCTTCCTTTTAAATAGCTTCCATCTTTTCAGAGAGCCATCTTAGTTTTCTCAAGTTTTGTTATTCGCTAGTAATCAGAAGTCCATAAACTTACTTTGTTAGCTACAGTTATCTAAATATGTACCATATAATGAATGCATCCTTATAGGACTCACTACTAATGCCTCTAGCTGCTGTTCCAGTCTGTGAAATGCAACAACGTACACTTACCATTCTAATATCACAGTATTAGGAATAATTGAACTTTGAGGATTTTGATAAGTTTTCAGATGGAAAAAGTACTTTTCAAACTGTTATGGCACTGCAGACTATTCGACATGACCTAGACGCAGACTCGAAAAATCCATGATAGTGCAATTCAATTGAAGCAGCTTGATATACTTATTTGTGCCTCAAATCTTCTCAATCCACAAACCTTATATGATCTTCTAATGTTTCAATAGAATTTCTGAGCGCACATTATAACCGCTCAAAGGTTCAGATAACCTTACCTCCTTCATAAAGTTGATGCCAAACTTCCCAAACACTGGCTCCAATCTCTATTTCACTGAAGATGCTACACATAGATGTATGCAGATTAACACTTAGAAGACTGTTTATAATTAGGTCCGATTGTTTCTATAGTAGCTTTGTTTGAACACCTAAAAATATTCCTCAATTGCATCACATTCAATCACTTTTACTTCTTATAAAGAATTGTTTTGATGCCTGAAGTCCAGTTCTATACCTCGAGTTAAAGGCCTACTGCATGAGAGTGCACCCATGAGTCCATGGGCAGTCCACTAAACATCCAAAGTAACCTCCACTTTTAAAAGACAATTCAAACCGGCAAACACTCCAATGACTGAAAGGTAAAATACTAGTAATTTCCCCTGCTAGTGCACATCCATAGATACACATAAATTGTCAATACTGGGTGCCATTTGATCCTGTCATAAAATTTCACCCAATAAGACCACCCTAAAAAACACAATCTCCCACACGCAACCCACCAGACCCCTCCAACATGTCCAGCCCCCTCTTCACGGTTCTTCGAAACACCGTTGGAGTTCAACTTCCCCCCTCTGTCCCCCTCCATTTTCTTAGGTCTCTGTTAGTCTCTATCCAGACACATTCTTCTGAGCCTCTTTCACAGGTCGTCACGTGCGAGCTGCGCTACCGCACTGGCCTCCGCTGGCCCGTTGCGTACCACCGCGTTGTTCTGGCGGTTCCTTGCGCTTTAACGCTCTCTTTAGCGGTGCGGCACGTGACCTTGGACGGCACAGCAGACTGGGCTATATTTCAACCTAGAGGCCTCGCAGTGCACTGCGGTGACACTCTTTCCATCCGCCGCGCCTTGGTGCCTACGTTCGTTTCGCGCGCGCTCCGGAAGCGCGTTGGAGGCGCGAGAGAGACTGGGTTACCCCGGTTTAGCAGCTGCGACTTTGTGACCGGCAGAGGCGACATTTTGATCGCTGCAAAAGGGGAAATAGTAGAGGTAGACCTCGAGGACTCGGAGCATGTGCTTGTAGACCGGTCGCGGTTGTTGGCATTGCGGGTGAATGGCCTCAATGGAATATCAAGTTTGGTGCAAAAAGCTGATTTTGGGAGGAGAAGCCAGAAAACGGGGGTGCTTCAACGAGTGAGGGGGGCATTAAGTGCACGGTTGCCGGAGGGGCCACCTCTGGTGCAGAACTTTTGGGATGCCGTGGTCAGAGCCGCGGCATGGCTCAAAGAGTTAGTCGCTCGGCAGCCGAAATATGTTACTGTGTATGGACCAACTAGCGTGCTTATAGAAGCGGGAGAGCAGGTGGAAACAAGGGGGTATGGGAAGTATAGGGGGGAATATTTGAGGGCTAAGAAGGAAGATATGTTGAGTTATGTGAGAATTGAGGATGGGAGGGCTGTTTTTGAAAATACAAAGGATTTTGGGTTCCCGAAGGAATGAATGAATGAATGAGCAAAGCAAGTCAGTTGAGAGTTATCTCATAAAGTGTTTACTCATTTGTTCAAGATACTCAAAATTAACTGAAAGAGCATATTTCTCCTTAAATCGAAATCCGCGCCTTCTCTACTTTGTTTCGGTGGTCGAATGGAGTTTAGAGTGATGAGATTTTTCGATGCAGGTGGCCTTCCACTCATGTGGGCCTAGCTATTGATTATAGTGGATTCATCACTGAAAAATTACGGAGCTTAGCGAACTTATTCTGGCGAAACCTATAGGATGCCAAACCTTCACGGATTTCATATGATTCTATTTCATGAAAGATTTATATGGACATCCTCATTCTCATCAGTCCTCAATCCCGTCCAATCTCTTCTAATGACTCCTAATGAACCATAAAATACATCTGCAAAAGAACTCGCAGAAACAACACATGCTTTGTCTTATTATTCTGAAAAGGTTATTCGAGATTTGAAGCATGTCGCTTCTATATTCCCATACTGAGTATACTTTGTATACTGCGTACACTAACAACTCTTCAAGTCCATCTTCCCTATACTATTGGTCTTCATAGTATGCCCAAATATATGTCATCTTGTACATGTGTGTAATAAACGTTAATTTGTATACACTAACTAATATTTAAAATATACACTTCGGATCATTTGAATTTCAAATGATACTAACAGTGAACTAAACACTGTAAGGATGATCCACCCTTGTAGCAAAATATAGCATTAGCTAATAGAGGTGATGTTCATTTCTAAGTCATATCTAGTAAACGATATATCTACGATTCATATATAGTGCAGCTTAAGCTTCGTGAACGGAGTACACTAGTGCGTCCCTTTGATCAATCAACAAAAAGAATCCCTGCTCAATCGGTACTTGTGTCGATTCAAAATCAATCTACAAGAGAAAAAGTTGGGCAACCAAACCAAAATCCCAAAACTCCAATGAACAAATAGACCTTTTCCAATGAAAAATAACCAATTCCAAATCCATGAGTATTTCAAACCATATCAATATTTGAACAATAAATACATCGTAAACAAAGTGATGACTTACCAAAAATGAATGATTCAAACCATACAGTAAGTACATAAACACAAAGTCAAGAAGAGACATTATGAAACAAGAGCCAGTCAATCAAAAAACTGCACTCTGGAAGACTATGAATGGGTATATTTGTTCTAGTAAGACTTATCATCATAAAGAAACGTTCATACTCTTCGCACTAACTCCAGAAAAATATATGAAACAAACGACATTGTGGAACGAAATGATCAGATAGTATCGAATATGTATATTTAAACAGTGCGAGGTTCATTCAGAATATATGTTCAGAACTTTTATCACTCGCATCGATAGAGAAATCACCCAAGAAATCTGCTCAAAATCAATTGAATAGCCTTAAAAAAGTCAATGGAACAATGGGGTTTTAGATATTTTGAGTTGCCTCCTTGTTTGAAAACCAAAGAATAGATGCTGAATTAACGATAGGCTAAGAGTAACGTTAGTATTGTGTAGAACAACTGAGGGGTAACAAACCTTCATATAACAGGTTCGAGTATAAGAATCCATAAAAAGAGTCACTTCAGGTGAGTAAGATGTATGAGAGGAGAGGAGATTGAGCGAACCCAAAACAAATCAAAGGCTAAAAAGTTCCCAATTTCACTTATTGGCAAAAATTGGTGAGTTCAAATAGCAAATCTAATCACTTCAATTTCATCAATCGAATCACTAGTGCATAATATAATCACATACTTGTAACTATGGTTAAAGAGACTTAAGTACAAGATTCATCGAACAAACCAACAGCCACTGTCCATAGAAAAAATGGTAGCTTCACTAAAGATACACTCAAACGCACATGTCAAAACAACCAACAAAAGACGGTGAGAGTGGGCTTGAGCACAGCTCTGCTGAAAGGGTGATGAGCAGCAAAGGCAAGTTTGTTCTTATGGGTGCTATTTGGTCCCATAATTGAAATATACTTAGCGTTAAATATATTCAAGTTACAAACTGTAAAAAGTATAACAAATGTAGTCACCTGCGTATACTCATACTTCGTTGATGAAACCACTATAACCACGCCATGACTCGCTTCGCTTGTCATGGCTAGAACCAAGGCACTATCGCTCGCTTCGCACGTAATAGGACCCCAACTCCACCGCCTCCCTCCCCCCAATACATTCTCAAAACAACTCCCATTACCCCCACCATCACCCCCACCCCCACTAACCCCACCCCCACACCCCATTTACCTCTCTCCCTTCTCACCACCCCTTTGTCCCTTGCCTCTTCGACCTGTCTCTCCAACACGCTCCCCCCTTCACCTCTCAACACAGAAAATCTTCCGGATTTCACCCCCTCCCAACCTCCCCTCAAAAGCTCCTCTGCGCTCCCAAACGCCGCCAAGAACGCCTCGGCACTGCTGCAGCGCGCAAAGTCCACAATAGCATGCAGAAGCGCGCTATGTAGCACGTCTTCGCTTCCTGGCGCTTCTACAAGCTCCGAGAGCGAGGCAGTGCGATACAGCGCTTCGCTGTCATCGCTAATCGCGCTCTCTACAAGCGTGTCGCTCTCGCTCATAGAGTACCCACAACACGCATCGAGAGCGCGTCCTAAGATGTCGTTCTTACGCGAGCAAACAAACGAAGCGTATAGCGCAGCACACGCTCTCGCCACGCTCCGATGCGTGTGCGCACTCGAAAAGAGGAAGTCGAGCACCCAGCATGCTTGCGAGAAATCGCTGAACTCGTGTGTGAAAAGGGTAATCACCAGAGAGAGCGCATAGTAGGGGGGCATCAGCGAAATGACGCGGAACAAGCCGGGGTCCTTTGAACTGATGGCTTTCTTCGCAAGCTCGAGGTGTGGAAGAGTCGACTCGATTCCAGGCATCATAAAGTCTCTGAGATGCTCCGTAGTTAATATGTCCAACACATCTTCAGCCAAGCTCACGTCTTCGAACACTAATAAAAGAACCTGGGCTATATCGTGGTACCCTTGATAGTACAGAAGAAGAGGGTGGCGCCGAAGAACAGACGTTATGAGCCTGTTTAACTGTGTTCTTAGAAGCGGTATTTTGGACCGGTCAGCGGGGTAAGACGAAAACGAGCGAGCCACGTCCAAGGCTACTTGGGTCTCGTCTTTATGAGGGGGTAGTATTTTGGGAGATTCTAGGATAGTTGTATTAGGTTTGAATTGAGGTTCTCTATCCGCACCATCTTTACATACGCCCAAAAAAATAGGCCAAACCTGTTTGCGGAACTCATTTGTAAGGAGCCCTTCCCTGGCCACGGCTAGACTTGCAAGAAGATCGGTGTCTTGAAGAAGAATTGCCGTTCGGATGCTCGAAATTTTGAGGTCCATGCGGTCCTGTGAAAGGGGGTAATGTTCAAAGACTGAACGACCAATGTCCGAAAATTCCATGCTCACCCAATCCTTGTTGGGCGACACTAGCAGCGATGCCCCAGACACAGGCTCGGCCTCGATTTTGATCGCCATTATACACAGATGGTGGATTGCGATTGATTGATAAATGGGGGCGGGCTCATGTGCAGGTGATGCATACTAACTTGATAGCAAATCTAAGCGTAAATGAAAGTGTGTAGACTTGCTATATTGACGAATCTATGCAAAAGGACTTCTACTATGTAAGGCATCACTTTTTCGTACTTTATATGAAGTTTTATTCTTATGTGCGTTGTATTAGTTAGTAAGCTTCATTTTTTATAATTATTTAACATGTCAAATAATATAGAGTAAAATTAGTGTACGGCGTCATGGCTACCACTTAAGGGAGACTTCTAACAGTAAGGAATCTAGAGTTGGCACGGATGTATTTATGAGCAACGAACATATAAAACAATCAGCCTTCGTTAAGAGAATAGTTTACTCTGTTGGTATAGATACAATTTTCTTCCTAGTCCTCAGCCGATACCAGTCGAGCGAGACTGGTATTGGCTTAGTACACTTGCTTGTCTAATACTAATACAATCTGAGTTCATTCTGAAAATTTAGTAGGAAGGAAGAGAGCCTTCAGTCGAGCGAAGCAAAATTAAAGGACTCAGTCAGATGCTCTTATAATTATAACTGTATTTACAACTAGAATTATACAGACAATAATACTTGCTGCAACATATTCCATTTGTATTGTATTGCATTTTAATATGCTGCTGTGACAGAGCTTTCATCTATCTACCTACCTATCTACCTACCACTGCATTGCTCTATCTGGCTGTTAGACCTCCTGCATATATACATCTAAATTTATATGTAAATCCTCCGATCACTAAATAATAGTGATTTGATGAAAATTTTCGCTTCATCCAGTTAAATCTACAATCCGACATTAATATGATCATCACTACATATTCTACATATTAAAGCAACCAGGGTTGCCAGGAGCTTGATTAGGTCAACTCGCTAATCTAGGCTCGCTCAATCAGTCGATCAGTTAATCAGTCAACCTCCTCCATAGCACTCTCTCCAATCTCCTCATCAACCTCCTCAACCTTCTCGACCTCCGCCTCGGCCTCATCCTCCTCAACCCCCAAACCAAGCAGAATCAATCTGTTGATTCTGCTGGCAAAAGAGCTAGGCTCCTCCAAGGTGAACCCACTGGTCAACAAGGCAGTGTCGTACAACAACACAGTCAAGTCCTTCACAGTGCGGTCCTCCTCGCCATCCTTCTCGACCTTCTTCTTCAACTCCTTAATGATCAGAGACTTTGGAGAAATCTCGAAAATCTTCTTCAGCGCCATGTACAGAGACATCAGAGTGTCACGCAAAGCCTGTGCCTTCATGATACGCTCCATGTTGGCAGACCATCCAAACTGGGCAGTACGGATAGCAGCTGGGGTATCCAACAACTTGTGCGAAACAACAACCTTCTCAACCTTCTCGCCAAGAATGTTCTTCAAGGCCTTGGACAAGTCCTCGTATTCCTTCTCCTCAGTCTCTCTGGCAGCCTTCTCTTCATCAGTCTCCTCCAACTCGAAGTCCTTGGTGATGTCCACCAACTTCTTGTCCTCAAACTCCTTCAACTGGGTAGCGGCGTACTCGTCGATAGGGTCAACCAAGAACAAAACCTCAAAGTCCTTGGCCTTGAGAACGTCCAAAAATGGAGACTTCTCAACAGCCTTCAAACTCTCACCAGTGATAAAGTAGATGTTCTTCTGGTGTTCCTTCATTCTTGTCACGTAGTCAGAAAGAGAAGTCAGCTCCTCAGTCAGTTTTGTGGACTTGAAGCGAAGCAACTTGGCAAGAGCATTTCTGTTGGTGGCATCCTCGTGAATACCAAGCTTCAAGTTCTTACCAAAGGCCTGGTAGAACTTGTCAAACTGCTCCAGGTCCTCAGCGATCTCGTTGAAGCTCTCAAGAATCTTCTTAACAAGGTTCTTCTTAATGACCTTCAAAATCTTGTTCTGCTGCAACACCTCACGAGAAAGGTTCAATGGAAGGTCCTCCAGGTCCACAACACCTTTAACAAAGTTAAGGTACTCTGGCAACAAGTCTGCCTCGTCAGTGATAAACACACGACGAACGTACAAGTTGATCAGCAGCTTCTTCTTCTTCAGCAGCTCGAACAAGTCGAATGGTGCACGCTTTGGAACGAACAAGATCGCCTTGAACTCCAACTGCCCTTCAACAGAAAAGTGCTTAACCGCCAACGGGTCTTCCCAGTCGTTAGAGATGGTCTTGTAGAAAGCATTGTACTCCTCCTGGGTGACCTCCAGTGGGTTTCTCAGCCACAATGGCTTTGTCTTGTTAAGCACCTCATTCTCAGTGACAGTCTCCTTGATTTTCTTGGTCTCCTTCTTCTCTCCATCCTCATCAACTTCCTCCAATTTTGGCTCCTTCTTTTCGGCATCCTCTCCCTCTTCTTCTGGAGCATCCTTCTCAACCTCCTTGGTCACAACCAACTGGATTGGGTAAGCCACAAACTCAGAGTGCTTCTTGACAATCTCCTTGATGCGCTTCTCTTCAAGGTACTCCAACTGGTCCTCCTTAAGGAAAAGTCTGAGAACAGTACCTCTCAGGATCTTCTCATTCTCCTCGTCAAGAGTCACAGTGAACTTACCTCCGGCATTGGACTCCCAAATGTATTGCTCATCGTCATTCAGTTTGGAAATCACCTGAACGTGGTCGGCAACAAGGAAAAGAGAGTAGAAACCAACACCAAACTGACCGATCATAGAGACATCGGCACCAGCAGACAAGGCTTCCATGAAGGCCTTGGTACCAGACTTGGCAATGGTACCAAGGTTGTTAACCAACTCCGCCTTGGTCATACCAACACCAGAGTCACGAATCTCAAGAACCTTCTGGTCAGGGTGAGGGGTGATTCTGATGAACAACTCTGGCTCAGACTCCAATTCAGATGGGTCAGAAAGGCCCTTGTATCTGATCTTGTCAAGAGCATCAGAAGCGTTGGAAATCAACTCTCTGAGGAAAATCTCTTTGTTCGAGTACACCGTGTTGATGATGAGAGACATCAACTGGGTGATCTCGGCCTGGAACTCGTACGACTCGGATTTCGACATTTTGATTCGTGAATTTTTTTTGGGGGGCAATCTGGGTATTTATGTGTTTTTTCCACAGTGCACGAAAAAAGTGAAAAAGTTCGATGGGGTTCCATGCAGGGGCTACCCTGCTCAACCAGACAAGCCATTTATACTTAATCTTTGAGTTTATATTAACACTAAGAAGAAGAATATAATATATTGACTTGTTCTTACATTTATTATCCTCTTTTGCACTGGTTTTTCACCCCTTCTGCATTGTGAAAAATTATGGAAGCCCAAGGAACCCAATGGAACCTCTGAAAAAGAATGGAAGGGGCATAGAAATAGAAGGCTATAGAACTGTTTTTTAAGGGAATTCTAAACTCTTTGAAAACGGTTTTGAAGTGAGTTGGTTTTGCATGAGTTGGGTTTTGTTCATGTTTAGTTACTGTTGGCTAGATCTTTGATCTGATTGTTTGGTGCGCACACAATTGACATGTCAATCATGCGTCAATATATTAAACACCTCAAGATGCATGTTAATCAATCATATATAATAGTAATGAACTGATATTTTAGGCTACACTATCGATCCAAAGCCGTTGTAGTAATACATTTGGAATCACTTGATTGCTGGGGGTAAGTTGATTGGTCAAAGGAGGGGTGAAGTCAATACACAACAAAACATACTTCAGGCTGATTCAGCACTTTCTTTTTTAAGCTACTATCATCAGTTGACGAACAACTTATCGATAAGTAATAATCAAGACTATAAGATCATTGCTGAAATGATCCAACACTCACGGCGATCATGACCCTGTCAAAGTGACACATGGTAAGTGGGTAGGCTATCTTGTCCAAGACGTTCTGAATAATTGATAAAACTAGAGTAGTCAGATTTGTTGTTTACCTGGTTCTGTTTTTGTACTTCAGAACACCGTAGAGTGTTGGAATATGCGCGTTATTTAATGCCACCAGGAGTCTTCGAAATAGTATTGTCACTTGTTCTTTATAAGATACACTACTTTATAAAACATCACACTGCAAAATATCATGGGACGACCGACTTCTGCTGATTCTCATGTTTATGAAGACTCCAACAAAAGAGTACAGAGTCAATTTGGGAGCACAAAATCAAGTAAAATTGAAAATTTTAGAATAAAGTAGCTTTGACGTTCTCTTTAAAATCAGTCTTGTGACCCTCTCCTTACTCCCATCTCCTTGATGTAAAATAAACAGCACAATGAAGGACGGCAGTACATTTGAATTGGCTACTTCAAGAATGTCTATTCAGACACTCTTTATTTGATAAATCAAAGTACTACCCCACTATCTAACCATGCATGAATACACCTAGCTCTCGTTTCAACTTGAATGCAAGGGTAGCCGAGTTTGACTTGAGCTTCACTTCTAAAAAGTCTCTAATCACTGCCAAAAACAGAAAATTCAAAATTATGCACATCACCACATCAGCACCTGTTTCTTACACTTTTTCCAATCAATCTTAAGCTTTTCCTTTCTGCACAATGAAGAATACTCTCTTACCACTTCACGCACAAGCTCTTCTCATTATTCCCGTGAAATCACAGAATCTCGAAAAATCTCGCAGATAGCTTCCAACTAATCTTAAGGCTCACCTAAGGGCTCAAGTGAATTAAGAAAGTGTTAGCATCACCAATGTACATCCAACCTGCATGATATTGGATCAACTAAATCCAGCAACTAAACGTCTCATCACTCGAACTCCAATTCTCCTGAGAGCGACTCCAAAGTTCTTACTTACTTCTCGCCGTCAAAAAAGCATCTTCCTGAGTCCCACTCCTTACTTTCTTCTCACATTTTGCGCATTCAAATTCTATAAAAAGAGACAGACCCCAGGCTTCCAAACTATTTCTAGATGAGTCTTTTCGCACAAGACACAGGTTCTATCTCAAATTTCGAGTTCCCAGAGCACTATCTCTTCCACAGAGATCCCAGTCTCTACTCTGTAATCCTTCTGTATGTTGTGGCACAGTGCGATCTGATGGAGATTATCCTTCTCAGCTCTTCACTCCCACCATATCGCGTTCTCCAAAAGCTCTTCTCCGAGGTTCGTCTTCAATGCTACTCTTTTGACTATGGTGAGAATTTTGCCTTGTACAACAAAAACGGCAAGGCATTCAACTTCCAGTTGCGCTTCACTGAGACCTCCCAGCCCACCCACATCCATGCTTTATGCAATGGCGGGGTCCCTGACCTTTCGAACATTTTTAATATCACCAATGTGCTTTTCCACAGATCAGCGTGTGGTGAAAAGCTTGCTCCATTTATTGGCCAGTTTTCCAACCTCTCTGTTCTCAACACGAGCGCCAAGATTGAAGAGTGTAGTTTTCCGTCTAGCTGTAAGCTTCAGTGCCTCTACTTGGCTGAACATCGTGGCGGTGCGCCCCAGTTCGATGCCTCGCGCATCACACATTTGACTGTGGCCAACGAAATGAGCCGTCCACGCTCCCAGCTCCATCTCAGGGACTACCCGAATCTCAGGCACCTCAGTTATAAGAATGTGTACATATCTGACTCCCTGATGGTGTCCAGTGTTGGCTTCTACACCACGGCCAGAAACAAGGAGTATAATAAGACCCAGCTAAAGGCGCTCTCAAAGCTCAAAAACTTGAGCAGCCTCGAGATTACGTTCTGCACGGGCGGTCTGTGCTGGTTGGACTTCGAGCGGATGGAGCTTGAGTTTCCACTCGTCGAGACGCTTGTCTTGTCCCGTTGGAGCAACGTGAACATCACGCCGCGCGCCTTCCCTGTACTTCAGGACCTCCAGTTGGAGTGCACTATCACACCAGAGGTGAGAGAGCTCTCATGCGCCCTCAGACGCATTGCTCTTGCTGTGCATGAGGACCCCGAAGCACCACGTGATACACCAGACGCAACTGAGTTGGTTCGCAAGGTAGGCTATGTCAAGTCGCTTAGGGATTTGAGTTTGCAGCACTGCGGTGTGACCGACGAGCAGGCGCGCCACCTCTGTACAAAATTGAAGAAGTTAGAGAGAGCGTGCTTCGCTGAAAATTGCATTACCTCTTTCGGTGCTCCAAAGATGTATAACATCAAAGTGCTCGACCTTTCGGGGAACCAGATAACGAATTTTAAGGGAGGTGCCTATCCAAGGCTTGAGGAATTAGATTTGGGGGGTAACAAGCAGCTTGCAGTTGTTGATACTAAGGGTGCACCAAACGTGAAGGAGGTGAATGTGGCAGATACCTGCGGGCTCGAGAGTGAAAAGTTCAAAGAGCAACACGGAAAAATTGTTTTTTCAAAAAAAAGGGCGCCACGGGTGGAGTACAAGCCGACGGGGGGGTTGGTTGATGAGCTTGCAGTGTACTGTTTATGAATTTTATGATCGTTGATAATATAATAATAGATATGCTAATAGAAAGCCTTTTTTTTGAGGCATTGATGACAATGAATTTTTGTGCTCGTAGTGTATAACATTTCACACTTGAAACCTTTGAGCTATAGGCGTCAGAGGAAATGAAAAGAAACAGCACAAGTCATACTTCATACATAAGATATAGAAAATCAAAAACCCTAAAATGTATTCCCAAATGTTCCAAGGTCATCCACCACATCTATTTCACCTAGCACACCAAGCTCATCATTTTCCAAATCCATCTGCGTCAGGTCGTCGATTACTACCGGTTCCCGGTTCGTAATCCAGAGATCAAGAAGCTCCATAGGGTCTATATCCAATAATTTGATGAGATGTATAAGGGAAAGCAACTTTTGATTGAAACTGGCGAAATATGGAGCCAAGGAGTCGTGAAATTGCGATTCAAAGTCGAAACTGGAATTTGGAGAAGCATTGAGAAGCTCATGCAAACTAATAGCTGATGGATTTTCGATTACAGGTGCTCTTAAAGGAGCTGTTGTGGATACGAGAGACACAGGACTAGGATAGCTAGGGGTCACTCTGTCAGGCTTGAAATTTCTTCTCAAAATTCTATGATTTCTAAAGTCGTAAACTCCATAGACCTGTAACGTATTCTGCATCAGGGTGAGTCTCCCATCTTAAGCCTGATTAACTGAGAGATGAAGCTTTTTTTTCTTGTAGTAGTTGTGGTGTGTATACATGGATACTCTCTGCGGCAACTGCTTCTCAAAAATATACAGTAAAGGATCATCACTAGCGAAAAGCTGTACATAAAGACTATAAACAACCTTTCTCTTGTAACCAAATCTTATCAAAAATGAACACCATTACCGCAATTATCCTCGAGACTAATCAACTGCCCTTGGACAACGTCCCCTCTCAAGTAGATGCCAGTCACTGTACCCACCTTCATGCTGAAGTTCCTCAGGCTCGCTCGCTCAGAACGCCACACAAGAACAAGATCATTTTTTGAGTAGTATTTGGGCTTCTTTGCAGAAATCTCCAGACCAACTGTTGGTTGTTGTAACACCAAAAGCTCGTTGGAGGACCTAGTCATGGATTAAAAATGTGGTATTTCGAGCCTCTATATCCCAAAGAAAAGAAATTCCACCTGTCTTGCCTGCACAGGTTGACATATGTGTCAATCGGCGATTCTGGAGACATCTTAGAGTTCTCGCTATGTTATTTTATACAGACTTTTGATTGTCTTAATGTCTGATTGATTTGTAGGCTGCTAGAATCGTGGAAACCCATTCTTTTACTTGTTTGACCTTATGAGCTGCATATTTGATAAGTTCGAAGATTACCTCACATGCGTCTCCTGCGTACCTTGTGTATGAACTAGCGTATTGAATAGCACCAGAAAGCCATTTCCCAGATTTTGAGACCAATACTGTATATTCTGTTCTTATTTGCCAGAGAAATTTGAATCGCACTCCATTTTCCTTCAGATTGAACGAAGAACAGTTATATCGTATAATTCTTTACAGACGAGCTAATAGCATACAGATATCATACAAAAATCACACAGACATCATAATGACAACAGTTTTGTTTCTAGATAATGCTTCAGCGAATTTATGACCTTAAACAAGTTCTCGTCATTAAAATTGAAAACATTAAATTCATTTCAATTTGAGAGTGAGTGAAAAATCACTACGAATAACCTATAAATGGCTTACACACCTACAAACATTATCAATTATATTGATTACTCATTAATTGAGAATTTTCATCTCGCAAATAAGTCATAATCTCCCGCTACGCTTGTGATTACAACTTACTCTTATACCGTACCACCTCATCAATCGCACTCGCCACATGATCAACATTACCCTCATTCAACCCCGCCACCAGTGCCCGCCCATTTCCTGTCATGTAAACGCCATGCTTCTCCTCCAATCTCTGCACCTCCTCTCTCCCCAAACCCGTAAACGAGAACATCCCAATTTGCTTAACAATGTGGTCCCAGTTCCCCGGGGTTTTATATTTATCAGTCAACAAGTCTCTCAAGGCTACTCTCATCAGATAAATTCTCCCTGCCATTGTCTTGAGATCGGCCTCCCACTGAGCTCTCAATTCTGGGTCGCTCAACACCAAAGCCGCAATCTTCAGACCATAAGCTGGAGGGTTAGAAACCTCCAGGCGCATGATTTTCTTGAATTGCGAAGAAATTGCAGCAATGAACTCTTGAGGATCCTCTTCAGCTTCTGGAGCTATAGCAGTCTTTACCGCCAGAGTATTACTAAAGTATTCAGGTAAAATCAAATGAACAGCCCCAGTACGTTCTCCATAAAGACCCAAGTTTTTAGCAAAAGATTGGCAAACCATCATTGGGAGGTTTTTCAATTTCTCCACTCCCAAATTGAGAGAGTATGCGTCTTCCAAAAGGTCACCTGACGCAAAACCCTGGTATGCGATATCAAAGATCGGGAAGTGTTCCTTTTCCTGGATAGCGTCCAAAATCTCAGACCACTGTGCCTTGGTTGGGTCCAATCCTGTAGGGTTATGGGCCACTGCATGGAGAAGGAACACCAGGCCAGGGTCTGCAGATTTAATGGCGCCAACCATGTTTTTGATGTCCAAAGTCTTGGTTGCGGCATCCCAGTATGGGTATGTGCGCACCTTGAAACCAAGCGTTTCGAAAATCTGCTTATGGTTGGCCCAAGTAGGGTCCGAGAGATAGAGTGTTCTCTCATGGGCCAAGAACCGAGAAAGGAAGCACCCCGTGAAATGGAGCGCTCCAGTTCCAGAAAGGGACTGGGAAGACACTGTTCTTGGCTTCACTTTCTGGTAGTTCTCTTTGGTGAAAAGCACTTTGAGGGTCTCTTCAACAAAAAGAGGATTACCCCCGATAGGGAGATACTCGTGGTTGAAGGAGGGGTCGCTCTGGAGCCTCTGTTCAGCTTTACGAACAGATGGGAGAATCCAGGGCTTGCCAGAGTTGTCTCTGTAGGCACCTATACCAAGATCAACTTTGAGCTTGCGCAGGTCAAGCGCCATGCGTGACTTGAGCCCAAAGAGAGGGTCCGGAGGGAGTTTGGCAATCTTCTTGAAAACTGACATTTTTGAGTTGATGGTGTATTTGCGGGGATGACTCTTTTATATTGGGTGTGTGCTAAGCGCGCGCATTTTCTACTCTCTCGACAGTCGACGGCCTCGGTGGGAGTCTTTCTGAATTTTAGAACTGTGACTGTTTCTTCGCTAATGTATGTATAAATGCGTATATACATTTACTTCAACTGAGATATATCCAATAACTCAATTGAATTGGTAGACTTTAATGAAAATTGAGCCGGAAAAACCCGGCAAATGTGGAGAAGTGAAACATGATCGGTAATAAGGTATGCCCGTAAATAGGTGTGCTTGGTATATATATATGTATTCTACTTGACTAAATACTTTCATTGAATTAGAGAATTCAATTCATTATTATACATTTATGATAGGTGTACGCACACTATGTGGCAAGCGCATGCCGACTTCATCCGTGACAGGTAAAAAGATTGACAGGTCAGGTAGAAGATCAATGAGGTTGGGGTAACGGATCATGTGAACTAAAGAACAAAGAGATCTAGATGGTTTATATATCTAACGATTTTTCAAATAGTTTATAAAACCAAGACCAATTTAGATAAATTTTTTACTGCTTTGTATAGATTTTACGTACGGTCGTCTATTCATTTGTCTAACAAAGGATCACTTTAAACTATCAAACTGTCTTTTGGGTGGTATCGTAAATACTACACCTAAAGCTCGAATATTTGTCTATTTGTAGATATCATTTTACACAATACAGTGCACTATTGATTGCCTATCACTATCGGTTGATTGTTCGATTTTTAGTTTGTTGTGGTTGTGTCTTACATATCCTTTGTTTAATGTGGGGTGTGTCTTGGATGTCGTCTAGCTTTCAGTGTACTGCCGTTCAGTTGATGTTGCTCTTGACTGATTTATACAAGGCTGAAACATAAATGTTTGATAATTCAACATCCAATTGATTGTAATGTGTGTTTTTGAGACGGGCATCTCTTTGCCAAAGACGTGGCAGACAAGTCAACTCAATTCACTTAAACGACAGCCGGCTGGATTGGTAGATAAGTCAGGGAATATCTGGGCTAGAGGCTGATTTAACTATTCCAAGATTATATTTAGAAGAAACTATATACATTTTGACTTCTGATCATAGCAGATGCCTGCCACTGACCATAAATATGATTGATTAGTCGGTGCCAATTGACAGCTGCACCAAACAAAAGCATGGTATTTGAGAACTTTCGAGGGATTTTCTTTCGAACTTCAAAATGAGAGTCAGTTTTAACAACTCAGAAATTTGAAGCTCAAAACTAAAAACTCTTAATATGTTTTCAACACCTCATAAACTAGCCATTCAGCGAGTCTTAAAAGTGTTACATTGATACTAATAGTAATTTATCCATACTAACTTCTGTCGTTGCTTTCTTTAAAAACATGTGATTCAGAAATCATCCCCTTATATTATGGGTATCTCAAAGAGATACAAAAAATTATAAACACATCTTGAGCTCAAATTCCAGCTATGCCTCAAGAAGGGTCAGGTCAGGTCAGAAAGACTTGTGAGAAGTGCTTTGTACGAATTATGGAAGCTGGAAGTTGGTCTCCAAGCCCGCAGCCTGCTTGGCTGTTAGGTCAAGCGTCTCAGGCTCCACATATTCTTTCTCGGCCAGCGAACTCACACCGTCGACAATCTACTGCTGAAATGGAGAGACTCTCTGCAGAAGAACCCGAGGGATCATAGCTTTAAGTTGTGGAATGTTGCGAGACTAAGAAGGAAGAAGTTAGAGAAGTGCAGCGATATTCACTAGAGCGAAATTACTCATTTACTGATTATGCTTCACAACAGCGATGAGCGGTGGCTGATTATCTGAGCATCGTGCGCACTGGCGTCATGGCGGTTACTTTGGTGATCCCAAACAACTAAAAAGTATATTGAAGCTTCTACGAATACATGAGATGTGTTTATTAACAGATAATACCATATCTGTTTGATATAGTGTTTCATTCAGTAGTGATTATCAACAAATTCACTTATCGGCGTTCGGAAGTAGTAAACTAGCAGCCAGATATTCACTAAATTCTATTCAAATAATCTAGCTAAGGTAATTACTTGAAATTCAGGGACTCTAAATGCTCAGATATGCTAACACATAGCTCGCCATTATCTCGCTTCACTTGATAGTGCTTCGCTCGATTGCTTACAAGTTTTTAATCACTGCCTCTGTAAAATGCAGTGTTGTAGCAGTCCCCTTCAAATCTCCCGTTCTACTCTCAGGACCACTAGCAATAGTCTTCAACACAGCAGCCTCAATCTGATCAGCAAAACCGTCCAACCCCATGTGGTGCAACATCATACAGCTGCTCAACAACAAGGCGGTTGGATTGGCCATGTTCTTCCCTGCGATATCAGGTGCAGAACCGTGGACGGCCTCGAAAATCGAGACCTGGTCGCCCATATTCCCGGATGGCGTCAACCCAAGTCCTCCAATCAACCCGGAAGCCAAGTCGCTCATGATGTCACCGTAAAGGTTAGGCATCACCATAACCCGGTTCAGGTACTTAGTAGGATCCGCCACCATGTTAAGAGAGGTGTTATCCAACAACTCAAAGTTCAACTTGATGTCCGGGAATTGCTTGGCCACCTCATGGGCAGTCTCTACAAACAACCCATCGGACAATTTCATGATAGAAGCCTTGTGGACAACCAAAACCTCAGGCTTGTTGACACTCTTGGCATATTCGAAAGCAAACTTGATCACTCTCTCGGAAGCAGGCTTGGTGATCAACTTGATGCTCTGCACCACGCCAGGCACAATCACGTGCTCAATGCCGGAGTATTCACCCTCGGTGTTCTCACGGATCAACACCGAGTCCACATTCTCATAGGGGGTTTTGTAACCAACAATCAGTTTGGCCGGTCTAAGGTTGGCGAAAAGATTGAAAGTTCTACGAAGAGTGAGGTTGAGAGACTGGTGACCTTTACCAATAGGAGTTGCAAGTGGACCTTTAAGAGCAACCAAGTTCTTGTTAATAGAGTCCACAGCAGGCTGAGGGATGGTAGTCCGGCCGTTAATGAGAAGGGGAGTTACGTCACACAGTTCCCATTCGATTGGAACATTGGCAGCTTTGTAAATGTCTTTTACAGCTTTGGAAATTTCCACACCAATACCATCACCTTCAATAAAAGAGACAGTATAAGTGCCGTTGGAGTTTTTTTTGCCGTTATACTTGGCCACTTGAGTGGCGTAGGTGCGAGCTGGGCGAGAAAAGGTTCTGAGCATTTTAGAGTATTTTGGGCGTTGATTGATTTTATGTGGTTTAGGGGGGTTTTTCTCGGTGCGATGTCGGGGGATAAATTTTACAGGTGATTGGCAGACATTAGCACCCACTTTGCGAACAATTCGCGAAGCATATCGGCGACGAATTGGGTGTGAATTGCCTTCCCTTAGGTAGTTATATAGGGTGTGAACTAATATACAGGGTTGGTGATTTTGGTGACGTTTTAGCACTGGTGGTCCATCGGGTTGGACCTGTCAAATCGAGTTGCATACGGTGGATGGCGTTATGAGGATTTTATACTAGTAAGTGAGTTCAACGGAATCACCACATAGTACTATATTTGACAGTGTAAAGGTACAAAGTCAACTGTAGTTAGTAGTCGGTGAGGTTCACTTTGGAGGTTCCAAAAGTTATTATTAACCCCCGTGAGACGAAAGCTGTTAAGAAGGATGGATGGCTTTTTCATTTGATCTTCATTTCATAGCTTTCGTGGGCCCGTCAAACTCGGAGTTGCCCTGCAGGTGCACAATAAGCGAAGCATCACATCATGCGATGCGAAATGTGAAGAACACCATAATTAGAGTTGTTCCGCTAATCATGAGGCCACCGTAAACATAGTGTTACACAAGTCAGATTTTTTGCGCTCAGATAAATTGCTCAGTTTTGGTTTGGACGTACTCGACTGAGGGTATGAAGTTCACACGAATTAAACACTTAGAACTAAGCATATCAGCTTTGCGCATGAGCACACAAGATCCCACAATTTGGAATCTCTTATTCTTATAAGAATCTCGAGGCCGCTGAGCTAGTGCGTCTATCCTTGAACTTAGTGCAGCCACCTTTGGCGACCATTCAAAGGTTATGCCATGCCTTGAACCTAAGAGTTACAACTCGCAAGTTTGATTTTCCAGATGACTTGTATTTATATCCCATTATCGAGAGTCTTATTCTTCCATGAATCCTTATCGAAAGATCACAATTGTGAAACTGCGAAAGGTATCTGAATAACCTCTGTGAACACCGAAATAATGTGAAGCTACTAGCTATGAAAGGTTCAAAGTCTACAATATATCATAATAATCATGATATCTAACTATCGTTAGACTTTTAATGTATATCTGAGATTAAGCAGAATGACGATTTATTAAGATGAAGATAAAGGATGGCTCTCAAAGAGTATAAAAGAGGAAACAAAAACCATGAAAAAAGTCAAAATAAGCGAGTCTTATATATATAAAGTGATGAAATGGATGGGTTTTTCGTCATTTTTTGTATCATTCTTCTTGGTGTATGAAGATTGCAACAAAACTCTGTTCACTCATTGATCCTGAAAAGAGAGAGACTGATTGATATCTCGTTTCGCTCGTCAATTCTTAATCGAAAGAGATTAGAGTAATTTCTCGCTTCGCTCGATATTACTCAGTTAGTAAGCTCCCCATCGCACACCTCAAATTCTCCACCCCATTTCTCTCCACCTCCTCCACCCCCATCCCTTTCCCCCCCTCCTCAAAAAATACAGGAATCCCACTCCCTCTGGAATAATGATACACATCCACCGTTAGCCCCCTCCCAAACCTCTTATAGCTCTCCAAAAAGCGCTCCCGATCCCCCGTCTTACTCCCACCATCTCCCTCTCCCCACTCACAACCCCCTAACCCATCCAAAGCTTCAGTCGTCACGAAAAAGCCCTCCTTCTCATTGAACGCATTCCTTATCCTCCCCTCGAGCTTCAGAAAGTTATACGTCGCAAATTGAACCTTTCTGTTTTTGTGCATTGGCGTATAAGGTTCAGCCGTGTCCAACTCGATGTTTGACAACGGATGCTTCTCAGGAGCCTCTACAGAACTCACCATACCCCCTACTTCCCCTTCTGGGGCATTTTGAGGAAGAAGATAGCGTCCCAAAACTGCCCCATTAGAATCCACACTTAAAATGCAATCTTCCACTGCCAACAACACTCTGCGCAGCTCTCCATGCCGGGAAACCAGCGCAGACCGACACCGTGCGTTTGAAAGCACCCAGTTGCCGGCAGTGCCAAACCAGTGCACTGAACCGGATGCCTTGGTCACGAGCCCTACATAACCATCTCCAGGACTCCATACAAAATCCTCCACTTCTGCAGGGGTTCTGCCTCTAGTATATTTCGCCACCAAAGACACCTCTGTTAGTTTGCTCAAGTCCCACACGTGCACAAAATCCCCCCTCCCGCTGACGGTGGCCACATGACAGTCAAAGGGCAGAAACAGCACGTGCGAGAGCCCATGGCCAGGGGGAGAGAACGCTAACACGTGTTTCCGGGTGTGCACGTCATAGACCGAAACAACAAGTCTTTTCGAAGGTTTTTCATGTTTCTCGTTGTTTTCATCGATTCCTTGGCGCCATTCAGAAAACCGGAGAGCACCGTCGATGGCCAGCGTCGAAAGCAGCTTCGCAAGGCGTTGGAGAACCGGTCCTGAGCTCGGAAGCACGAGGGGAGCTACACTATGCGTTGACCCTTTTTCCGACGCGTACACAAGCCATCGACCGCGCAAATCATACATTGGTCGTCCACCAGCGCATACGCTCTCAAATGAGCCTACGATCTCGCCTGTGGCTTTGCTGAGGAGTGCGATAGCGCCATCTGACGTTGCCACTGCTACGACACCTCTGCCTGACTTTAGCGAGGCAGGGGGTAAGCTTTCTGTGTTGGGGGGGGTGTTGAGAGGTAGCGAGGGGGTTTTTGATTGGTTTGGGCCGAGAAAATGGACTTCCACGGAATATTGAAGAGAGAGGGGGTTGAAGAGAGTTACGCCAACAACGAAGCCGGATGAGGCGTCAAGCAGGTCGACGGCCACTATTCTAGTTGTTTCGGAGAAATTCTTCGACGCCGCAAGTACAAGCAGGTCGGTTGCAGCATCGAGTCTGTAGACCTGAATGCAGTGAGGATAACCTACGACAATTTCGCCGGATGGGGTAAACGATAGGGCATGAGGGGGATCATTCTGTTCGCTGGAAGAGGGGAGATCTGTTGGCGCGGAGATTGACGTGAGAACACTTCTTTTGACGGCTTTCCATGGCGATTTAGATCCTTCCAGGGAGGGATGCTGACTGCTGTTAGAGGGCGTATGGGGGGGTATGGTTTGGCGTATACACTCTAGAGGTATACTATAGAAGAAATATGGGATTACTTACGTTCTAGGAATGGTCAATGGCGGGGTGTGTGGGGGCATTATATGGGTGGTTACAGGAAGATGAGATGAGATGAGATGAGAGATATGGTCACGTGGGGAGATCAGAGGATAGGGGGAATGTACTCTCTGATTAAAGAAATAAAAGTCTTTTTTACTTCTTTAATGAGGGCATCAAATAGCAAATATTATACTCAGGATTTGAGTGAGGAAGGTAGTTTATTTGAGTGTGATGGGGACATTGATGACCGATGGTGCATGTGAATGATCATTCGTACTCAACATAAATATATTCATTGAGAAGGTCTTTCCTGTTTATATATTCCTATGAACTATTTTGATGTTTTAGAGATGGTATTTGGTTTGTTAAGTTGAAGGGTTTTTTTTCCATTGACCTGTCTCCGTGGACGCGTTGACGCGTTGACGCGTTTGTTTATATCAGTTACGCCTGGAATGTAGTAAACTCTCCAGCATACAATTACTGCTGACTCTTAAAGTTTCAACTCTAGCCTATAGCCTCATGATCATATATCCATCTCATTTGAACACCTCTATCATTTCCATTTGTGGGCATCTGCTTGCATCTGCTTCCCTTACTTTGGTCTCGGGGTCAACTCCAGACGCACTTTTCTTAAATTTTGTAAAACTAGTAGTTATCGACTCAACTTTTTGAATATCACGCAGTTTGTATGAGGCTTGGATTGTGAGTACGTGAAGAAGAACACCGGCACTTTCGAAAGTGACAAGATGGCATTATACATTTTACAACCCTAGCATTTCAAAATATGTAAGGAAATTATCAATCATTCGATGGCCCTGAAATGCTCAAACATTAAGAGCATAAACGTAACGTATGAAGTTTTAGGAGGAGAACGTTCCTGTGGCCTTACAGATACACGTAGTACTCTAATCTCTGGTGTTGCGCCCCCCTCACCAAACTCAGGACCAAGAGTTTTCCTGACTTTCATTTTATTCCTTCACCTTTCCTTATAAATAGCCCCTCTTCCAAAAAACCGTAAATGTCTCTCAAATTCGCGAGAAAACGGCTGAAGACCGTCGACTCCAGTGACAAGCACAAAGCCCCACGTTCTTTTTTCGGCATCGGAAAGAAGGTGAAGAAGCAGGGCGGATCAGACGTTGACTTGAAAGCTACTGGAAACTTTTTTGTTTTCCAAAGCTCAACATTCGAGGTTTATGGGAAGAGTGCACCAAAAAGTAGAAACAGAGCTTCTACTTTAGCCGTCCCATATCTGAAGCTGAATGAGAAGCTTGTTGAGCGTTTGTCAGCTGACAAAGATAAGTTGAAAACTATTGACACCGTACTTGACAATGAGACTTCTTGCTACACGAATGACTACCTGTCTGTGTTGCCTATCATGAGCTGTGCTGCTGGATGTGAAAGCGAGACTCTGACATTGTATGAAGACTGTGCTACGCAGTATGAGGAGTGTAGAGAAATTGAAGAGGACTGCAACCTTATGCATGGTGATACTCTCTACTTGAGAGACGACATCTTCACTAACCCAACTCCAGGTCGTTATGTGGCATTCATTTTTGGTGTTGTTAGCATGTCCTTTTTTTTCTTGTCCACTGGCTCTTTCTTGTACTGTGTTGCCAATGGCTTGTGGGTTGTGAGTCTTAAATGGCGTTGATGAGAAACTGTAGTATAGTTGACAAACAAACGTATTGATGTTATTTATAGCTATATATAATTACTCTATATATGTAGACACTTTTAGCAGCTTTCATAATGCTTCCTTTAGTTCTCCTTGTGGCCCTGACTGGGACCAATCAACTATAGTACGCTAAACCGTTGACGGTGGGTTACACATTAAAATCCAATCTTGGCCCAGGTTTCTTATTGATCTGTATACCATACACAGAACAATAACAATTGGGTTGAGTTCGTATACAGGGTACTTAGTAGCTTCATAAGGACCCATAATACCCGAATTCGTCTACACGCATAGCCCAGTCCGTGTACATTTAACCGATGGCCGGCCAAGGGTTCCTGCATAAAAGCTTATTGTGATCCGGAGGATATATATAGAATATCTATGAAAACAAAAGCAAGGATATTCATGCCATCTACAAGGTTTCCTTTATGTTAGTGACTATTAGATTATTTATGTAACCTGCGTTTGAGATACGATTGAATACCATGAAACTTGAGTTATAGTTGATGAACCATCTCTATACTATGTTCATACTAAAATTGCACTAGCGTAATAACCGCAAAATTGCGATTATACCAATCCCTTCAAGGCACGCAACGCGTAACCGATGTTGCCAATTTCAAATACACGGGCTCAGACTGCACCTTTTATTATTTACGCGGGGTGATGCACCCCCCCGGCTGCTGCTATTTTCAAACCACCCCCTTCCGTCAACGAGGTGCATATCGTGTATAAATACAGCCACCAATCCTGATATTCTATATCTCTAAACCTTTTCTTTGACCACCAAAAGCAATACAAAATGGCCTCTACTACTTCTGTTTCCCTCGTGCAGACCCAGAACGTTGCTGGGAACTCTTCCTCTAGCCTGGCTTCTTCTGCCGGTGTTGCCATCAGAGCCAACGGCAATGACAACTGGAAGATTGTGGCCTTGTTTGCCGGCTTTATGGGCGTTACCGGTGTATTGTCTGCTTTGTAAGCATGATACACTAAGATCAAATTGACCTGCTTCTAGATGAAGTACGGTTGCCTTATGATGGATTGTTTTTAATATATAGCATAATTTACAGCATTTAGAATCTAATGTAGATAGTTTCAGATTTAGAGAGATCTGGACCAATCCGAACCTCACAATGCATGTCAAAAGAAAGGTTGAAATCACCCCTTCGAATTAGCGTGGTGCGTTCCCGAAAATAGTTTTTACCAAAAAGCGAGCTAGCTATTATTCGTAGATATCATACTGGTGAGCTGTTTCGGCTTTTGAATTGTCTTATCTGTGTTTCTTCAAATCACATCCTGTTAACATCTGCTTGGCACATCACAATTTGACATGCATACGTGCACTGGATCTGGCTAGATCTCACCAACTTTCTATTGAAGAAAGTAGATCTACTCAATATATAGGAGCCTGTTGAGCTGAATATCGATTTATCAATCCACTTATCGATAGGCTCGTCAATTGCTTTTTCTGATGAAGGACTGCAGAAGATCAAATATCCATTTTGCTCAACACACCTCCTGTACCGGACAGTATTTGGAAGAAGGCTTGTTCACGCATATACTTATTCGCAAGCACATCTATTCAACATTCTATATTGGCTCTAACGACATCTCTGGCTTCGCGGATGTGAAATGAGCTCATCAACTTTTCAAAGAAAGCCCATACGACTTTCTACTATTGTTATTAAAGGTATCTGGGGTTCGCTAGAAGTAACGCTGATATCCTTCACTTTCTGGAACAGTCCGCTACAATCTTGTTACTCTTTGAACAGTGTGTGCCCATGGTCGTAGTTTAAAATTTCATTATTATCAAGAGTGAATTTTTGACATAAAATGAACCTACTTTTGGATGCGGTATATATTAAACTAGAGAATTTTTTAAACAAGATAATAGGACAAATGGTTTTTAACATCTTTCAGACTGTTTTTCTGTTTGTATCACTTTATCAATATTATTTTCAATGAAGATAATCGAATTGCTGCTTTTTGTAAAAAACTGGGAAATTCAAGAATCTCGAGTTATTATAGGTAACCGAGGCTTACATTTTTTGGGATTAAGGATATTTCCATATGCTAGTAAAAGTTATAATATGTTCGAATCCCAAAATATGTATTTAAGCTTATACCATGACTTGCTCCTACTAGTCATGTGTCTATCAATGCTATCACTAGCAGGGTTACAGCAGTCCACAACCAATAGATCACAAATGTGATTTGAACTTTAGCTTGAAAAACCATTAAAGAACGGAGATACAATATCTAGAAAGCAACGTATTAGTGCGATAGAAATTACCCAGAAGCAATTGCTCAATCATACACTGATTACAACCCTAAAACAAGCAGAAGGAGAAACCTGGGAATACTTTACCACTTTACAATCAATAAATCGTGTCTATTCAATCATTAGATCCTCAAACCTTCTCGTATAAACGATAGAAAAACCGCATGTTCTCCAACTTCAATGCGTACTCGAGCCCCTTCTCAGCCCTATACCAGCAACTATCATCACTACGCAAGAGCTTCCAGCTGCCGATCTCTCCCGGACGTCCACACAAAACCGTGTCTATCAAAAACTGTATTGGAAAAGTCTTCGAGCCAATTTTGATATGTGAAAACGACCCAGCAGACTCAAGCACCAACATGAGACAACCGCTCTTACAATTTGCGTTTAGTGCATGGAGAAACTTCACCGCCTGGGTTTTGTTTTCTGAAAACAACTCATTTGTAGTAAACATCATTGTAATTAGGTCATGCTTTTGAAGTCCCATTTCATCACTACTCATTGAGAGAATGTCTTTCTTAGTATATGTGTAAGAAAAACTTTCATTACCATACATCCAATTACTCTTTACATAATCATACACCGACTGCAAGCCTTCACCCCACTCAGCTATATCTACAATCTGAACCTTCAAACTTTTCTTTCCATGATTTTTGCTGTCCTCCATGAGCCGGCTGAACACCGCTGCTAGCGCTACGAACTCCCCCCCTGCCCCCCCTCCAATGCACAATGCATTAGCATTTTTTCCCCCTTTTATAGCACCTACACACTCAAAAACCTCTTTTAAAGACGAAAAACAAGCAGTATACCCAAGCGCTCGTCCTGGGGACCACCGTGCCATGTAACTTTTATTGTTCTGCGCGTTGCTAAACGCCCCTATGTAGTCTCGGTCATAAAGCTTGGATTTGATCTCCTGGACCTCCTCAACCAACGTCGAACTTGCAAGCTCCGCCTGGAACACAACCTCAAAAAGGTCTAACACCTCCTGCGCGAGTTTCGACCTCTGGGGGTTCACCAGCACCGTGCTCAGTTTCGTGGACATGAGTGGGTTCTGCAATAATTATTTTCCTTGGCTGTATCCATCAATATGGGGCACCAAGAAGAGCTCGAGGAGTACAAGGCACTTACCACCGTACTGTAAGTTTTCTTCTTAAATCACGGATATGTCATATCGTTCTAACAAGACATGCGTTCCTAGAGTATCAATCCTGGGCTGAGACCGAGATGGTGTATCCTCGAAAACGTAAGTATGAGATGCTCCCCTCCTACCAAAAAGCCCTTCTTCCCTGGTTCACTGATAACTTGACAACTCTTAGTAAGTGCATAGAAACAAATTCTGTTTTTTTTCGTACGTTGGCTGCAAATATGGCCCCTGAGTGGAAAGTATCACCCGATCCAACGTACTGGTACGTCTCCGGCTGGCTGGATAAAGATAAAGTTCGCTCTGTACTTCTTCAGATAGCACGTGAATGGAGTGCAGACTGCCAAGAAGAGCGTGATGTGAGTTTTGGACGGGTTTTAAAAGCTCTTGAGACCCTCTTCCCAGGACTCACTCCAGAAGAACGATCAAAGCGTCAAGTATTGGTCCCCGGGTCAGGGTTAGGCCGTTTGGTGCTAGAGGTTGTGCTTCGAGGCTTCCAGTGTCAAGGTAACGAATTTTCATACCACATGCTTCTCACCTCCAATTATTTCCTCAATTTGCTTTCACATCAAGGGGGTGCAACTCTCCATCCATACATTCACAAGCTCTCTAACAAGAGGTCTAGATCCTCACAAAATAGAGGTGTTCGTGTGCCCGACTTGGATCCGTTGCAAGCTCTTTTACAGTTTCAAAAGGAAAATCCAGCAGTGGACGTACAAAACCTCATGTCGATCACTACAGGCTCTTTCCTAGACATATACGGCCCAAACGATCCTGAAAAGATTAGCGTATCGGAATTTTATACAGTGTCAGACCGCAGCACAGAAACGCGTAGTGCTAACATGGGCCGCTTCGATGCAGTGGTTACATGCTTCTTCTTGGACACAGCAACAAACGTAGTTGAGTATATAGAGACAATACGTAACACGCTCAAAGAAGGGGGGGCTTGGGTGCACTTTGGTCCGCTTTTGTGGCATTTCGAGGACGATGACAGCAGCTTCAAAATGGCCATAGATGGAGAGGCACATCCGGTTCCACTCAAGGGACTCGAGTTGAGTTTAGAAGACTTGGTTGCGTTGGTACAACTGATGGGGTTTGAGTTCGAAAAAAGAGAATCCGGGATAAAATGTCCATATGGGGGAGATCCTGAATCTTTGGGAGGATGGGTTTACGATTGCGAGTTTTGGATAGCTAAGAAGGTTTAGGGTTAGGGTTAATATATATTCAGGGTTTTTTCTGTTGTATGTGTTTCTTGGTAAATCGTCAATATCGTCAAGAGGTCAAATTTCTTTCGACTTACATGAATCAACTGATCACATGGGTCAATATGATAATACTGCTTATGGCCCCTGGAAATAGAATTGATAAATCAATGGCGAATACACAGGTGATTTTTCACAAATCACTTAATCTACGAAAAACATGAAATATTGATTACCGTAAAACGGCTATTCGTACGGGCTCCCGTGAAGCATCACAGATGCTTGTGCTCTTATAATACAATGTATCAAAATGAGCATATTAACCTATAGTATCAAATATACCCACATTAGTGTATCAGCAGATAGATATATGATATTAGATAGTCCTGAAGCAAAATGATAGAATCACTGCTTAAGATGTTTTGTTAAATGTATAATTGGAATATCATCGATGAAAAATCAATTTTATTTGATCACTTCAAATCTTTCAACTTGACATTTCTTTTAATGAGACAGTTCGTTTTGAAGCAATGATCAGCAAATAAGAAAACTGTTAAATAAGAATACTTTACCAATAGTCCAACTTAACCAATGAATGCTTCAAATCAGCGCAAATTAACAATTTGCAGTTAACAATTCCTTCAGAATTGTCACTTAGATTTTCTTCCCAAAGTACGTCCACTGATCCTCCAATGGCTTCTCCTCCAACTCTTCCCAACACTTTAACTCTGCCAACTCCTCAGCCAACTCCAACTCCTCATTAGCTTGGATCACCAACTCCTCGATCAACCCAGCACCTATCTTCTGCTCAATCTCCTCTATAACCTCATGCTCCTCTACGATTGCCAATCTCTCCTTGGTGAAGCTTTCTGTGGAAATCCGATACACTGCGTGCTCTGGAAATTTTTCACTCAAAAGCTTGAGTGTGTGTCCATACAAAGTCTTCAAAGCAGGTCTAGGGTCCGGGTGTTGGTACAAGCCTGCCAAACCAGTTGGGTTCCCACTGGAAGCTTTTACAAGCACTTTTTGGACGTTTCTGAGCACCAGGGTGTATCTCATGTTGGTTGGATTTGTTTTTCAGTGTAGTTTATTGGCCCGTCGGGAGTTACCCGGGGAAAGAAGCAGACAGTGAGTGTAGTTTACTGATTTGTAAGTTCAATTGGAAATTAAATGTAACAAATTTTCAACGATTATATGGCCATCTATATATACAGCGGTGTCGTATGATTTTACTTCGAATGCTGATGATTGTATCGACTGTATATTACTTGCATGCGTTGACAGGCAAAAGTATGGCTGTCCATTCTGATGAATATATATATTACAGCTCTTCCAAGTTACGCAATACCGGAATCCGGATCTTAGCTTATGCTGAGTTTAGTTTCGTTTGTACAGTTATTTAGTCAAATAGATTCACAGAATCTAAAATTTGTAGGTATCAAAATCTGTAAAAGTAATATCACACTCCATACTAGATAAACTAGCAAACACATACTGATATTCAGCTCGATAATCGAACTAAAATTATTGCTTCAAGGCCGTCGAAACGGCAGATTTTGAAAGAATTAAGTCTTGGGGTGGAATCTACCAGAACAGAGACCGAAGGTGGTCTTGATCTTGGCATTGAGATTGTAACAGTGAGCCTATTTTTAGTTGCCCTTGAACTTGAAAACGTCGTAACTTCGTCGAAAGACAGATGGAACTACAACGGCAACCGAAGCGAAGAGTCAGAGGAGCGTTTAGTCAGTCTGATATATTCTGTATAAAGAGAACTTCGACTGGAGTGATTATCAAAGTTGAATGACGCACACATGTGCAACTTTTTTGTCTGAATTAGAAGTTCACTATTAGAATTTAGAAGCAGGAGAAGAAAGCGAACTAATGAGTTATTATATTATCGTATGATTGGATCTGCCTCATGGGAAGAGATTCCAGCAGGAACGACAGTAAAGGGTGTAAGCCACACTATGTAGTAATTTAGTGTGTATAATTTGGCGAGTAAATATATAACGAACAGCAAGATAAAGTTACAAGATTGGTTTTAAACGGGCCTAGAAAGGTATATGTAATGACAAACCCCACCTTCCACAATATAGGAAGTACGAAAAATCAGATAGAACAACCTTTTTCGATGTTTTTCTAGGTTTGATTTCGGTAGCTGCAAGATTGTTCCCTTCACCGAAAAACTCAAATCTACAGTATTTAAATGCTTGCCGTAAAATAAACGTGTATTGTATTGTATAGTATCAACACCTTTTCCCCATTAAACTCATTCGTTAACAACCCCCTTGTTTCTTTTCACATCCCCCCCCGCCCCCTCCTCCGCCACCCTTTTGCCTCCCACTCCATCTCCTCCTTCCACTTTTTGCTCACCCCCCTTATCGTCCTCCTCCTCACTTCCCTCACCAGCCTCCCCCTCCACATATGCCTTCACTCTTTCCTCCATTTCCTTGTCGTCAACCAACTGGTCCAAAAGAACCTCCTCTGTCCCGCACGAAGGACACACAAAGTCGCGCTCAATCAAAGCACCTTCAATGCTGTCCATCAGATATGTTTTCCCACAGCACGGCGTCTTCACAGGGCGCGAGAAGAGTTTACCGGAAATAGGGTCCAAAAGCGTCTTATCCTTAACTTCAGCGGTATCTAGCTTTCCGTACGCACTCTGTTTCTTTTGGTACGCATCCCAGGCCTGGCTGTCTGCTATAGCAATCACATACTGGCCTTCGTCGTTAAGAAGATAGTTTTCAGCATCCTCCTCTACAGGCTTTTCCACTACACGCAACAAGGATTTGGGAATACCTGCCGTACGCTTGATAATGCGGCCTGTGAAATTGAGGTCTGTGGCTGTAGGACAGTCCTTTATGAAATGGTCTTTGCTGCCACACTTGTAACATATATATCCAGGAGGAGGCGCTTCTGTTTTGAGTGGCTGGCCCCCACGGGGAGCATACACAGGAGTGGCATTTTCCATCATCTCTTGGGTCTCTTGCCATGCCATATCCTGATTCTGGAACATGGCTTTGATCTTGTCGGCCTCTGAAGCAGTCTTATCTGGAGCTATCATTGTAGGGGCCTGAGAAGCTGTGAAATTGGCCGCACTAGGCACGGCAGGTGTATCGAACCCAAGGTTTGCTTTACCGGTCTTCGAGATCCGGGGCTTACCTCCTACATACCGAGAAGCATTGGCCTTGGTGCCCCTTACTGATGGAAATCTGCGCGCTATAACAGAAGATGAGCGGGGGATCACAGTGTAGTCGTCTGCATATTCCTCACTAGTTTCAGGGTTATAAAGTCCAATGTCAAAATCTGTGGTAGGACCCATTTTGTTGGCGGTGATTATCTCTTTTTTAAGGTCAAATACCGTGAGACCAGTCCCATCAAATGAAATTTTCAGTGGCTTGTTTTGAGACCGGAACCGGTAGTGTATTGTGGAGGACATTTTCTGTACGACCTATCCGCAGTTTTGGGTAATTATGCTACACTATGGTTAACCTGATTTTTCATTTGAAAGTTTGTCACGTGACGAAAACTTAGTACGCAGGAGGTAGCAGGCACATACTATGAAATACAATACATGTTTGTCTTACGAAATGGATTCTTCAAATAGTAAAAATACAGAGCCGGGTCATTAAGTAAGATGAAACTCTCAAATGCTCAACGTGACTATGTCTAAGACAATCATTTGAGCATGGTTTCATATGTTTTACTTGGTAACTCAGGGAAAGCATACGTTATATAGTATCAAATGAACATGATCCTCTGCTGTCATCGAATTGGCCGTTTAAAACGATTTCGGACTTACACTGATTAAAGAATGGTTCTCGTAAAAGAAATATGCATTGTATTGAATTACAGACTGGCACCTTCAAGCTCATTATGATCTTCATGTAGCTTACCATACAAATTAGCATCTTTCATATTCTGCCCAAAATACACTTTTTCAGCGGTGTAGTCAATCCCTACCGTGAAATTCACAAGCGCGTGAGAACCAATCTCGAAGTAGTTTGGCAGATAGTTAATGTTGAGCAAGCACAACGCATCATTGCCCAGAGTGTAAGCGACCAAACCGTTCATAAGTGGGTCCTGAAGATCCTTCTGGGTCCAACATATCTTTTGATTTCTCACCAGCGCACAAATTTGTGTATTTGCGGTTTCTGAGGTAGTGTCACACTTTCCGATATACCGGTCAATTTCGTCATCATACTCGAAATCGCCAACCAAAAGATTAAGAAGCTCCATTGTAGGGATACCGAGAAAAGGCATATCTGTGAGAATTTTCATCGTTGTGCTAAGACGTTTCTGGCCAAGCAGCAAGTTCACATCGGGAGAAGGAACCTTGCCCCCATTGAACAGAAATGTGCTAACTTTTTCAAAGTAGGTTTTAGGAAAATCTTGTCCAAGCCATGCCGTGGTACTAGTCTTGTAACAGGCCTGGAAGAGTACAAAGACGGGTTTCGGAATCACTTTCAACTGAGAGAGCTCTTTCACGATGCCAGTGCCTAAGGATCCAGCCGTCATACTGCTATCGAAAGAGTATGACATCTTGGCGACCGGTCTTGTACCGAAGTAAAATTCGCCGGTATAGCATCCTTTACCCCTCAGTAACAGGTAGGGCATGACAATGCCATCCAGAGTAGAGAATGGAAGTTGCACGCTCGAGCGCCGAACCTTTTCTGTGATCTGAGTAACTAGCGACCCGGACATGCTTGCTTTGAACCCTGAGAAGGGGTCAGTGTACGTAGTCCAGCGTACAATGAGCGATATCGGCGCCAGGACCGATTTTCCCAATACAGAGTACGCAGGGGCAGCGCAAGACAGATACCCTGGGGGAGCAGAACTGGCTGGGGCGGACTGGGTGGAACTAACAGGACTAGTTGCGGGCACAGAGGTTTCAATTGTTGAATGTGTGGTAGCGTGTGTGGTAGTGTGCTTCACTTCTTCTTCCCCTTCAAGGGATTCTAAGCCTGAATGTGCAATAAGTGCTCTTGCTTGTAACGACATGGTATCGCTTTGGAGAGTGGACTTATCATTATCTTGTAAAGGCGCACATCGGCTCAGGCAGAGGAGTAGGAGAAGAAAAAGAAGGCTCTTGCTCATGCGAAATTAGTTGTTCCCTACAAAACTCTGGAAAAATGAGACGGAAATATATATAATTGAGGATTAAATTCAAGGTTTGATTTCGGCACCAAACGTCAGCCCTGCATTCCGGAAATTCCGTGAGGTTTCCGAAAGTATCATGCATATCTGTCCGATCATTCAATATAACTCTCGTTAATAATGGACTTGAAATGCACCGGGTTTCATTTGTACTGGGAGAGTTTGGGACCTGGTTTCAACGTAAGATTTTGATGCTTCATAAAGTTGCACCGCATATTACGCAGCTATTGACTTTATAGCACTATAGTACACAAATATAAATGAATGGACAATGAGTTATTTCATAATTTGTCCCTTATTCTTATTTCGCTGAGAATTTTTGTGTTTTCCGTTCATTCTGTATTCAGGCTTCAAGTACCAACTTACCAAGAACCGGTGAAGCTCGCTTCGGGTCGGCACGGATTGAGCCAGTATACGTATGACCTACGCCTGTTTGGTTTATTGTTTTTAGTATGATGGAACAATTGTGCGAGTTACCACGGCTTGGCGTTTTCTGGAATGCAAGGTATTGGTAAACTTTATGATTTCAACACAAGAGACTCGGGAAATCGACTGATCGAGGAGGCAGATTTAATAATATTTCGAAATACATTCATTCAGTGAGCTGTGTATAGCATACTCATATATTTCACCCTATGTGTCAAAGCCGTACGGCTTAATTGACAGTGCAGCTAAGCGAGAATCCATGAATCATAAATACTCAATCTCTTATTTTTGGATCACGACAAAGTCAGTAAACAGATATGAGGTGCATTGCAATAATACTCCAACTGTTAAGGCACAAACGATCCTCTGCTAAGTCGACAAAAGCTGGTGGCATTGATTAAGCTGAGCCGATTACAACCACGGCAGCATTGTAATGCAAGGTGCGATTTCAGTCCAAAAAACAGATAGATAACATATAAAAGGGTCCTCCTGGGCCTCTCTACTCTACTTCAATACAGCCATCGAGATGAGACTCACTGTTGTTTTTGCGACCCTTGTTTTGCCAGTATTTTCTTTGCCGATTCCGGTGTCCAACTTCACAGCTCCGGTCAAGATGGCGGTTCACACTCCCGCCTCTCTGAACGCCACCTTCTCGTATGGGAACTTTCCTACACCGGACCAGGTTCTTACGATGCTTGTAACTCACGAGTCGCAGCGCATTGTGGCGGACATTCAGAATTTTGCAGAGGAGACCGCCCAGAACATCCAGGATATCAAGCCTGAGTTCCAAAAATTCATTGATCTGGTCAACAGTGGAAACCTCACCGAAATGGAGAACCAGCTTCCTTCGCTCAGAGACTCGCTTTATAAGCTCAAAGATGAAGAGATTGTTGAGGTTCGCAAAACAGCACAGGAGATCTTGGCTCTGTTTTATGAGTTCGCGAAGGACGCTATCGAGGGGCCGGTTGTGTGGGCGCTCGTCAAGTATATAGTTTTGGTGACCCTTGGATCACCTTCTCAGCCTCAGTGAAGTGACAATAGGAGCTAGGTCACTAAATGAGAAAGGACAGCTTAGAAAACACCGTGAATGAAGCAAATTCAGAGCCGATTTTGGGTAGATGAATTTTGCGAAAGGCTTGCAAAGTGGATTCGCTTACTCTCATTCTTCATTTCTAGACATAGGTAGTTAGCTTACTGGTAAGCTTTGTACTTTATGATTACATTATTTGAATCCAAGTTTGTGTAGATTTCTCTACATTTATGTTTTACATGATTATAGTAGCTGTATACAGTCACCTCAAGTACCCGAAATTTAAGCATAATCAAAAACTGTATTTGAACTTCAATTGGCACATCATGAGCTACGAAATCAGTTCGTAAAGCGGTTTGGATCTTCTGCTCATTCACAGTTCTCCAGAACATCAATGAAAAACCAATCGTAGCTCTACACATATAAGCAATACACATTTAAGCATTTCAAAAACATTTCCAACAAAACAAAAATCTCCTAACTACCAAGAAGCCTTCAACAACATCAACGCCTCCTCCGTGGATAACTTCATATTACCCAAAAAAGCATTCTGAGGCGGTCTTTCGCCTTTTTTTAGAAGCTCATAAAAAACATCATACGACAGCAAGTTATAGCTATAGTCTATTAAGTTTGGATTCCTGGCCTCGTCTTTGGTCGCTTCCTCCCTTACCTGACTCTCATCTCCTTTGCTGCCGTACAAATGCTCGTGGTCACGTGAGTACAAGTTGACCCGCAACTCCGGGTCCAAGAGCTTCAAGAGAACCATTAGCGTGAAGTACGCGTCATTAGCTCCGTTATGGAGATACACACCTGGAACATTTAGTTTGCGCATCACGTACTCCAAGTTTGCACGCTTCATTACTGATTTCTCAAAGGTCATTTTCCACGCCGCGTAGGTGTCCATGACCGGTATTCGTGGGTCTAAATTGTAGCCAAAACAGCGGGAGAGAAAGCCAGCGTCTGCAGAGAAAGAGTGCCCGACCAATGCCATAGGAGGGGGATTTTCTGCACTAAATTCGTTATTCTGAAAAATTGCTTCGTCGTACCCGTAATGTTTGAAAAGAACATCGAGTATCGGGGCTATACTGTTCTTGTTAACAGTAAATGAAGGTCCGTTGATGTGCCTGAACTTGTTATTGGGTACATACTTACTATTCTTACAATGCTTATACTCTTCTACAAGAAAATGAAAATTGCTAAAGTTTGGAAAAAGCGAGTTGCGTTGTCCTCGGAAATCCAATACTGAGATGCCTACCTCTAATGGTACTTTGGTCTGGATCTCAAACACCTCAAGGTCTAAGGATATAAGCACAGGTCGTCGGCTGTGGACCCATTGGATCCAGTTTTTGAGGTCTCTGTATGCATTCTCATCATATGGGTTTTTAATCTCTTTGTAAAAGGCACACTTATCGTCTATAAGTTGGAGCGCCCTTTTTAAAGGCGAGTCTGTGGCTCTATATTGGCTCTTTTTTTCTATTATTTTGTGAAGACTTGCTAGGAACTTCTGTTTTTGGTCTGGCTGAATTACAGCCTGTGAGGCCTGGTCATATACACGCGTAGCTTGAGTGGAGTATTTTGCTATGCGTCGGATCATGGTGCATTTGTCAAATTTCACTCAATAAATTTTCTGAAGTGGGCATCATACGAAATCTTCACCTCTGGAAAATTGAAAAGGAGCACCAATCCTTTGGGGAGTGTAATTTTAGCTCGGAAGTTATGAAACAGGCTGCTTGAATTATGATGAAACCAACAGAATTCGAAAGAGCTGATTTTTGGGACAGTATAAGTGTTCAATAGTTATTACTCGACAACTATTTCTCACAACAAACTGTGGCAGTCATGATACAAACGCGTTCCCACGTAAAGCGGATGAATGACATTAGAGTTCTCTAAAACCCATTGTAACTAATTCGTATATCCAGTATACAATATTGACATGCATTAAAAAGTTCGAGTGTTTTTGTGTGAAAAGTACATAATTTACAATCTAGAAAATCTCCATCAAAAACTCGAGTTATCCAATGAATTTTAGACTCTCAAGATTTAAAATCATGTGTTGTCACTGAGCGAGGAAATACTTACAAGAAAGACTTTGTGGAGCTACTAAGTGCAATTTAGCTTCGCAGCTTCTTTTTGTGAACATGTTTTAAAGGGTGAGTTGGTGCTAATATCGGTAGAGAAAAGTGAGAGCAGTATTCCTCGAGCTATGCTGTAGGGTTACATTGTAATATAGCTAAGATAGGTAGTTCAGAGTATACAGGAGTGCTTCTCCGAGCACCTCATAGAATAAAAACCTTTAATTTTTCAAGACATACTTAATAAGACAAGTGCTTTTAGTATGCTTACTCTTTGGCTAGAAAAGACCAAGGAGAAGACGCTAACAGAATGCCTACACCAAACAAAAACGTTTTATACAATCTATGGGGAATCAAAGTATCCACGAAGTCATGGAAAGAGAAATTAGTAAGGTATTAAAGTTCCATTTATTTCAAAGAAACCCGAAAAAAGTGCTAGCCAAGAGCGTCTAATATGACGAAGCTCCGCCAGTTTAAGCAACAGGCTCCGTAGTTGCTCCTGGTCCAAATGAAGGCACTCCTCCCAAGGTCCCAAACACGTCCCCCATGTAATCATCAGTGGCGTACGCAGACACGCTGTATACACTGTCCCAGTTCTCAAGCACATCCTTCACAAACGGATAACCCGCATTGTAGATGTTCTCAATGGACACGTACGAACCACCCTGGGACACATTGTTGAAGAAGTTCACAGAGTCGTTACTGTAGAGTGGTGGAGGAGCGGAAAAGTCGGAAATGGTTCTCATGAGCACAATACGCGAAAAGTCCACGAGGCCAAATTTGGCAGCACGCATGAAAGACTCTAAAGAAGCATTGTCCTCTTGCGAAGTAGAGCAGAAGGTTCCTGTTCCGTTGGTGTAAATTCCTCCCAAAGTGTAGAAGTAGTCACTCAAAATGTGGCCAAACCAGTAAGTGTCACTTGTGAGCGAGTCGCACTTGACTGCTCCAGGCGGCTTAGTGGCTGCCAGACCAGCCTCATACAAGCCTCTGAAGGCGACATTTGCGTCGGTACCGACGGCAAACTCCGCCTCACTAGCCAAGTCAAAAGCACGGTCTCTCAATTTGGTGTTTATCTTGAAGATTTCAGTGCCATAGAACTCGGCTGGATAGGCGTATGGGTCAGTTGTGTCGTAGGAGAAGTACCCTGTGGTCCAGTTATACAGAACAGGAACCTCCTTAGGGTCCACCTCATACTGGAGTGCCACCTCGACAGCAAACTCGGCAAAGGTGGCAGAGCCCAAGGTCACTTGACGCCAGTCTCCACCGGCAATCCCAGTGATCATAAAGTACGTTTCCGAGAGGTCGAACAAGCTCAGAAGAGTGAGAGCCATAATGGTAGGGCCCGCATTTTCATCGCCTTCGCCGGTAATCAAAAGACAAGTTTCGCCAGCGTCGTCACAGTGCGCCCAAGGGAAGAGAGGAGAAAAGCCAGGAACTGTGATGTTCTGGGTGAAAGGGAGCTTGGTGAGCCAGATGTCTGCTTCGTAGTCGAACATCGAGATAATGAACACTTTTGGCTTGATAGCATTAGGGGATTTGTAAATGCCATAATTTGAAGGGCTCCCAGAGAAAACACTTCCTGGGGCAGAACCAGAACCAGAGCCAGAATCGGAACTAGAAGACAGACTAGTTGGAAGAGGTGTCAAAGTAGAAGTGTATCCAATAGAACTATTGGAAGAGTTTGTGGAGTTGGAAAAGTTAAAGCTTCTCTTGCCAAACTCTAAAGCCCATTCGACAGGCTCGGCGACAGCAAGGGCGCCAAGGAAAAGACAGTATCCAAGCTTCATTACCTACAATCAGGAATCCAGGTGTTTATATATAAGATTGTTGATAAGCTCTGGACGGCAACAAACATAAAATTTCAAGGCGGTCTGCAGCGTACACCTGCACGCATGTATGCACGATAAGCGGAGATCGATTGTGAGCGCAATGAATTGTCATGATCAAATCGAGATGGAAAGAGCCTCTCTCATATATATGCTCTTATATATGTGTATATAGTATAGACATTGTGTAAAAATTTCTAGTTGTGGTGTAGATAGATACTCCTATAGTGGTGCCTTTTGATGATTCGAATCATGCAGGATCGCACCGGAAAAACAAAAGTGAAAAATGTACGAATCCGGCGATTTTGCTATCAGAAATGGAATTATATCCCAATAAGTTTACGAACGTAAACAGTGTACCGCGGAAGAGTACATTCGGTGTATACACAATACAGTAGAAGAATCTTGAGGTGCACATCCTGGTAGTACTATACACCCTCATCATTCTTTGTACTGCCTTACATGCTCTTTGTATAAGCGTGCATATTTAAACCAATAGACACGTTCTTTGGATACACATGTCCATTGCTGTTGGTGTACCTGGATATACGGAAGCATCCGTGGATACTGCATGAACGGCGCACCCAGCCTTCTCGATCCAGCATGCCAAGATGAGCTCGAGTCCTCGACATATATCGAGGCTTATCAGTAGGGTATATACTGCGGTCTATTTAGGTGCTGTCGGTGTATGAACATGGTGACCATTAAAAATAACTTCCTTCTAGTAATATGTGGAACTAAAAGTGCAGGTGCACGCACAGAGACATACATGTCTTTATCGCTTGTTGTGTAGAAACTAGTTTCACTGTCAAAATTAGTGCGATGCAGGGCTGCAATCCATGTTAGCGAGATGTGCCGAAATTCAACGTGATGATCAGCCAGTCGGCTGATGGCTTCGGCCTAATCCGTCATTTGATACGTCTTGATATCAACTATCAAAATTTTGACTTTCTAAGCCGTGTCGATGATATGCCTGTTTTACTTCGCTTTGTAAGAACCATTCTCAGCAATTTACTCAGCAAATCAAGTTTGAATGATGCTTTTAGGTGTTAGACTTTATCATTATGTAAGGTATTTGTAATTTGTGGAAACATAAAGCACGGTCAATTCATTATCAATCATTTTCGTGATGATGCGAATATGTATAGCCTTAGGAAGAAGTTACAAGCGTATGGAGCTCATCACAGGATACCTACCGCTATATCATCTGAGTCGATAGACTATTGTGAGTATATACCTTTCCTGTATGGTGGGTTTACTAAACACTTTATACGATAAAACTTTGAGTATAAATAATTGGTTACTATCTAACGCGCCTTCAATATTTGGTAAGTTCAGATGTTTATAAGTGTTTCGTTGGCGTGTTTTCATTTGTATGACGTATATATAGCATGCAAGCATTTTATAGTGGAGGGACATCTTCATCAATATTGAGAAAGTGTTTAGAAAGACAAGTAATTATAATAAGTGATATCATGAAAATCTTAGTTGAAAATATTATGATACGGTATCATATGAAATAGAGATAAACACTCACTTGCTGTGCTCGCTCATGTTTGTTCGTGTTTAAAAAATAAATGCCAGATCACATATCAAAAATCGCCCATGAACCCCCTCCCCCCCATCCTTCTTCTTCTTCTGCTAGTGTTTGCGCATGAGGAGACCGCCCCTCTCGACGCAGGCCTCTCTCTTCCCAAGATTGTGGATCTCCTGAGCAACAAACAACTCACACACTGGGAAACTAGAGGCAGTACTCAGCTCACCGGGGGTCGACTCATGCTTACACCTGAAGGCCTGGGACGCAAAGAAGGTCTGATTTGGAACAAAAACTACAAACTCTCCAGAAATTCCTTCTCCATTGAGTATACTTTCAGGGCCACTGGCGACCGCGGCAAGACCGGTAACGGGTTGGCATTTTGGCTCTTGAACGATTCTCTTGGAAACGTCGACCGGCTTGTTCGAGCAGACACTTCTCTCTTTGGAGGCCCTTCTCGATTTGATGGTCTCGTATTTGTTGTTGACAGTAATGGGCCTCTTGGGTCTACACTTAGAGGGTATGCCAACGACAACACCAAGGATTTTGACTCTGACTCAGATGCCTTTTACACACAAGATTTCGGGAAATGTATCATTGGGTACCAGGACCTGCAAGTACCAGCTACGCTCCGGGTAACCTACAGCGAGATGCACAGCCAATTGAGAGTGAGTATTGACAACAAGATTTGTTTCGAAACAAACAAGTTTTTGATTCCTGAGAAAGAGCTCAATCTCATAGTTGGGGTTAGTGCTAGTAGCGGCAAACATAAGAAACATGAGGCGTTTGAGTTGTTCAAACTCAATGTTTATGAGCTGAGTTTGCTAGGAGAACGGGAATACAGTCATGTGGAATTAGCAGCACAACCGGTTATAGTTACCAAGAATCAAAAAGGGGAAGTTATCAGTAAAGAGACTAGCAGACCAAAGCCTGAGGTGGCGCCACCAGTTGCCAAAGAAGGAGACAAAGCGTTCAATGAACAGCACATCAACACTATTCTTTCTAAACTCTCAGCATTTGATGAACAACTTAGTAAAAAACTTGGTGAAACCATGGAAAAGCAAAAGCTGGATAATCTGGACCTCCAGAAACAGATCGAGAGATTGCTGGATCAAAATAATGTTTTAGAAAAGTATTTGAAGGAAGTTGACAGAAAATTACACCTGTTGGTGTTGACAGAGGCGGATAAAAAACAGGAAAAGCAAAGCTTGAGGGAGGAGCTGATCAAAAACGCGGACTTGGAAAGAAGTCTGACTGAGAAGTTGCACAAGAGTATCAAGTTTTTTTTCTGGATGTTGTTGGTGTTGGTGGGGGTTTTGGGGGCGTTTATTTATAGATTGAGAAGTGATATTAAGCATGCCAAGTTGCTTTGAGTACCTTACCTCACGGAGCATCTTCGGTGTTCGAGCGAAGAAGTCTCTTGAGAACTTGGTAGGAATACTCACTAGTAATAATCACTTTCTAGTGACTAAATCATGCAAGATGGATAATCACTAGTAGCAACTATGATTCTAATTATGAATGAACTATTTGAATATTGTATACGAGCATTTGCCCTATATTCAAGTACAGAAGAAGCCACGTTTAGTAGTCGAGTTAGATCCCCACAAATTATAGAGAAATTGGGGCCACCATTTTTCTGAGAGAATACCTTACTGTTACATCATACATACATACAAACCTAAACATGGGTAATCTTAAAAGAACTCAAATTCTCTGCTTTCGAGTGTTGGCTAACGAGGGTCAGTTCTGAAGCATGTAATGTGAGCAAATTTCTAAACGGTTTCAGATCAGCGTTGCTTTTCGATGAAGGCTAACTTGAACAACTAGATTAGACTATCAGCAGAGTATCATCATGCCTTCCACTTGACATTATTACATTCATCTATTGATATTGGGCCGAATCGGAAGCAGTTAAGAATTATCTAATTCAGAGCGTCAATAGAGTGTACTCTCGAATCACGCACATGAATCAAGGAATCATCTCTGCTCGAGACAGTGACTCCAGAAATCAAAAAAATGGTGTTTTGTGCTCCTCATCTAGAGACTTCGTCTAATTCCAGATAAATGTTCATTCAACTAGCCTACAAGAAACTGGAGCGACTGTAGGCTTACTTACCAAATACAATAAACGCATGATAAATTCAAGAATCAAAAATACCATGGATTTCCCGATAGATTGCCTCTACTACAAAATAACTCGGATTGAAACTCTTTGAACCAATTTTGTGCTCCTGAAGCTAACCCTGGTCCACCAACCCCATTCTTCAAGCTTAGAAAAGGGGCTTGATAGTAAATATAAAAGTCCATACCCATCTAATCTGTTAACAACACCCAATCACGCGACCAAAATCGCGATGATATCATAAATAGATCTAACCGCCCTCCATAATCCAAAGTCTACATTCTAGACCCAGATCAACGTTAAACTTCCAGACCTACATAAATGTGTTGCTTTAGGAAAAAATTAGACTAAAAAAGAAAAGACTTCTCTAATTGCAATATAAAATGTAAAGAAAGCGACGGCAAGTCCATTTTGATTTTGGTCTCTATATATATGGCTTATTGTCTCTATCTCACCCTATGCAGTGCGGTAAAAATGACTAAGCCTGAGAAATCGCAGTTAATGAGAAAAATGATTTGTTGGCTAAATGTAATATTTATATCATAGAAGTCTTTCTGAGGGCCTTAATACAAGCTCTTTATATATGAATAAGCACACCTGAGAATAGTCATTTTCCGTACACAACTTCAACTTCGGCTGATGATTCATGCGTACCTTATAGGGTTTGCTCTGCTATACCCCTATATTTCATGAACCGTACACCGGTCTCAAAGCAGCCAAGTTGGCTTAGTTGATCCGAAAATTTCGTTCTATTATGTCGGTTCCTCTCCTAATGTATATAGAACGCACTGCATAGGAAGGTACGAGACACCGTATAAAATGAAAAAGCGGAGATTCTCACCAGATTTCACATGGAAACATACTGGCCATTAGTTAGATACGATAAAACTATGCTCGTCATGCACTGGATCATGAATCACCAGGAACCAACTACTCACAGACCCACTGTAAACACCAAAAACACCAGAAACAAGCAAAAAAACTAAACAAAATACGAAACAAGCTCGACAAAAACTTGTCAAAACTATAGTAATGTATTATAATATACATACAACTCATTCGAAAAAACAAGGCTAGAATTTCACTCAACTTTTATTTTCCCCCTCTCAAACCACAGTGCGTGTCAGAAACATTTTTGAACATCCAACCCAGACCCACTTTACACCTCCCGCGCTCTGTTTGTGTGCGTCACATTTTGATATTTGCACTTCTGTTTCATTCTTCTTCCTCCAAACATTACCCCTTCCCATTATTCACCCCTTAGTCATCCTTGTTATTCTCTATACCAATTTTTCACATCTTTTAGCTCCTCTTCAAACTTGAGTCTTACACATAAATTCAGCTGAGGTGTCTTATATTTTCTCCAAAATTTCCACAGAAACATCTTGCAATATCATCTGATCCCCTTCCCCCACCCCCGTAATATTATGACAACCCCCGAATTTTCTGAAGATTTTGGGAGGGCCGGGTTCGAGCCACGCCCGACTCCCTTCTCGCCACCACCGGCCCCCACAGTTGCTCTCAGCCCCCCCGAGCCGGTCTCCACGCCTCTTGTCGCGAAACGCAGATCATTTTTTGGATTCAGTCGGCAGACCCAAATTCTGGCCCCAGTACCGGTCTCCGCCGCCAATAACCTGGATAAGCTCCGGCTCCCTGCGCTGCTTGAGCAAGTGCAGCAGCAACAGAGAGCGCTCTTTCCGGAAGAACGGCGATACGTGCCGGTCACAAAGGAAGGGTTAAACGATCAATATCTAACTCCCGGTAGAGGGAACCAAAAATCGGCGCTCCGGTCGCTTTTCAGAGCAAAGAAGAGCCAGCTGACCAACAACTTGGCGCGCAACGATGCACAGCTGATGATGCTGGTAGGCATGCTGCTGGTGATGCTGGGGGCCACCACACGCACTCTGATTCTGCAATTTGGAAAGAACGTTTTCGGCAAGCTCAAGAGCAAAAGCAGGGGACCTCAGAGCTTGTTTAGCTTTCATATGGGGAAGACAAGTGAGAATGTAAAGGAACTGGATGCTGTGCTGATACGTACTTCTAATACTGCTAATTTCAACTATGCTATAGCTCAGATGGGGGAACAGTCTACAGCTCAAGCATCTTCAACACAAGGAGCAGCGCAAGGCACTGGTCAACTTGGCCACTCTACTCATCCGTCCCAAACGTCCAATCACTCTGGGAACCACTCTGGCACCCACGATCGGCACCATTCTCACCACTCCAACAGTGGCAGTCAAAGCGACCGCTATGGTCAAAATGGGAGCCAAAGTGGACCGCCAAACGGACACTCAAAGCAAAGCGGAAGTGCTACTTATGGCCCCTCCATTGTGGTTGAAGAAGCAAGCAAAGTGACCAGTACTGCTAATCCAAACAGTGGGACGGCAAACAATATTTCTAGCAGTATTAGCAACACGACCAACACCACCACAGCGAGTCACATGACGTCTACTACAAACTCCTCCAACCACTCGAGAAACCCCTCCAATCTCTCGAACCACTACCAGTCGTTGGTCCCCGGAGGCTCTCCCAAAAGCTCTCCTAGAAGAAGCGGCGAGTTTGCTTCATCTGGCGCTGCTATTGGCGGGGCCGCTGCTGCCGCTGCGGCGATCAGTGCGGGGAGCGACGAGCACCGAAGGGGAAGATCAGAGAGCGAGACACCGTCTGCTGTAGCAGATGATGCGGTGGACGAGGGCACTGGTTCTGAATTCGGTTTATACGGCCCATCGGAATCTGCTATTGCAGTCTCAAACGTTGCGGATTCAGATTTGCTTGATGATCCCTCTCCCCCCCTCCTCTCCTCCGACCTGCTCTTCCCCAAATCTCTTGACATTAAAGAAGTCACGCTGATTGTCCAAATAGAACGCCAGCTCTCCACCAAAAGAAGCGACTCTGTCAAACGCAACCGCCTGAGCATCGAAATCAAAGCTAAGGAAGACGGTATGACTATCGAAATCGGCAAAGAAGTGAGTTCTCCTCACGCTTCTCTCAAAAAAACAAACCTGATTCTCAAAAAGAAAGACGACTTACGGCTCCAAACAGAAGTTGCTCAGTCCGATGATGAGGTCCATACTCCTGATGGAACCCACAAGTTGGTCGGCGGTTCAAACCTTTCCCCCGTCGCTGCTCTGCCTCGTGACGCTCCCCTGGAAGGCGGCTCCATCTCACGTGACGTGTCCTTAGGAGAAATCTCTAATACCGATTTTGACACTCCTAGAAAGACACTTACCCTTCCTAAAGCACTCAGTGTGAATCCTTCGCCAAGTTCGGGCCAATCGAACGACTTTGGAATCAGATTTGAAGAGTCGAACCTTGAATTGGACTTCCCTGAAATCTCTGTTGCAGATGACGCATCTTCTAGAAGTTTTGAAATGGGAGATGAGAACATTACTGCGGGGTCCAGGGAAGACTTGATCACGGGGGCGTCCAAGAGAGAGGTCGCTGGTCATGTGGGCGCTCGCGAAGATACCAGTCATGTGACAGCAGAAGACACTAGCCAAGTGCCAGGAGAAGCTGGTACTCATGAAGACAAACAGAGAAAACAAAAGTATGTTAGAAAACCAGTTGAGAGTGAAGAAGAGAAGAGAGTTGAAGAGAAGTTGGAAGAGGATAAAAAGCCATTGATGAATAACATCAACAGTTTTGTCAAGGGAAAGTATCGGCTGGCTGAGAATCTTCGGAAAAAGAAGGTTGAAAGAAAGCTGCCACAAAAGAGAAAGAACGATCTTCGACAGCAACTTCAAAGGGAGCAAATGGAGCACCAGCAGCAACAACAAGAGACTATTGTGCAGCACCAAAAGAACCAGGTTGTGCAGCGGCTTCAGCAGCAGCAGAAGCAGCAGAAACAGCAGAAACAGAAGATGCAGCAACAGATGCAGCAGCAGAAGCTCCAGCAGCAGCATCGGAAAAATAATCTGTTTAACCTGTTGGTTAATTTCGGAGGTAAGGGAGGGGCCGTTAAGAAGAGGGGGGTGAAGTTTTCGCTGCGGATCATTTTGTTTGAGACTTACAATGGAGACGATTATGATCGGCATCCGGAGGTTGCGACATGCAACCAGTTGACGCCGATGTTGGCGCAGCAGATAAAAGAGGAGTTGAACGGGTTTAAGGCGGAGATGCCGGTGCATGAGGAGAGTCGTTGTTATACGCATTTTTTTTAATCTCATCGAGCAGAGCATTCAAAAAGCGAAGCGAGTTGAGTGTTCTTTGAGAAGTGAATGTTTTTTGGAATTGGCATTGTTTCAAAGCCATGTTCTTTTGACTACTCTTACATGAACAATTTTTTTGTGGGTGATGGTGATTCTTTTTGGTCTTGCATTCATGCACTCACCCAGCGAAGCAGGTGAACGTATGCTATTCATGCATTGAGTTGGGTTCCTTTGATTGAGAATACAATATATCTGTTCATCAACTTCAGGGCGAACTGTGGATGGACTTATTTGATAAGTTGTCTCGCTTGAAGCTCTGGCGGTTTTTATTTCTAATCAAGTTAATTGGGTATATTTTGATATATTTTGATACATTTCATGCGGTGGGCATACACAGTGATAATATTGAATTCGCTTAATTTATTTCTGCGTATATACAAGCTTCTCTGATACTTCTAATACATACTTCTTTATGGATGATAAAAATCCTTTTCCAACCTGCTGAAAACTCATTATCTTATCAATCCTCCTTTTATTGGAGTGTTTTTGGACTGGTCTGTTATGTTAAATTCATAATTTTTCATAATACGATATTCACCTCTATTTATCTCCAGCTTACTCATACTCATCTGAATATAAATCTGATCCTCGGTTACTTCAGGTACCTTAATTATGCATGAATAGTTCCGTGGGTTTTTAATAGGGAAGGTATCAAGCGAAGCGAGATGATTTTCGTATTTTCTGAAGCACACCATTTAAGAATCGTCTACATAATAGATGATTTGAACACCCACGTGGCGATCATCCATCGTTCTCGTAATACTCCACAGCTTCCATTTGTCTCCCTCCCGGCACACCAATATACCTATAGCAATACGCTGTCAAGGAAGGATGACAAATAGCAACTTCTCATCCCTTCTTCGAACCCTAACTCTGAACCTTGCTTTGAATCACTTCACTTGTCATGACATCACTTCCTGATGGCCCGACTCCTCTGCCCCCAGCATCTGACCATTTTTCTGGTCAGATTTAAGCATCACTGGTGATGGCTTGCTTTTTTTGATACACGTCGCCTGATGGTTGCGACCGGTCTTGGAACCAGTAATAGAATATAGCTGGATTATGAGTTTACGCTGTACTAGCCATCTATAATCCGCGTTAGTTAGCTACTTTGCATTGCGTATGTTGATTATCATATTTGGTTTACGTTGGACTTGTAGGATTCAAGTATGTACTACATTAGTGCTGGGTCTGGCAGGCTATGCTTATCATATGGGGCACTGAGATCGAGCAGCTGAGTTCCTTGGTTATAATGAAAACTTAATAGATTAGATGACATATAGCATGTCTACACTTCTCCAGTTACCGACAACTACAAAATTGAATATAAGTATGATGTATCATTCATTGTAAAAGTTCTTCTTGCTCTCATACCCCCTCAGATCCACTCCCTCAAACCCCTGCTTCTCGTATTTTTCAAAAATCTCTGCTATCTTTTTGTTGACCCAAGATTCCCCCTTCGAGTCGATGAACCCCAAGTGCCCACCCAAGTCGGTGGACACCTGGACCAAGAATGGGTTCAGACTGATTTCCCGAATGGGCAACTCACAGCTCACGCACGGGTCGTCGATCGCATTGACCATCACAGTTGGCACTTTGATAAAGCTGATTCTATTTACAGGTGACACCTTTCTGTAGTACTCCCAACTGCTGTTGAAGTTGTAAATCTTGGCGGTGTAAGCCGCGTCAAAGTCGCTCATCCTTTTGATGCTCTTCAAGAACTCATCACTGGTGTCTATTTCCGGGTGAAGCATTTTGAGTGGCTCCAATTCCTTTCTGTTGTTTTTTATGAGTCTTGTGAGGAAAGACACCAACGCTGGCTCAAACAAATAGACCCCGGAATAGGTACTCTTCAATCTCTCTATACTTGAGATCAAATCGAATGGAGCACTCACAGGCATCGCCAATTTGATGTTGTGATCTTTGCCCCCCTCTTGAGCCAAATAATTAAGAATCCCCAAAGAGCCAAAAGAGTAACCAACCAAGTAGATCCCCCTGTGTGGGTACTTGTTATTGACCTCTTGAACTAACTCCCTCAAGTCTCCTGTGGCAAATCCACAGAATAGCTCTGGAGTGGTGATCTTGGTTCTAGAACACCCTCTGCAATTAAGCACCATGATCTCAGAAAAATTAACATCGGTCTGTTGAACTTTCTTGATCAAGTCTCTGATGAGGGCCTCGTGCAGTCCGCCCCCAAGGCCGTGGCAGATGATAAGTACGTTCGAAGAGTCTTGCGCACCAATCAACTTTTGGGCAATTTCCGCCTCAGAGAAAAACCGGTTGCCCTTGTTTTGTCTAGGCCATCCTTCGGGAAGGTTCGCTACACACTCTTTCTCAAATTCTGCTTTTTCTTCAGATGTTTTGGGAGTAGGAATTACATAGTCTACAGAACAACTTCCGCCATCTTTGAACCGCATGATTCTTCTTCCATAGTACACCTTCTTATCAGGGGTGTCAAACTTTTTGGCAGAAATGGCCATACTCTGAAGAGTACCAGAGAATGCTGTAGGCAGTGTATAGAATTGCGATTTGTTTGGAATCAGCTGCCCAACAAATTCTCTGAGTGTACAGGTGGTTGGTCCTTTGAGGAGAACGGTTGCTTCGTTCAGATGGAGAGATGCAGTCGCACGCACTCCCCAGCCAGTTAAACCGAGAAAATCAAGAGGCATGTTCGAACTTTAATTAATAGACACTCACAATACGGTTAACCTGATAAATTTTGAGTCGCCCAACTATTAAGTTAACCAAATTCGAAAGTTTTGTCACTGAGTAATGTCCAAGGAGTGAAGTTTCGGAGTCGGCGGTAAGAGTGGAAAAAGTAATGGTCACGTGGGACGGTGGTGTAAAGTACGTATGCCCTTTTTGTGTCTACATATGAGTGATAATGAATAGACCGAGACAGTATTAAGAACTGCCCCAATTAAAGTGCCCCTCATAACAACAGCACGACTGGTCCACCTTCCGGCTCATCTTCGCACGTGACAAATAATTTTTCGTATACTCGGTTCTAACTGTTACTTGAGCTTACTCACCAACGAGCCGGGAAAGTCCCAATTTTCTAACCACTATTCATTTTTGCCACCCTCAGTTGGCCCTTGCCGAAAATTGCGCTCAATTTGGTTGATTATATACCGGTTTTCGGGTACTCCAAACGAGAGATATACGACGGGATTCAGCGCCTACTATTAATATATTCGCCACTTACTTTGTTTTGATCTCTCAACAAGCATCCTATGAAAAACATCATCAGCTGTTAATCCAAGAAAATCCAATAAGTACTCATTTTTCACTCCCTAAAAGTTTATACATATACACCCCAAAAAATGTTAAGAGCTTCCCTTTTATCAAACGTTGGCCCCCGCACCTTCTCAAAATCTTCAATAAGAACATATCTGGCCCGCCCAGTCTCATCAAAGCCTTCGAAAAGCACTCTCAAAACACTCTCTAGCATATACACCCTGTACCATAAAAACCAGCGCCTAGCCGCGGTCACAGCGCATGATTACATTACTGGCACGTTCGCAGAACACAGTTCTGCCGATATCGTGCTTATTGGTGACTCCTTGGCCATGGTCGCCCTTGGTCACGTGCTGACCAACCAACTCGAGTTCGCAGAGTTTTTATACCAAGCACGTGCTGTCTCACGGGCGGTCCAGCTGAAGTATTTGGTGGCCGATTTGCCGTTTGGGACCTTCGAGGACTCGGTCGGTCATGGTGTTAGGAGCGCTGTACAAATCATGCAGTCGTGTCCAAGTGTCCAAGCGGTTAAAATTGAAGGAGGAAAAGAACACCTTGATCTATTTAAGCGATTGGATAACATAGGAATAGCGACAGTGGCCCACTGTGGCCTCACACCTCAGAGATACCACTATTTGGGAGGGTATAAAGTACAGGGCTCGAAACAGGATGCCGCAGACCAACTTTTGGACACGTGCTTGGTAATGCAGAATGAAGGAAGAGCGAAGATGCTTGTTTTGGAGTGTGTGCCGGAGCTGGTGGGGAAGTTAATCACAGAAAAGCTAAATATTCCAACAATTGGAATTGGAGCAGGTGTACACACCAGCGGGCAGATATTGGTGCAGGGGGATATGTTGGGAATGCACAAAGGGCGATTGGGCAAGTTTGTTCGGAAATACGCCGATGTATATACAAGTGCAGTGGGGGGTATCGAAGAGTACTGTAAAGAGGTGAGGGCGAAAGAGTTCCCTGGGGAAGAAGAGAGCTACCACAGTAAAGAATGAGTTTTTTTCAACTCTGATGAATAGAAGATGAATTTTTCTTTGTGTAGTGTGTGTTGTGTCTGTAAATATCATTGCAGTGTAGCATCATTTTACAGCAAAACCCTTTATTTGCATTTTTCGGGGCACACCTCTGTGTGAATTTTATTTTGAAAGTGGTCGTCTCGATAGCTGGGTTGAAGGTTTATCAGAGGACGTGGTTTTTTTGTGTGTTTTCTCATCAAATGAAGTTCAATTGAGAGTAAGCGTGAGTTTCCCTTTTGCAAACTGAACTTGATGAGGGACAGAAACCAATATGTATACAATTGCTACAGTGTTTCTGGTAGGAGAAAGTTTTCATTCCATTATCATTTCATCAGCAAATAAATATCAAGTGAGAGTTTTAAAAAGTGAGAACATAGACCACAGGGCGTAAAGGCTATATATAACAACAGCTCACATTCATTTCACTCGGAAAGATTTGCACAAGAGCAGTTCTTACACACTAAGATGCTAACCAAGCTCCAAATTATTTGCAGATCCCTTCCATAATTTATCTACTCCGAAATAGGGAAGCCACCAATCAGGAAGTAAGTGCGATATGGGGAAAATGGGGATGTTACTCTACAATACTAAGTACTCATAAATTACAGAGGAACTCTGAGTCGAACTAAGGGATATCAAGAGAAGTCAAAATTTTAGCAACAGCTTGACAATGATCAGGTCATTGCTTGGTCATGGACAGTCTGCTTTGCAGCTGGCTGATCTCTGCCTGGTCTGTGACCATACAAGTTCAACAAAGTGCTAACAAACTCACAAAAGCAACGCTGGCACAACCAAAAAAAGCGCAGAGAATCCGAATCTCGCTGCTCCGCCCTCATACACAGAAGCTAAGCTGGAGCTGTATGTGGAGCCAGAACCGACCAACTCCGAACCAACCGAGCCTATCAAACTAGAAACCGAACCTGAAGCAACAACCGAAGGAGAAACCGCGGTAGCGACAAGGGTGGAAGCCACAGGCGAGCATCCGGATGGGCCGCAAGAGGTAAGCGTTTTGACGTAGGTGTAATGGATGGTTGAGGATGGAGTAGAAGCTGCGCCAGCAGGACCAACAGAAGGTCCATAAGTAGAAGCAGGAGCAGAAGTGGAAGTAGGACCAGCAGGAGAACCAGAAACGGAACCAGAATCAACAGAGGTTGTGCCAACAGAAGGAGCAGGGCTGACACCAACAGAAGGACTAGCGGAGGTACCAACAGAAGGACCAACAGAGTTACCAGCAGAGGAACCAGTAGAAGAGCCAAAAGAAGGAGCAGATGTACCAGCAGATGTACCAGCAGAGGTGCCAGCAGAGGTGCCAGCGGAGGTGCCAGCGGAGGTACCAGCAAAAGAGCCAACAGAAGGAGAAGGACCTACAGTAGTACCAACGGAAGTGCCGACAGTGCAACCAGCAGGGCCACAAGAAGTGATTGTGTAGACCACGGTTGCTGTGTAGCTGGAGCTGGCCGGACCAGTTGAACCAGTGGAACTGGTTGTTCCCGAAACATTAGAACTAGTGGAACTAGCTGTACCCAGAATATTAGAGCCAGTGGAACCAGTTGATTCAGCAGGACTGGTTGCACTGAGAGCGGTTGAGCTGGAAGAATCTGTGGAACCAATGATGCTAGACACGTCGGTAAGAGGACAGTATGTTGTGTAGACGGTAGTCCAGCCACTTATGGTGGCGGTGTAAGTAAGGGAAGTGTACAGAGCGGAAGATGAGCCAGAACTGAAAGAGCCAGAAGAGCCAGTAGAAGGGGTAGAGCTGGCAGAGGTGATTGAAGAGGTAGAAGAAACAGTAGAAGAAATGACAGACAGCCCAGAAGAAGTGCTGTTAAGTAACGAAGTAGGGAGAGTTGAGGTGGAGAAAGTGGAAGTGATAGAACCGGCGGTAGAAGAGGAAGAAGAGGAAGCAGAAGAAGAAGAAGAGGTGGTGGTAGGAGAGGTAGTAATTGTACTGTTCCCAGGGAGGGTAGAAGTACTACTAGTAGAAGTAGTAGCAGTAGTAACGCTGTTGGAGGAAGAAGTGGTAACAGAAGAAGAGGTCGTAGAAGAGGAGCTAATGGAAGCAGAAGTAGCGGAACTAGAAGTAGTAGTACAGGTGGAAGAAGTAGAGGTAGAAGTAGCAGAAGTAGAAGTAGAAGTAGAACTAGAGGAAGGGCTGGTGGTAGAGGTACTACTAGTACAAGTAGTAGTAGCACTAGTGCTGCTGCTGGAGGACGTAGGAGCGGTAGAAGAAGTGGTAGAGGTAGCAGTGGTAGAAGCACTAGTACAAGTAGTGGATGTACTACCACTGGAGAAAGTAGAAGTGGCAGAAGAAGTGACAGAAGAAGAACTGGCAGAAGAAGAACTGGCAGAAGAAGAACTGGTAGAAGAAGAGGTAGTAGAAGAGGTGGTAGAAGAGGTAGTGGATATAGAGGTACTACTACAGGTAGTAGTAGCACTAGCGCTGCTACTAGAGGAAGTAGAAGTAGTAGAGCAAACCTCCGTATAACTCACGCAAAACTTCCCTTCACACTCACATCCCCCCTTGTGGCCAGAAATGGTTCTGTGCCCGTAGTCGGTGTATGTCAGGTAGTACGACGAGACGATAGTCCACGAGCATGTTCCAGAGCGGGCGGGCGGGGTAGGGTAGGTGTGTGTAGATGTTGTAGTGGGGTGAGTGGAAGTAGAGGTGGTACAAGATTTAGTGGCAGGGTGGCTTGAAGTAGAAGCACTGGAGGTACCGGAGGTACTAGAAGTAGAAGTTTTGGAGCAAGAAGAAGTAGAAGTAGAAGAAGTAGCAGAAGAGGTTGTGGAAACACTAGAAGCACTAGATGTCAAACTACTAGAAGTAGAAGAAGTAGAAGTGGTGGAAGTGCAAATAGTAGAGATTGTAGGAGAAGTAGTACTCGATGTAGTAGTTGTAGTAGAACAACTCTTAGAGTAACTCACACAATTCTTACCTCTGCACTGGCAACTCGACTCTCCATTAGGAAACCCTCTGTCCTGGCTGTCAGTGTATGTGCTCTCGAAAGAGGTGTATCCAACCCAAGAACAGGATCCAGAGTTAGGTGGGGGAGTAGGCCAGGAGGAGGTGGTACTGGTAGAAGTAGTAGAAGCAGGGGTAGTAGTAGCACAACTCTGGGTGTAGCTTACGCAGTACTTTCCTTTACACTGGCAGTTGGACTCGCCGCTAGGGAAGCCTCTTTCCGCGTCGTCTGAGTATGTACTTTCGAACGAAGTCACTGGGACCCAATCGCATGACAGAGAGGTAGGGGGAGGGGTAGGCCAGCAGGAGGAGGTAGTAGTTTCAGTGTGAGTAGAAGTAGTAGTAGTAGTAGCAGCAACGGAACACTTTTTTGTATAGCTCACACAGTTTCCTCCTCTACACGCACAGTTGGAGTCCCCATTAGGAAACAGTCTGTCGACTGAGTCGGCATAGTACAGCAGAAACAGAGTATAAGCCTCCCATGAGCAGCCACTGGAAGCAGCCGGAGTAGTTGGCCAAAGCGAAGCAGTAGTGGAAGTTGTGCACTGGCTAGTAGGATGAGTAGTAGTATGAGTAGAAGTAGTTGCAGCATAAGTAATGCACGTCAGAGTATAACTCACACAGTTGTTGCCCTTACAGCCACACGATTGGTGACCGCTAGGGAAGCCTCTTTCCAAGCTGTCCTGTGCATAGGTCAGGGTGAAGGCAGACACGCTTTGCCAGCCGCAAGAAGTGGAAGCTGGGGGTGCGTAAGCACCGAGGGCGCTAGGCACAAGTAGAGCCAAAGAGAGAAATTTCATTATGATGGTAGCACCAGAGCGCGAAGAGGGCATTATATAGGGTTTTGGAAATGATGAGTGGGGCAGACTGGTGCGGTATAGCTTCTGCATCTTCTGCAGCGACTAGTGCATATGTCTGCAGCTGTATCTGCGCCTTGGCGGTTGCACTTCTTGGGGTCTTTTGTGGGTTTTTATGTACACTTTGATGGATAAACTATGGGTATGTTTGTGTGTCTCCTCAATTGCAACAATACTTTTTCTTTTCAGCTCTTGAAGTTTCCGAAATGCACGCAAATTTCACCTCTTGAAAACACAGATGACACTTCCCAATACGGTGAGGTGCATGCAAGGATATATATCATTTAACTATTTTAGTTAGGGTTGTTAATTACCAGAAGATTCACTCCCTTGCGATATGAGTGAATGCAGTGAGGCTCATGCGCAGTTGCTGCTTCATTGATCCTTTCAACTTTTGTATAGAGTAATATAATGTGTACACTAATATAATGTATACACCCATATTTTTAGGCCGCATGAGTGTTCTATGCATAAAAGATGCATGAGAGGGGACATGCTAAAGTTTGACACTTGAGGTAGGACGGCGTTCCTGATCAGCGAAACTTTTTCACACTATTGAAATTTGATGATCTAGGATATGGTTTCATATGCTTTATCCATTGCATTCAAGTTGAATTTGAATTTAGAGCCAGGGTCTGTAATTATAAAATCCTAAAAAATGTATTTGACTTCCTATTTCAGACTGTAGGGATCTGCAGAAAAGTATATATAGCTGCTCCCTATGGATTGACCCGTGGGCGAGTGTCTTCTCAGACACTTTCCGAATTTAGGATCATTTTAATTGGACTAACGACAAAAGTTCTTGCTTTCTGTTCAGTGCATTATTATCGCAAACTTGTATGAAATTAATCGCCTATTCTAGAACAGTACCAGTGCTTCCATAGCTATTGTCTTTGATTTCAAGGTGCAGCTAGACTCAGACCCGCATCTGCAACCAAGGTCTAATGCATAGTAATAGAAGGGTTGAAATGAGACAATTAGTCGGATAGAACTATTATCCATGAGGATCCCATATACGGCCGAGGGGCTGTTGCGATACTCGTAGTCTCACTCTCAATTACTTAGACGTTTAATAGCCTAATCATTCATTGCTCACGAGTGAACTCCAGTTGAATTCTCTTCAATGATCTCCGAGCCTGATATACTGACTCAGATGCAATACCAAGTGGCACAGAGTCAACCTAGCATGCCTCTTAGTGACTAATTGGGATGGATGTTCCATCCATACTCCTGTAATTGTGAATAGTACTGGCAGTTTGAAGTTTCTCACTGCCTGCGCTAAGAATCAACAGTTGAGTTGTTTACTCTTTCTTGATAAATAGACGTATCTCGTAAGTACATTCATTCAATAACAATTTCATTGAATACAGCATTTGTTACACGTTTTGTTATGCTGCTACTTCCGGAACTCGTGATAGATAAAGCGATTACTCCTTTCATATCACCAGAAACTATAGCGATTGCATTTCTCGTATTTTGGCATGCGCACGCTGTCCACAAGCTGGCAGGGGGGCTCACTTTAAGGGTATACTATATATAGTCAACGTATTAAATTTCACAACAAAGCGCTTGAGCAATCCATAGAGCTTGTTCTAAGAATAACACCCCCTTTTGCGTTGTCACCCGATGTCAGTTGGCTTGAATGTAGTATACTGAATTTAATTATAGAACTTGTTAAACTCTATAGCTTAAAATATAAGTATTTATGGTGAATGAGCAAGGCTCTCTTCTTGAATCTATAAGATGTCTTTTTTGGGCTGGTCAAGATCCTTTTATACTCCTACTCCGGATCCTTACACCTCTGTCTAGATTCAAAGTTGTATGATTGTACAAAAAAAGCTATGATGAAAGTGAACACCTTCGATTGGTTTCCTTTAGCTATGGCCACCGTTTCTTTTGCTCTACTAAGGCTTATTGTAGCTTTGGCTGAGAGAAGAAACTCTTAAGTTTCTATTCTTGTTTTTATAAAGACGTCGAGGCTTGCAGCTGCTGAGTATAAATTGAACAATTTCAGTAATTACAAGTGTTGTCAAAACACACAACTAAATAGCTCCTTTTCGATTCTAATGTTCACTGTCTCTCAATTTTCACTAGGCCAGACTCGATGGTGCGTAGGTAATCCCACAGAACAGAGGTCCCAGATTCTAAGAAAGCTGATAGATCTACACCGAAAGCCTCACAAATTGACATTGTTTTCTTTTGTAGGACCAAGAGACAGAAGCATCATCTCAGGAGACAACCAAACACTAGGATATTATCAACCATTTTATGCAGAAACTATTGAACCCGCCAAAACTTTGCAAGAACAACTACACTATGAAATGCATAATGATAATAAATGTAGATGAAACGTCCGGGCTCTTCGGAGAACCGATCAAATGCTCATTCACGGGTCTCACAGAGAAGCCAAGTGGAAAGTGGAATACAGTGCCATTAATACTCTTTTTCTGTGAAATGGGTTTAACACAGACCTAAATGCTTATCTATATTCCATAGTTGAGGAAAATTAACAACAAACTTTTAAATAGCGACCTGTTTATTTCCCATTCTAAATCTAAGAAATTCCAGGGTTCTAGGAGGTGTTTGAGATAGATTCTTTTAAGACTATACTATTTAACATAATATAGAGTAGGAAATTTATGAACTTATCAAACGAAAATATCTGAGCATATTTCAACTAAGAGATGACATTGTATATTGACCAGAGTTACAGTATAATCGTGCTCCATCATTTCCCGACCCGCAGTAAATAGGATTCCCATCGTGCAAAATATTTTGCTCATCAAATAACAATCTCTGCTTTCCTCTCAAAAATGACTCTTTATTCTCAGTATATGAATTACAGGGACCAAAGCACTCCGAGTGAGTTGGAGAGAGACAGAAAGGCTTATGAAAATTTGGATGGGGCCGATGAATTAGGATTGCCATCTTATCTATACCATGGGTTGCCAATTTTAAAAAATCATAAACAAGGAAAGGCTACATCCAAGTTTGGATTGAACAGTTCAACGGCGCCCAAAGAAGGTGAAGAAAAAAAGATTACTTTTTTCAATAATTCTGCACACTTGGCTGTATGTGCCGATGTATCAGTTGTTCCTGATCGTCTGAAGTTAGCTCTACGAGCTCTTGCAAACTGGAATAAGTCAGAGTTGCCACTTCAAAAAAAGCTCAATTATTATCAAGCCGGGCTCAGCCGAGATCTGCTTCTCTCTGGGAATATAGAGAGCGAATTAAAAGTGCGAAGCGTAGTTGACGAATGTGCTTCGAAAATAATGTTGAGTCTGGCGAAAAACTCTATAAAGCTAAAAATACAAGATCTTATCAAGGATTTCGAAAGTTTCACTGGACTAGAAAATCTAGAGATAGCTGATATAAATGAAACCGCGGTTTTTCAAATGGAGGAAAGTTTAAAATGCCTCGGGCTTCATATGAGATTTGACTCTGCAATTTCGTTAAATTTGAAATCTCCTGAATTTTCTAGAAACTTCGCAATTCCACTAAATTTGATCTTGGTTGAATATAAAGCTCCAAGATCCCTCAGTCAAGATGACGAGCCTGAACCCTTGGCAGATGGTACCATACCAAAAAAGGTTAAAATTGATAGAGAAACTCTTAACTCCACTTTGAACCTTGATGCTGGTGCTCTGTTAGGGCTCCATAAAATTGCACTCCAGATGGTTCACTGTGGAACCAGCAGAGGGATATACACAGATTACTTCAACTTTTACTTTTTGAAGGCTCTGAAAATATACGAGTTGACTTTGAAGTTGAATTGGAAAAAAAAGAAGTGCCACTTGATGGGTAAGAATCTACATAAAGTGTCAAAAGAGGAACTATATTTCCTGTGGGATGCTAAAGAAACGCTAGTCATTGTTGACTTTTCCCAATTTACATTTGAAGCTAACGGAAAAATCTATAGATTAATCACAAAGGATAAAAAGTTTGTAGCAGAGCATGAACAGGTAAAGATCAATTTTTGTGCTCCTGTTTGCGAAATAGACCATTATCTCTATAACACACCAGGAATCCGGTTGAAGTTCATTGAGTTTGCTCGTGTGAATGATGAGTTCGTCAAGGAAAAGGCAGAGTTCATGAGGTATGCTAAGAAGATCATACCTGAGATCACTATTGACCGGCGCGAGAAAAACTCAAAAGAAAAAGGCGAAGGTAAGGACGATAACAATGGTGATATGGGTAATATTGATGACGGTGATGATGATGAAGGAGGAAACCATAAGCGAAAAAAATCATCGAATGATCAGTTCAGCCAGCTCGCGGTAAATACATCTACTAAAGGCAAAAGAAGAATTTCAGAAAGGAATTACAAAAAGCATGTTCTTCTCAAGCTAAGAAACTATAACAGAGGTTTATTTGCTGAAGGACGAAGTATTGTTTTCAATTTGGACCCGGGCTTCGTGAAAGCCCTTCCTCCAGGAAATGTGATGCGCTATCCAGAACCCCAAACAGAGTTGGTTATGAAGATCATGGATATCGAAAACTCTGTTGCATTTCACGACACGCTTATCCAAGTTGATTACAGAGATTATGAGTGGTACAGAAAGCTTAAGAAGATCCTAAAAAGACAAGCTTTTGAGGAAATGTATGAGGAGTTCAAGACTTATATGGCCCTTATCGAAGCCAGCTATCCCTATATCGTGAATTTGTACGGTGCTGGGATTTTGTTGGATCAAACTATCATCTTACGTCGTGTTGGGGGATTCCTTGTTCTCGAGAAGATGAGAGTTAAGAAGTGGAGTGACCTCAGTCAAGACGAAGTGGAGACTTACTTCAAAGAAATTTTCAAAGCCTTTGAAAATTTACACAAACTCGGAATTGTTCATAATGACGTTAAACCAGACAACATTCTATTGACAGACAAGGGAAATAAGTTGATCGATTTTGGTATGTCTTCCAGGGACGCTGATGACAAGGCCTGCAAACAGGAGATGAAGATTGTAAAGAAGCTTTACGAAGAAACTTTGCGTGAGTTGGGGTATGATTAGATGTTAATGCTATATGATTAATGCTATATGATTTTGCTTGTTGGTAGTTTCTTAAGGTGCAAACATCAGTAAGAAAAAAGTTGGTATGTTATATCTATCTACGCTGATAAATTTGTTAGGAAATATGGGTAAAAGAAGGCCAAGGAGTAAAATCTGGTAGCCCAGCCCCCATTTCTCTATCATTCATTTCCTTCAATGGATCCTTCGTCTTTCGCCCTCCCCACTCACCCTCTCATACACCCTCAACTGCCAGTGCCAGAAACTCCTTTCCTTTTCTCGCCCCCCCTCTGGATAAGAGTGTACATCAATGCTCTACTCTATCGTCTATAAGAGAGACTTAATGATAACCTCAAGAAATGCATTTCTTTTGGATTTTTAAGGAACGCAGAATTTACTTACACATCAGAGACAAGGAAGATGTTACCTACTCTAGGACACAGCCAGTGCTGTAGCCAATGTAAACGAAAGCATGCTTATAGGACTCTTATATCTATTAGAGTTACGTTGTTTTGTCAGCTTAAGAATTTTATCTGTCATCAGTTGGCAGTGACTAAGCCGAGTACCCACACTTGTGCTCTGATCTATACCCATCTGTAGCGTATCTTGAAACCAATGTATATATGGAAACGTTTCTAGATCTCATACTTCTTATTTTCAGTTCATACTGTATAGATGGCTATAATTGAGCACTCAAAACCAGGTGGTCATATCGAAATCTCTCTGAAAAATATAAATATTTCTAATCTGCCAAATCAAACTATATGATTCTTTTGTTTTTCGCTTCTTCCGGTATTATTAGGGTGTGGTACCCCGGAAATCTGGAATATTTCCGCATATGGAAAAGTTTTAGTAATTCGAATTAAGCGGGAATTTTCCACTGCCTAAGAGAAAGAAGTCGGAAAAATAACGGTCAATGCGCCGGGGTTGTAGATTCGCCTCGACTTTCTGCGTACTTTATGGGGGTAGCGAATGGCTCAGATTTTTACAAAACTTTCAGTTTAGTTTGTTTATGTTTTTTTGTTTGGCCATATACAGTTCAGCTTTCAATTGTCTCACCAGTCATATTTCGAGGTAAACAGATTTCCTCAAAGGAGGGAGAACACGCACGCACGTTTTGAGCTTGTCCTGTCACTTCAATATCTCTTGACTGTCTCGGGAACTGATGTGGCATCTTTCTATACCGAAATGCTCTTTTCTTGAGATCATTTTTAGCTGCAACGTGCTTTATACGAATTGGTCGAAGCATATATACCTATATAAGCCATCGTGGTATGAGTTGTTTGCGCAATGTTTTCGAGCTCGACAAGATTAAAGTTAACATACATATATATACATTGCAAACTGCCTGTCACTTCTTATCTGCTTCAATTGCATTCAAACTTGAGAAAAGGTTGTCACTAGTTTAATGTTTTATGAGTTGACCCTATCTACTAGGTCTGCTAGTACAGAAGATAAAAATGAACCCAAGGGCCGGGCTGACTCGTCTTTATACAGAAATCATTTAAAAATAGTATAATATGTTGGAGGGTGCCTACCACTAAGACCTACAGATATCATCGGTCAAAGTTATTAATTGCATGAGTAGAAAAAGAAGCGTCAGTAGTATATATAGTTTATGTGAAGGTGTTGCATCACAAGCGGCTTACAAAAGCAACACCGGGAGGGCCAACAAAAGAACCGATAAGCCAAGCTTGCCAGCAGAGCCCTCGTGAACGGAGATAGTAGCGGAAGCTGAGGCGGTCTCAACGACTGGAGAGCTAGAAGCAGGAGCAGAAGAAACAGCACCGACAGAAGTTGTCACGCTCTCAGAGCACCCGGAGGCGTCGCAAGAAGTGACAGTATAGATCTTTGTGGTTAGAGTGCTGACGTCGGTAGACAGAAGAATTGAGGAGATCGCAGCGAGTGGACAGTAAGTCGTGTACACTGTGAGAACGCCACTCACAGTTTTTGTGTAAATAAAGGAGGTATAGAAGGACGAGTTTGTAAGAGGGGTGGCAGTAGAGGCGGCAATTGTAGAGTTTGAAGGAGCAGAGGTGAGTATGGAGGAGAATGTAGAGGAGATAGCGGAGGAAGTGGAGTTGTCAACAGAACTAGAGATAGAAGAGCTAGTGATTGTAGCGCTGGCGTCTGAGCTGGAGCTCGAAGTGGCTGTGGTGCTGTAACTGGCATCACCAGTAACGGTATTTGTCAAGTCAAAGGTGGTGGAGCTAGAACTAGAGCTAGAACTAGAATCAGAAGCGCTAGTTGTTGAACTGGCATCATCGGTGATAACGTTAGTCAAGCCAAATGTCGTAGTACTGGAGCTGGAGGTAGAACTAGAACTAGAAGTTGTAGTACTGGCATCGTCAGTGATAACATTGGTCAAGTCGAAAGTTGTCGAGCTAGCAGAAGAGGAGCTAGAACTGGAGCTAGCGTTCTCTGTGATAACGTTGCTCAAGTCAAAGGTGGCCGTAGAGCTCGAGATCGAGCTACTAGAAGACGTGGTTGAGATATCTGAGGCATCAGAAGTGATAGTGTTACCCAAGCCAAAAGTAAGAGTGGCAGCAGTGGCAACTTCCATGAGAAGAAGAGTAGTAAACTTCATTTTTGGATGATTAGAGAATATGAATAATGTAGGGAAGAAGAGAAGCCTCTGTTTAAATACATGGGACAAAGGTCACTACATGGGACAAAGGTCACTACATGGGGTTAGTCCAGTTTCGCCTGCTACCTGAACTGCCGAATGTACGTCGCTGTACGCACTAAAGCTATCTGTATAGAGCTGTGCCTCGTACCTACTTGAGAACCGTGGAAGTGTGATTATTTTGATAGGAGATGGTAGGATATTAGTTGGATAAAATTGTCAATGTAAAACCTTGAATGAGTTGAGAACTGTCCTCTGTATATTTGAACAATTCTTCTACCATTCTTTCTAGGTCTTCATGGTGTTCACATCCCCGGTTCAAATTTTTGACGCGTCTCGGTTCGGTTATAGGGGTTTAGTAGGGCTCCATTTGGGCATGCAGGGAACTCACATGTCCTTCATTTGACCTAACCAAACTGTAATCTAGCTACAAATAAACTAAACATGATTAGCTCGATTGAGCAAGGAAACCAAGAAGAGCTTGAATACTGCCTCTTTGTCAGTGTAAGTTCAAAGATTTGCAATCCAGTTTTTGAGTGAATAATCCTCGGCATTTTTCAAGATTTCATATTAGTGCATTCTTGACAAGTTAATGATCAAAAACGAATTTGCCGCACCTGATCTGTAAAGGGATGGAGATATTAAATGTTCTTTTAGAGGCTTAAATAGCTTAGTTGGATATATGCCAGATACAGACTTTGGCAGCTTGAATAAACTCAGCAGATTTGGGTCCGTCAGCAAGCGATTTTGTCTATTAATAATTGACCGACAACGATACTAGGCTATCTGCTACTTCCAAGGCTGAAAGATTATTATATAGAAACACAGATGTATATTTGAGTAGTGTGGATGTATCTAACGATCGCTAAAGCAACATGTAATGATTTTGAGCGTCCACTAAGCAATACTTACTTGTTTACCATAACTGTAACCATCAAATATCCCATTTACAAGTATCGAAATGTCACACCGTCTTCGAAGGGATCGAGCAAGTGTCTTGGTCGTGTTCTTCCCTTTTACATCGGATATGTTCAGAAAAAGATTTAGTCTGTCATTCCAGAATCTACGAAACTGCCACATAAGAGATGACTGAAAAAGAAGGAAAGACCTTCTAATTATAGTTCTGTGGACGATCATAAAGCGTAGCAGATCGATACCATGAATCTTGGTGACAGGTAGTACGGCGTAGGCAGGCTGGTCGGGTAGTGCCAGTTGGTCTTAGGGAAAACTTTCACTGAAAGAAATCACTGTAACTCGACCAATGTTCCCTCTGTGTTCTGAGGTTCTCTGCTGTCCTGTGCTGCAAGGTGCCTTTTTACGCACGTCCATCATTCAAACGGTTTTAAGTCTAGCTTTGAGAAAAACGATATGTCAGGTATTTTTGTTAACCTCAGGAAAGCAATTTATAAAGCTCATCTATGTATTTCTTTGAAAACCCTTTCTAATGCGTAATCTCAGATTTATCATCATAGGAGTGTACACAAAAATCGGGGACCGCAATCAGAAATTGTCAAACTGCCCAAATGTCACTGTTGGTCAAATTAGGGCGTTTTGGGTTGAAATTAGAGTTACTCAAGTCTATCGAAACACAAAAATATTCGTAATTCTTTTGAGATGATATAGGGTTACGCAAGTGTTCTTCATCTGTTAAGTGACATGTACAAGGCACCGGAGCCACAAAGGGATAATGAGCTGAGGGTTTCAAAATTGAATTTATATATAGGAGTAATATCAATTTGGCTCCCATAATAGGGAAAATATATCCAATGACCAAAACGGTCGGAATTCGGGTTTAATTCCAGATAGCGGTTGTGCTGGTGACTGGAAATTTACGGGACTACCTAAAAGAGTGATGACAAGTTGAGTGGGAGTGTTGTTTATATTTGCATGATTTTAGTGAGACTATCGATTTCTGGTTTGAGCCAGTATATAATTATAGACAGCTTCCAGATGGCTGAAGGGAAATTATGTTTATAGATTCGAAGAAAACGTACTAAGGAGTTATAACACCTACTCTGATTATTTAGGAATCCGGTACTACGAAAGAGTACTCAGAAGCCTCGAAAGCTCTGGAGTTAGAGAACTTGCAGAGTTGTTAAGGCCAGAGAAGAGAAAGTGTGTACATGAGTGATGAATATGATTGATGAGTTTCAGTTGTGTGATTCAGGATGAACTAGAAATCAGGGTTTTCTCTGTAAATGTTTTTGAAGTATTATAACATCTCTTTTTTTTAGAGGCATATAGGTAGGAGATCCATTCCGGCTACAGCCTGCCGAAGAGAAAAAAGAACACTTTTATTCGGAATATAGAGCGAGACTTTTCAACAAAAATAGAGTGATGTAATAGACCAAGCTGGATGCTAGTTCATTTGAGTGAGTGATTGACTTATGAAAATTTCCTGATACCTTTGCTTTTAGAGCTAAATACACAATCACGTATGCTTACACTAACTCCCAAATTCGTAAGAGTGGAAGATGACGCTTACAAATTTGAGTAGAGCTTATATACTCAGATATATCCAAAAACAAGACAATACTAAACTTACAAAATCAGCTCGTCATTATAATACACCTATTTCTGCCATGAACCAAACAAACTGTTTTATGAAATACATGAGTCATCCACGAAAGAAGAGGAAGACTGGGGAGTGGGCGAAAGGGAAGTTGAATGATTCATCAAGTGTGTATACTAGATAACATGCGATAAGTATACACTGAAGGCAGATACATAAAATAGTATATACGAAATGATATAATATATGTAATCTATGTGTTATCTCGCTCCGCTCGATAATACATTACTTACATCAACCACCCACCCCCATCTTCCCCTCTCAAAAACCTTTCTATCCCCCCCAAAAACCGTCTCCATCCCCCCCATCTCTCCTCAACCCCCCCGCCTCTCTCTACATACCGATACTTGACCTGGCGCAGCCCTAAAACCCGCATTCCCTCTAGATACCCATCGAATAACTGCATATTGCCTCCAAAAACAGCCTCTGTCAAATCCACGGTGAAATCATTATTTATGTATTCTCCGTCCGTTATCCCATAATTGTTGGTATCATTAAATGGCTTGATCATAGGTAAATATGTCCCATAAATCAACTTCAAATCTTGTTCAAATACATTGAGGGTCTTAAAACCCTCTTCTGTATCTACACTGAACTCAGGCGAAAAACCCATAGAAGCAATAACCATTCGGATGACGTTTGTGAGCACTACTGTCTGTCTATATAATAAAACTATAAATGGCAGTTGAATAAGCAAGTTTTTACTGACTCCCAGTCTGAATGGACCGGGCAGAAGCAGTTGGAATTCTGAGTAATTTTCAGTGACAACAGAAAGCGCATCTATAAGCGCAAAAAGCAACTGCAGAGCACTATGACCAACTGCGCGATGCGCACTGCGCACTTGCTCAACGCTTTCAAATTCACTTCTATGCGCATCACACAACGATTCAATAAATGCAAGCCGTTTGTCAACAACTGATAAAAACGCACCTGCTAAATCTTTACCCTTAGTTTCCGCATATGAAGCGATTTGAGGCCGTGAAAGTGCACTGCGCGCAATACTATAGGAGTTTTCATCCAAATTACCACACACCGCTGCCGCAACGTTGCAAAGCGCAATCCCTGCTTTATAGTGACTGATTGCTGCGGGGTGACCTTCAAAAAGCGTATCAATGCTTTGTTTATCAAAGCGCACCGCTGCAAATACCCGAGGCGCACCAAAGCAAAGCGCGTGAACAGCGTCTAGTACCGCAGAGGTGAGCATAAGAGGTGCATAGCGCAGCGCAGCGCCCAGTGCCGAGCGGTGCGCACCAAGATCACAAAGCACACAAAATGCCATAGAAATCGGAGTCACATCACGCTCTCCGCTGTTTACCACTATATAACTAGCCAAATTTAAAGAGAAGACCAAAAGCAGAGCACAACTAAAGCCAGAGCGCACTGCGCTTGGATAGAGCTGGAAAAGCTGGGCCAAGAGGGGATGCAACATTGCTTTTATGAGGACCCTACGTGTAAGGACCACGGCATCATCAAAGGACGGGCTCAAGATGTTGATATCCTCTTTTTTGATGACCCTTACAAAAATTTGAAGGATTTTGGTGAAGACGTCGAGGATAATTCTGTTTTCAGGGGAGTTGGGAATAGAGGAAACAAGCGAATCGAAGTCCGATCTAATTAAGGGAAGAATAGGAAAATTCTTGTGAACTATACAATAATAAAACTCAAGATTTGCGTTGACTGAAGGAGGAAACCCTGATTGAGATGGTTCTTGGTGAGCTTGAAGAAGTTGGTTGTTTGAGGATGTTGCTTGAGTTTGCTGGTTCTGCCCCAATCCAATTGAATTTGAAACCAAGCTTTGGGGACTTGAAATCAGTGAATTGGCGGAATTCGAATTCAAATTCAATCCCGAATTATTCAAGTTCAAACTGAAATTCGAATCAGCCAATTCTGAAGGCCTTGATGCCGGCCTCGAACAAACCCCTGAGCCTGGTGCCGAAAGGTAACCCGTGGAGCCCGGTCCTGGACTCACAGCCAGTCCAGGAGAATCAGGAGTCGAGTTATAATATTGCAGAACTGCCAGACGAAGTCCGGAAGCGTCAGATGCTATGGAGTCAGTCAGGCCTCTTCTTACTGGATTAAGCAAGCTGCTTAAACTTCCAGAGTCTGATCGCAGCCTAGGCAGGGGGGTGACAGTTTCAATGGGGGGTAAATTTAATGGCAGCAGAGGTCCCAGAGACTTCTGGAAGCCTTTAGAGGGGCCTCTTTTGAGGGGGGTGCGCTCAAAGGTACATGTCTCATGCAGCTTCATGCATTGCGAGCAGGGGGCTGCCGGGGTGTTAGAAGATGGGGGGAGCGTGGCGTCGCACCGGACTTTTTTGCGGCGGCATTCGTCGCAGGCGCGGGAGACTTTTGTTCTTTTGGAGGGGGGCATGAAGGATTGCAAATTGAAGATTCACTGAATACACTATACTATCAAAGGTGTGTGGTCAGAACGAACGCTAGTGGTCAGAGCTAAGGTTGAATGGTGAACGATGAAGGGAAATAACAGCGAACACTAATCAAAAGACGACTGTTAAAATATTCAGCACAGAGTTTGCCGGTTCGAATACCCTATCAATAAATATAGAGTTTACTGATGATTAGCCAGGCAATTTACGATCTTTGAAAAGAGTAGAAGCTTTCCACACTCTTTATAAGAGATTCAAGAGGCAGCAATCTTGGTTCAATAGTCCAGTAGAATAAGAACAATCGAGTAAGATTGGTTGAAAACCAATTGGTTTTCCGATTGATCAATTGAAGAATCAACAGGTCAAAGAAGTTGGTAACTCAATAAACCCAGCTTCAATGAAATTTATGGTATACGAGTTCACCTGTTAAGTCTGGATAGTCCCTGAGACGTTATATTTGGAGTTAATCGGGCTCCATAAAATTTCAGGTTAGTAAGTGAAGGGGTGGGAGTAGGGTTTAGGGTGGAATCGAGGGATCACGCCCGGTAAAAACAAACAGCAAACTTCTGAAACAAAGGCTGGGACCCAGTTTATTTTGTTTCTTGGGGTAAAGGAAACAGAATACCGGACACATAACCCTACCACAAAAAAGACAAAAAGGGTTTATCGAAACAATTTGAAAGACACAATTAGAAGGTTGTTTGATTTTGACCGTAGGTCTTCTCCCATAAAAGGTTCTCGAAAGCGTTCCTTGAATACACCAAATGCCTCTTAGTAAATGAAGAATGAAATCAAAGCCTTTCTGGAGCTCATAATCAAAGTCATCATTTCAGCCATAGAACACCGATCATATATGAAGAATCAGAAAAAGCAAAGAACCTTCTGTTCTTCTATCTCTGTGTATTCAAACTCATCTTAGTTGAGATATTGCTTAATAATCAGTCCTCAGATCAAAGCAAAACAAACCCTCACTGAATACAAAAAGAAGACTAACAAAAACAGCAAGAAATGGAATATACTCACCTCAGCTAGGCCTCTTCACAGCCGTGAAATGTGCTGGAACCGTGTTTGGAGTTTGGCTTTTGGTTTGTAATTTCGGTATTTTTTGCGTGCAGAATCTGGGGAAGTGGAGTGCATGCGCTGTGGGGAACTTTATATAAGCAGTCTATATATACGTAGACATTAGCGAAAAGTGTGTTAATTAGTTATACTAATAAATACCAAGGCATATGCCACATCTGTCGGTTGATGCTATTTTCGTTTGCGGGTTAATCCGACGCACGTGATCGGTAAGTTGTCTTTGGTGGAGGTAAGTGGAGTGTGCCACCTTAGCTTGCGAGCCACACTATAATGAAGTTAACGAAGACAGTTTTTGCGGTGTTACAGTGTTACATCTATTTACACTCATTATGTTTTCTTGTATAAACACTCAAATGCAAGAGCACTCTCTCATATTTAAATAAGCGATGGCTTATGACCAGTGCTGGAGGATATTTGGGAGGATTTTTGTAAGGAGGAGATTGTTCATGTGTTCTCACGAGATTTCTGAGAGAGAGGCTATCTATTTTGAGGATTTCTGTTGGAGTGCGAGCATCTCTTGTAGAATTCTCGGCTGAAAGGGGCTACTACAGGAACAAGGTTTGGACGGCTAGTACCATCAGAGGGGCGTAAGTGATTCGAGCATTCTGATCTTCATCAGAGCTCTCCCTCGGGTTTCTGATGGATTGCGAATTATGATGGTTTTGCCATGCTCAGAATGCGTTTAAGTTTTCAAGAAGAGAGGCACTCTGCAAAGCAGTTCTCCTGCTGAAAAGGTCAAAGCGAGTGCCGGAAAGATCTAGTATACTCCATCGAAGAACTATCTGCCATCAACTGTCATTTTGTAAAGTCTTATTTGAAACCATTAATTCTTCTTTAGTTCGCACAAGCGAGCTCAGCAGAAGTGGAACCTTCCTTCATAAATCTGTATTTAATGTGAGGATCTTGAAAATAAAGACAAAAGGGAAATATAGACCAAAAAAATGTCCTAAAAATACACCTTTTGAAAACACCTTCGGGTCACGCAGATGAACAGCGAGAACTACATCAGCAAACGTCTATACATTAACAATCTCTAGTAAGTCGGAAGAGCAAACCAAGACCCCCCCTAACCACAAGTCTTCCTTCAGTATTTCCAAATCAACACCCACAAATACAGCCGCACATCCAATCAGAGAAAAAGAACAAAAACCAAAGCTAGAAGTAATCAAAGAAACTATCTATACAAAAAAATGGTATGCCCCAACCCAAAAAATTCCCCCTTCCACCTAAAAACTTTTCCTCCTACCACCAACAAAATTAAATCCAACGCAGCAAATCGTAGACCAATAATGTCGGACAAAATCTCGGTTGCGTTTGTGTGCAGCGGCAACATTTGTCGTCTGACAATGGCAGAAGCCGTTTTTGCGCATATGGTGAAGCAGAAAGGGCTTTCTGAACATTTTGATAGAATAGACTCGTTTGGAACCACAGGGTACCATGTAGGAGACTCACCAGACTACAGAACGATGCAAGTACTCAAGGACCACAAGATTAAGTATGTCCATCGTGCTCAAAAGCTCTCGAAGGCCGACTTTGACCGGTTTGACTACCTCTTTGGGATGGACGGCTACCACGTGAGCACCATGAAGCGGATGGGGTCTGGCAAACGGGCCAAGGTAATGTTGTACGGCGAGCTCAATACAGATGGGAGTGGCTTGTACGATGAGATAGCTGATCCTTGGTACGACAGTGATATGAAGGGCTTTGAAGAATGCTATAAACAGGTTTGTTTGTTTGGAGAAGAGTTTTTGAAGAGCTTAAATTTGAGCTGATTGAGAATAGGGCCATAGCTGTGTAAGGTACCAACAATTTCAAGACAAGTATTTTTTGTAGTAGAGTTCAGACGTTTTTATTGAACTTGACGATCGAATTTTATGCATAGGAAGGTGGCGAGAGTATTTATATTCCAAGTGTGTAGAAATTGATTCTGAGATATATGTGTAGGAGCGTTTAAATGGTGAGTGAGGCTGAATCTCGATTCTTTTACATGTGTCAGTGATATCGTGTGTGCAATGTGTGAATTTCATTCAGCAGAAGTTCAAGGTGGTGAATACTAAAATCCGTTCTGAAAGATGTTAGAAAATTAGATCAGACTTAGATCTGTAACTTTGGCTATCTGCTCGTTCCGCTTTCCTTCCATTACAACTTCTTAGAAGAGTAATATCTTCATGTTCATATAATTTTAGTTGGCAAGCAAAATGTGGGTTATTTTACATAAGTAGCGCTTTCCAAGTGAAACCCTTCTCCACAGAAGAATTGGAAATCGGAGACCAGACCTGAAAAATCAGCGCCCCAATTTCGCAGACCCCTGTACCATACTGAGTGCCACGGAATACACTCTACGACAGTATCAAAAATCCTACAAAACAAATATATGCAAATCACATAAAACTGTCTATGCAAATCATTATTGAACACTCCCCTTTAGGTAGAGTTCACTCCTCATCGCTACTCGAATCAACAGCAATTTCAGGCATTTCGAAATCGCTATCATCGTCCAAACCTTCCTTTTCCACACTTAGATCTTTGCCTTCATTAGAGGCAATCCCAGGGCCCCCCACAACAGCCTCCTTTTCGATAATTTCTCCGCCCTCACTAACTTTTCCATCTAGCTCAAATTTCCCGTTTTTCTCAACTGTCTTCCCCTCCACACCCGCTTCAGGTGATTCTACCTCCCCCGCAGACGGTTTTCCCCCTCCAGAAGTACCCCCTCCAATATTTTTTTCCGCCCCCTGCTCCCCACTAACCAAACTCTTACTTTCATAGGATATCTCTAACCGTCTTCTCTTCTCCCCCTCCCGTTCCCACTCTTTTTTTCTTTTCATAACCTCTTCGTACACACGCTCCTCGAATTCCTCCTCCAACTCTCTTCTGACACCCCCTCTGATCTCCTGGATCACCTCTTCTCCTATCTCGCTCTTGTCCTCCTTCTTCTCAAACCCTACAGCAGCAAATCTAGGTCGCAAGAGAATGCTCATAAGTTCGTCTTGGGTCCCACTCGCCTCTAGAATGTTTTGCATGATGGGGAGGATACTGACTCTAGAATTCTCGTTCGGGTACACTATAAACAGTTTGAGTAGCTTTTTTGTCTTTTCCTGGAGTCCACAACCAATTTCCGAAACACCCAGGGTGACGGCGTGCCTCTGGATTTTTATATACTGCGATAAAGGTAGGCCAGGCACACTCTGTATAACTACACAAAAGAAATCCATCACACACCCCATCAAGTACCCATCTTTAGGGAGCGCCAAGAACAGCTTGTTGGCTACAAAATCAGACATATCAACCCCCTTTTTCCCTTTCTTTTTCCCCTCTTCAAGAGGGTAACTCTCCTCACCAAGCATAATAACAGCCATATCTACTAGCTGTAATATCCACCCAAAGTCGTACACAATCCCCCCTTCAAAAGTTTTTAGTAAACTTGTGGCGCTCTTAACAAGCGATCCAAGCAAAAACCGGTGTTTTTTAACGCTCTCTGCGTCAAGCACCCTCTTCCTTTTGGCTCCTTTACCAGTCTCTGTGACCGGCACTACCAGCCCCAAAATTCTGGAAAAAGTCGAAAAGCATGTTAAGCTCGATTGCTGTAAACCAATGCACAATTCAGATATGATCTTGGTACCTTCAATTTGTAAGCTAATGCAACAGTTTTCCAATGCGCTTTTCAATACTACACTACCAACCAATAAATCGGCCTGGAACCCATACAAGAAGGAAGACACTTTACTCAAGAGATCACAAACTATAGTTATGCGGCCCACAGGAAGCTTCACTTTGAACGCAAGTTGGGTAGAAACGAACCCTATCAAAAAATTAGCTAATAACGATACACGGTCGGAAATTCTTGACACATTTCCTGGCTCATTGAAGTCCAAGTCCAAAACAGGAAACTCGAGGCACGTGCGGTCAAATCTTGCATCATTAATTGCAATCTCTTTGACCAATTTCTCTAAACTACTACTAATCTCACCATCGTTTTTCGTATCCAAAATATGCTCAAAAATAAGCTCAAATACACTCTTGAACTCCTTGAAAACTGTATTGATCATAAGAGACCACTGTAAACTTGGGGTCTTGCTCACAGTACTCAAAGTTACATACAGTGCGATGCACGTGCGTCTTTGTTCTGAAGTGAGGGCCGCGAAGTCACGTGATATTATGTAAGCAACAAGAATTTTTTCATATTTTGCAGCATGAGGGCGGAGAAGTGTATGATGCAGTTTTATGAAAACAGACATAGCAGAGATGGTAGCCGCATCCAATTTTCTATTAAGAATATTTGAGATTATAGCAGAGAGATTTGGGGTGACGACTTCTCTAGTAAGGGTTGGTTTACCCTTAATTTGTAGAACTAAGCTGACTAAGCTCTTGAGGGCTGCATGATACACTTTGAGGTTTTTCTCATGAGCGATGGATTTAGCGCACGCCTGAAGAAATTCGCGCCCGTGCTTCGCCAATATTATTGGATGGCAGCATATGTAGCGGATGAGCACAAAACCGGCCCATTTGGTTTTGTGTATGGCCAGATTTGTGTAGCTTAGTGCTTTCTTTGCGAGGATAGAGAGTTCTGTGGGGGAGGCAGAAAGAAGGGCGTTTGTTTCGCGGATTCTCATTAAAATTGTTGTGAGATTCGAGGGCGAGTCTCCCAAAAGAGGAAGAAGCAGGCTAGAAAGCAGCAGCATGGTGTCCTTGGAGTAAGCGTTTGACTTTTGAAAATTTCAAAGAAATATTTTTTTGGAGCCAGGGGGGTGGGTCATTGGTGCGCTGCTTTGTGTGCTTATTAAGAGGAGTGGTTCCCTGGATTTGAATAGGCTCGCGTTGAGCTGTAGAGAGGGGCTAGTTGAAAGTTTTTGGGTGCATACGCATTGCGGGTTCTTGCTGCTCATCTATGTGCGTGATCTTACTTTGACGATGACGAGTCTTGTAGTGGTTGAGAATGTTTGCATCCAATCAATGACGTATAGTATTGTACTGTATAGAGAGATGAAGTTTGTGCTGAGAATTCATTATTGGGGAGTTAGTTGGGGCAATACCAACTAAGCAGGCGTTAATTTGTATGGAAATAGTCCACTCCAATGCTCAGCAATGATTCAATAAAGTAGGGTGCTTCTACTTTAGAATCAACGATATTGTTTCTATTGAAGAATTTATTGAACGGATATTATCATGTGAAATGTACTCGAGGTTGCGTAACTACGCTGTCTTGTTACTGACCCAAACGAAGTAGAAAAACCAAAAAACTTCATTAATCGCTAAAAAATACTATTATGATGATTGCTGCAGCTATATTTCGGTCCCCTTCACTTCTCTCACACTATGATATACTTCCTTTGCAACACATTACATTTTAACTTACTTCACGATACACTTGACAGAAACATAATAGGTGAAACGTCAATGTTTTATTTAAAATATCATTACAGATGAGTTCTTTTTGATTTATTTCGTAGCCGTATTATTTTTCTATAGAGCTTATTCATTTCACAAGAATTATTCATTTGTCTTTCATCAAGCGGGAGGCAAGGCGTGAATCTTGTGATATTTGAATTGAATCTTTGGTTAGAAACACACTTTCATATAGCCTCAATTGAACTATGGTTCTGAATCATGGTGCCGATTGAAACGAATTTTGACTAAGGCAGTCAAAGTATCATACTTTGAGACTCAGAGGAGAGGTGAAGTGTTTTAAAGAGTTACTAAGCAGCTATTTCAAAGTACTTGAAGGTCTTATTTTCTAAGGCATCACAATTTGCGGTTCTTTAGGAATTCATTAAGCACTGTTGACATGGGAGCGGAAATCCAGTAACTCTGAGGTTTTAAGGATGAAAACTTTCGAAATACAGAAATCATACCATCTCACTCAGAAGATCTATTTGGCTCTCTTTTTGGCGTCCTTGCTGCCTGAAATTGTAGCACACTTATCATCATTCTACAGACTGCTCAATAATCCAATTCTGGCGGACGAACAGGACGGGCTCTGAGCCCAGGTAAAAAGTTTGACATTTTTCTTAGGAAAATTCTAGTTTCTTTGAAATCGTAAAGAAAGTTGAAAACACAAAGAAAAAACATAGGTACACAAATAGGAGCAAAAGTTAGTGGCCAACGATGCACTCCCGAACGGCCACCAGAAACCCAACCGATCATCGTATCAAATTTGAAACTTTTTTCTATCGAAAAGGTAAGTGGTTCGCTTCTTTCAAGAATCAGGAATCGCAGTTGGTAGTACCCTAGTGGATAGCAACGCTTATTTAGGTTCGAAAAGTTGTCGAAATCCAATAATTTGGAGAGAACTTTATCAATTCGAAGGATACTTATCCAAGTCCCAGGAAACTCTGCCACGTGACGTAATTTTCCTCTTCCGTCTTTGTAAAGATATGATAAAAGGTTTCCCCAAAACATCAACACTATCAAAACGATTATATGGGTATAATGATTCTTCAAAAGGTTCGGCACTGTTGAGTGGTCAGCCAGATCAAACGGATTCCAAAGATGTGTTCCTAAGATTACAACGCCAAGGGTTTGACCAATGCCAAAAAGTAGTAGTTTTATATAGTGGCGAAAGAACAGAACAATAAAGTAAGTGTCAGCGGATATGGAGGGAATTTCCCGCGGCGATGCTGGACGATAAGGGCCCAGAGTGCGCCATCTGTAGAGAAGATTGCATTCTTTCACTATTGGCGGCACATGGTTTATCTCTTTAATGTAACGATACATCAACAAAGAAATGGCTTTTTCGATTAAAGTCCCTACGCTTTCCACTTCATAGGCGTATTTCTCAGAGAACTTCTCATTAATTTCATCAACTAGCTCATTCGCGATCTCTGCAAGCCTCTTATTAGAAAGCTCTGATTCGCCTTCCATGAGACGTGCCTCGCATTTCTCAAATTCGATGTCATCCTCAAGTGAAATTGAATGTAGAACATCACAACTTATCCTAAAGTGCTTTTTCGTTTTATTCAAGCCCTTGTACAACTCGAGCACTTTTGGTGATATCGGCCTCAGTGCTTCAGTCGATTCACGACCATAGGGTAAGGAACGGGTGTGTATGTCCGTGGCTCTTGAGAGAGCCTCTGAACGGATGATTATGGAAAAAAGAAGTGTGTAATCTATGATTTTGTTTAGACTATCCGAGGTAAGCGTTATGTTTTTCAAGGAGTATACATCGTCAAAATGTTCAATATAGGGCGCCTCACAGGTTGTTCCGACTTCCTCTAAGATCATCGGTACAAGCTCTTTACCATGATCACTGAGTACGAATCTGAGACAATAAACACCTACGTTGTTGGTCAAATAGTCAGCGACCAGCCTACATTTTCTGCACTCGCTCTTTAGTAAAAAGCAGAGGTATATCACCGAGACCAAAATGTCGTTATATATAGCTCCTAATACCTGTAGGGGGTTGATCTGAGATATTTTCGAGGTATCACTCTTGTCGAAGATGCTATAGGTCCATTGGGCAGCGTAGATGATTATAGTGATGTAAAGAAAGTTGAGGACATTGGTGAGTGTGTCGAGGTCCATGATTCTGGCATAAGGATATCAATGTCTATGTTTCGAAGTATTCAGGGTGCCTCGATACTTGAAAGTGAAAACATGTGTATGTAGAATGCAGATCAGCATTAATTATATACGTGACACGTAGAAAGAATTGAAGGATTGACCGAGAAAATTGTTCTGATAAGAGCCCTTTTCCATTGGGAATTGACAGGACAGTTTTTTTTTTTGAGCTTGTGCGAGGTGTTCGAAGATTATGATTCTTTGTGGGGTATTTATGTTCTTTTGCATTGTTCTGAAAATAGCTAATGATATCTGTGTATTCATCTACAAAAAACCAAATCATTCAAGATTGAGACGGAAGTTGAACTTTCCCCGTTGAGAATGCGACACTTGAAATGCGCTTCTGATGAACTCTAGACGTCTCGTGTAGCTCAAAAGCACATTTGGTATAAGTACTTTATATTATTGAAGACTACCGAAGTTAGGTAATATGCTCAGTTTTTCATATCAGGTGTTCTCGTTCAACCTCATCCGCCATGTTCTCTAGCTGCAGAGTGATATTTTAGCCACTTATGAAACATTGTTGCAGATTGGAATCTCCTAACCAGATAGTGAGCAAGGTTTCGGAGCTGAGTGTATCATTTCAAGCCACTTTTATGCTTCTTGTCATCGAAAAATCTTGCTTCAACCTTTCGAATCACAAACTTATCTTCAACCAACTGTAATATTGAGAGCATCGAGCATCATGACTCGTCCCTGAGGGCCTTCTCCTAGGTACGAGTCAATTATTGCATAGGAATTCTCCTGAGCTATCTCTATAGTGTGTACATAGTTTCCTTCAATTTAAGCAATTGTTATCCTATTAAATTTGTAAACTCGTTCCCAGTCGCTGATATATTGTACCAACCCGTATGCCTCTCTCCAAAATCGGCCCCTAACGAAATAGTCAGCACGCCTACTTTCAACTCTACTAATGTAAGGGAAGACGAATTTACTAAACCGTGCACAGCGATGCAATCAAACAACTGAATATATAACATTATGCTTTCAACCTACTATCATTTGGAAGTGTACATTTTGAGACTTCCTTGAATTCAAGTAACTGCAATGACTGAAGTGAGCATATAAGCGTTATATCTACTTTTACTACAATTTGGAAATCCTCCATATCAAATCTAATATTTCTATATCTATAAACATCTAAGCGGCAGTAAGGGCATCAGCTGTAATTGCAGATGCAACAGAAGCAGCAGCAGGAGTTGGAACAGCTTCCAACAGCGCCACTTCCTGCGATACAGAACTATCATAAGTAGAGGTGTCCACAGATTTTTGAGCGCCATTGTCCGCCTTCATAAGGAAGGGAAACCTGGCATGGCTGGTGGTGGATGTAGCGGACTGGATCAACAGCACAACCTCCAGTTTCTGCTGAGAGTCAAGGGCTCCAACAATAGCTGAAAGGAGTCCCGAGTCCGAGTCCGATCCCTTTAAGAAGCCAGCACTTCCGGAGGCTGTAGGGCTAGGGACACCAGAAGAGGCAGTGTTAGTGGCAGTATCACTTTCATAAGAGAAAGGGGTGCTAAAAAGCTCAACTGGCGAAGCAGCAGCAATGGAGATAAGGGCAAAGACGATGGAGAATTGCATTTTAGTAGTTTTGTGCTTATGATGAAGAAATACAACTGGGAATGCTCACCCTTTATATAGCTGTGTCACGATGATTTTGGTGGTAGACAAAACTCAGTTTTTTAATTTGATGGTACTTGATTGTATTTAAGGTTTTTACCGTCCTTGATGCGTTTTGTATTGCATTTACAGTTCATACAATTTTCTACAGGATACTTCAGAATTCGAAACTTGGCAATGGATAACTCTAATTTTTATTTCTATTTTGAGAACATGTTCCACCAATAAACCAAACCTCTTCTTCCACTTCGAGGATTAAATCTTCAACTCGACATTTCCAGAAGCAAATGATAAAAAAAGGTATCACAGTAAAGCTCATAACAGTTTCGTCGCTAATCAAAGAGTCTATTGCACGCATTTGTTTCCAACTGTCGACTTAAAGTTTTCTGTTTTGACATAAGCATAGTTTACAACCTTATATAATACGCCCAACCCTTGAAACAGAAGTAAACCCTTCAAATCTACTATCTCCTACAGCATAAGCTTTGTTGAGAGACTTTTATTAAGTCAACTTGCAAGGAGGACAGTTTATTTGACATCTCGGAGATGTTCGAAAATTAACCACAAAAAAAAATATAAAATACAATTTACAGAAATCAACCAATCAACTAACCACTCAACCGCCACCTCAGAATGACCACCCCAAAGCAAGTATTTCTTTTCATTCCTAACCTCATTGGCTATGGCCGGGTCTTTCTAGCCATACTCTCTTTTTTCCTTATGGATAATCATCCTCTTTATTTCACTCTTGCTTATTCTATTTCATGCCTTCTAGATGCTCTTGATGGACACGCCGCGCGCGCATTCAATCAGCTGTCACGCTATGGAGCCGTTCTTGACATGGTGACAGATAGATGCACCACCACTGCGCTTTTGTGTTATTTGTGTAAGATTTATCCTCATTACACTGTTCTTTATCAGTTGCTTATTTCTTTGGATTTGGCTTCTCACTACATTCACATGTACGCCACCCTTGTTACGGGAGGCGGAAGCCACAAAAACATTGAAAAAGAGAGTCTGTGGTTATTGAACTTGTATTATACAAATAAAAAGGTTTTGTTTGCGGCGTGTTTTTTCAATGAGCTCTTTTTTTTGGCCTTGTATTTTCACAATTTTGAGGTTTTTGGTCATATTTTCGGGTGGCGCATGGGGCAGGTATTAGCAGTGGCCACTGCGCCTTTGTGGGTCTTCAAGCAGTTTACAAATGTGGTTCAAATGAAGAGAGCCGGGGTGATGTTGGCGGTTTTGGATTGTGAGGAGAGAGATAAGAAGGAGTAAGCAGACTATGATTCTCAAAGCGAACAGTTGGTTAGTATGAAAGTTCTAGGCTATTTGCAGTATCACTTCAATCAGCTTGTCAATAGCTTTAACTTTGTACTGATCAATTGTTCTCAGATCTGATCATTTCACCATAATCAACCAAGTGATGGGAACTTGACTATAAGGAATGATCCAAAAACAGGATTAGAAAGTGAGTATATTTTTGGTTATTTTTATTGTTTTATTCAAGTGTTGATACGCAAACTCCATCCGTTTAACTGATTGATGGTCTCTCAATTGACTCATGTCTCATACAAGCAGTTAAGAAGTAATAGCTCTTCGAACTTGATATCCTGTGGAGGTTATAATAAATATATATCTTAGTAATACATGGAAGTACATAGCACTATATAGAAGCATGATAGTATGCATGTGGTTCCTCAACTTTCTCCTATACTCATTTTACATACGAGAGATAGTTTGTCTGATAAATCACCGGTCTCAGAAACTTTAAATACAGTTTCTAAGCATAAACGATCCCTTCAATTTGAATTGATCATCGCATCTTCCCACAGCTTTCCACGACTTAAAATCTTTCGATCCTCCTGAATCTGTGCAAAAGTAGCAGGAGGGTATTAATACACTCCTTGTCTGATAATCCTTGATAATTCCCATCACTCATCCGAAACTCTTCTAACCCGTACTGAACCCTTGGTTGACAATTAGCAACTGGGAGTACAGCCATATATGGTTTACCCTGGAGACCTTATATGGCATCTTATACCATTTCGGGGGTTGGTTATCTGTATGTCCACGCCTTAGGGAGCGCCGTTCGCCTCAGGAGTGTACATACTCGATCTATAGGCTTTATCAGAATGGCTTTTGTTTTGTAGCCTTGATTTATAACTGTGTTTGTTCTCAAATAATACTTGTTTTCGTTTTGTAAAATGTATAAACTATACTTGAAGCCGTCGAGATAAATGTGCACAGTTTGTGCTAAAATTAGTATACTCATAATCTAAAGAACTCATCAAGAAACGCAAAAAACAACTGGAAATACTACGAACCAACAAATTGTGTCAATTACGAAACGTGTGCACTATATATGAAATCGAAAGTTAAGAGTCGCGATCTAGAAGTTGTCTTCATATATACCAAATGCATACTCAAAAATATAAACTTGAAAACTTGAAAATCTACAATCATGACACTTACTGACTCAGTAAGTCGCCTCACTCACCAATTGCAAAGCCAGTGGTAAGTGAGCCTCCTCTGCCCCCCTTCTTCACCCCCTCCTCCTCTTCCTCTTCCTCTTCCTCCTCTATTCCATTCTCATCCTCGTTCATTCTCACCTCCGGATAGTATTCAAACTCGTGTTTTGATCTATCGATAGCATTTCTGAATATCAGAGGATCATTCTTGATTTTGCTGAGTGCGTATAAACCTCCCAAACGAAGTCCCAAAGTGAGGAATCCGATAATCAAACTGAACCCGGGCGCCACCATAAAGGCACCGAAAGCCAGCCAGTCGTCAATATATATTCCGTTGTATATAATCAACAACTTGCCGCCCTCTTTGGCAGAGTTATAGTATATGCATCCGAACACAAAGACACTGAAGAAGCCTCCCAAGGAGCCAATCACAACCTCCCATCCAGTGAGGAACCAGAACTTGCTCAGGAGCCCGAGAAAGAGAATCGGGATGATGCATGCCGAGATAAGGTCCGCAATGAGGTAAATCTGCAAAACGTCGTCCGCACATTTGAGTCCGATAACCACCGCCGGGATCATGACCAAGACCACTCCTATACGGATATACACCAACGAGAGCCTGTTTCTGAAGATGTCGTTGGATATCGTTGAAACCATCAGGGATTGAAGCAGGTCGAAAGTGCACGTACTGAGACACACTGTGAAGATGAGAATGAGTCCGTTCACCCACTTTGGACATTCGGCGACCAAGAAAAAAAACGCGTTGGTCACACTGTCGTCTCCCTGGCTCATGGCACCGGTCCAGACGGCCAAGATTCCGCAAAAGCCTACTAAAAAAGGGTATATAAAAAGAAGTATCGACGCAATCAGACACCCAATGATGAGGTCTCTGTTGGTTTTCGACGCAAACGTACGCAACCAAAACGCCGAAAGAAAACAGTCATTAGTGATGATGGCCACAGGAAGTATATAAACCAACTTCCATGCGAGTTTGTTCGATTCGAGCATCGGAGCCTTGGGAATGGAGGGATCCAAGTGGGTGTACGCTCCTATGGAGCACGTGCCAATGACGAGAAGAAGCGTAACAAAGGAAGCCTGGATGTTATCTGTGATAAAGCTGACTTTGAATCCTCCAATTGAGGTGTATATTGAAGTGACTACACACTCGATGATGACTGCAGGAACCCCGTTGATGTTTGCTAGGGTTTCTATGGCAAAGTACACGGCAGATAGCTCTCCAATCATAAACAAGAAGAGCGTGAGAATTGTAGCGAGTGAAAGTGCCAAGCCTGTGATACGACCAAACCGTTGGAAACACCATTCCGTGAGAACAAACCCGTGGGGGCATTGGCGCCGAATGACGGGACCAAGGAACGCGAAAAGAAACATCGGGATCGACCCGGAAAGACAGTACACAATGAGGCCTTGAAGGCCAGCGATGTTGGCGATTTGAGTGTATGTGGTAAGAATACCAGCTCCAGTGCCAGGTTAGTAGGGGCGATCATGTGAAGATCATGGGACTGATGATTATTTGGAGTTGGTGATGGATGGTGGGGGGTATTGAAATTTACCATGACATCAATGTGTGAAACAACGGTGATCAAATAGGGATCTGATGATGTTCCAGTGGTGAACAAGAAGTGAATAGATGAGAAAATGAGTTCAAAAGAGCGCAGTTGATCAGATTGGAACTCTAGTCAAAAATGAGTCAACAATTCTGATAAAGTTCATACTAAAGTTCTTGGAACGTTGGATGTGAAGAGAGCTAAGGGAACGGTTTTAGTAGACATACCTGTACACTTATACACAGCATCCACTATCACCCCTCCTGAAAAGTATAAAGGAACAAGTCAATCATGTAACGAGGCAGAAACATCGATGACAGGGCTGGTCAAAGAAAATGACAAAACAAGTCAAAAGAGTCTAGACTGGTAAATGCGAATAAATATAAGAATCAGCACAAACACCTAAAGTGATAGAGAATGCAGCAGTACATATTCCGTCACTCGATATAAGAAGCTCAGAATAGCACCATCGTTTCATCAGATAAATGATATGAATGATAAAGATTATCGCAAGTTGAGCATTTACCTCGACTAAGAAACGACTCGAATTTCAAGCGAACAGTAGAGTATTGGATCGTTGAAATCACAAAAAAAAAAGTAGCAACTATCATACATCAAGTTTAACCACCAAACTAACCAAATAAGCAATTTCTAAATCCCATGAGTGCAGACTGTAACCTCAGTCTGAGCAGACAATGTTCCCCTCGCAAGTATTATCTTGATCGAGTTAACAACGGTGTAATCTCAGCCGAATTTCTTCAGCACCCGCAATTATCTGCAATCCTGGTGAGTAGTAAGATATGTAACGTCTATCGGTGATAACACTTGTAACATTGGTGTTATACATACCTGACGCCAAAAAGTTCAATGCCAATGGCAATGCCTTCTGCGTCTTATTAGCAGCCAAGAACGACAGCTTAGAGTTTTTGCCCCAAAATGCGATTCCTACTCCTGTAACTAGCAACGCCATATACGTCACATAGGTTATAGCATTTCCCGCAGGAACAGTGAGTGGCAGTTTTGTATCCATATTTTCAAAGAGTCTGAAGGATACTATCTGAAGAATAAAAATTTAGGGAATTCGCCTTTTATATATTTCTGACTCATGCGGCTTCCGGGAGTTATGCATCACATCAGCTGGTGAGATGAGCAAATTTTCTGAAAGAATGAGATATATCGATATTGTATGGTTCAGTGTACCATATAACTATAGTTGGCTTTTTGTGCTTTATGGATGGCTTGTTTTTCTTCTCTTTGCCCTCTTTTCGTTTTTTTGTAGGTCAGTAGACTCTGATCTATGCATAGATTGCTATTGGCATGGAGTGAATATTTTCACCACACTTGTATTTGCGACCAACAGAATTTACAGATCGGTTGGGAAGGCTCGCTTCGGTGTCTCGTTGGTCCTCGTGTAGACCACGTCGTTCCTCTCTGGTAGAGATAGGCTCGCGAAGTGTTATTTATCGATGGTGTTCAAGTGTGGTTTTAGGGATCAGACACTTATTTTGTGGGTTCTTTTTTACAGATTTGTCTTTTATGGTGTATTTGACTGTATGTTCTTGGGGATTTTGATTTCGTAGTCTTCGGGGGCGAGATAATCCGAAGGAAGTTCTGTGTGAGATTCTCATAAATAATGCATTCATGTTTGACATTGTCAAGTAGTTCCGCATAATTAAACTGTGTAGCTAATTTCCTCAGTAAACTGATCGATCGATATTACTATGAGACTACCTGGAGATAAACTACATCTCTAGCTAGCGTGGTATAGTATATGATCTGAATGCTCTAGCTGTATATCGGTAGTAATATGAACAAGTAGAACCCTACACTGAAATTCGCAAGTATAGTGTGTAAACAACGCCGTACCTCAATAGTTACCAAGAACAGCTCAAAAACGCCACTAATTATAAAATCCGTAAGCAAAACTCTTTATATCTTGATTCATATAAATCAACAAATCATTTAAATTGAATCAAACAGCTCTAACATTCATCTAATCATTCGTTGGCCGCTTGATCGGCTTCTCTCCTTTCTTCCTAGGATTGAAAAAGAATTTGCCACTTTCATAGTCAAAATTCAGTCCGTACCCCAAAATTCTAGCCCCTAAAACTAACCGCCGGGCATCGTACTTCAAATCGTAAACACTCTGTTCTTTTGTTAGCGCAAAAAAACCTTTTTTCCGTTTATAAGGCTTCCCAGTACTAGTCAAGTATATTTCTGACAGAAGCCACGCCCGTCCAAACCACCGCCATACTCCTCCTACTGCATATCTATACACATTGGGAGATAGAGGCTCTTTTTCTCCTACATATCTCCCCAAAAGTGCATCATAGGATAGATCGATCATTAGGGAAGCAAATACGTTGTGGTCAGGCACTGATGTCACCGAAGATTGTGGGTCTAGCTCGACTTCATACTTGCCTGCAGAGGTTACTAATTTTGTGCTTATAGTCTCCAGGCTGTACCACACAATGCTTTTTTTTCCTGGAACGAAAGCTGCTTGAGCAGGTGAGGCTTTAGCTTGTATGTCTCCAAACAAAATATCGTTCTTTATCATATATGCAGTTCTGCACGGTACCACACCCTTTTTCTTCAATTGTGTAGCGATGCAGAGCTGCGGGTTTTCAAAGCCGAGTCCCAAATAGCCCTCCGGATGCTTATCACTAAAGATACAATTGAAGTACTCCACAGTGACATCATCCTGGGGTGGTACACAGTCCTGGAAATACACTGTGAGAGAGTAAGCAGTTCCATTCAAGCTATTTGGAGCTTTCCCTTCGGTGAGACTCTTTTTGTATTCTAAAGGAAGACAGATTCCCGATTTGGTACAATTTACAGGCAACTCAACTTTCTGTCTGTCTCTCCCCACACGCACCTCAGTGTATAGGCCGCCAGCTTTGTCAAAGTAAACACTTGTCTCCACTCCTTCTATAAGCATAGTCCCTTCTATTCGTCTGTGTAGTAGTGGAAGACGCACGGCGTCCGGGTAGGGTCTGTGGGCTTCACGGGGGAGATCGTGGTACGGAGGCGGTTTGTCCGTATAAGGAGGAGGCTTGATCATTTGGAGTAGTTATTCTGTACGTATGTAATGTTTATTAGGTGGAAGTGTGAAATAATCGAGTAAATCAGGATGCACTAGATTTTTATGATTGGTGGCTAGCGCCGTGCACCATTGAATCGTCACAAGCGTATTCTTAGAATAATAAGGTTGCGTAGTTCCATGAGGTTCTATGATACGCTGAGAATAAAATGAGTCCTTTCTATAGTGTGAATGGATCACACCTTTGACGGCTTGTATATTTTCTTACTTGTAGTGTATTGCTTGGCTATGCACATGCATCCATCACGTCAAAATACCATATACACATATACACAAACGGTATATACACACTTACATATAGACGTTACTGCTTATCTATAGAGTGCGAAAAATTAAAGAGAATTGGAAGCTTATAAATTTTTGAGATCCCGAAATTACTGTAATTACGAGTATTTTGGCAATCTGCATTACGGTGTGGGGCAACCAAGATTGATATGGCAGTCTTTAATTTTGATCCGTAACTTTGGGCCCCCGTCAAAATGGACTCAAAATGGCTTCGCAATGTATTCATGAATATATCAGTGCTTGTCTAAACCCTGTCGACATGAACCTTTTTTGATTTGTAAGTCCCAATCCTATATACTTCAACTCAGTTACAAAAAGACCTAAATCCCGCGGACACGTGACTCACCTTATAGTTATCCTCAATTTTCCGAGCTGTACCCTTAATCATCTCTTCATCATACTAAGGTAAGCGTCTTCTGTAGTCACTGGATGCATAGCGTGTCGGACCTGAGAGACAGATCGTCTTATTCTGAATGGGTCCTTTACTGGCAGCAGCTGCTCTTCATAAATGTTACTTGGCCAAAATGACACTTCTATCTTTATTGTTGAACATAGACAACGTTCCCTGATAGCTGGCTACTTGACTGACTGACTAATAAAGCAAAAAGTGACGCCATTTACTTATTGAAGCGCTTTACTGACTCTGGAAATAACTGCTTGCTGTTAAGAACCTCCTCATGGGTTTTATTTCTTCATCGCCCAGCCTAAAGACTAATCTATCCAAATTCTCTCTCTATTTCCAATTTCTAATAATTTACCATATACAGATACATCACGAAAAAAAAATATGAGTTCTAAAGAGAAAGATTCAAACACTTACATAAATCCACAGCTCAGTTCACCATATGCAAACATTCTCCATATGTAAACATTCTCTTATCATATAGCGCATTCATTTGCACGTCTGTGTGCCCGTAGACAAACTTTCAATTATTTACGCTATGCGTGTACACAAAATATAACAGCCCCATGATGATCCCACTCTTTCCATACGAGGTTCAGCGGGAGGTTGTGAGCCATATGACCCCCTACGATCTATTAGCCACTTGCATTTGCAACAAAATCAAAATTCTGTATATTTTCCTGCGAGTCTATTTCAAAGCTCCGAGGGGGGTTGGCGACGCACACACGCTAAAAACACCCAAGGGAAATATCAAATTTCTTACCAAGAGAGACAAGAACAGAGTATACATCAAAGATTTTTTTTCTGTAGAAGCTCTCGGGCATATTGCGCGCTATATACAATATGCCGAGTTTCATGATGTAGGCCAAGAAATAAAGAGTCTTCACTCGGACGCCGCTCTTCTATTGAGCTCCCTAATAACAGCATGTGTGTACGAAGAGAGTGTAAGGCTAGTCTCTCCCGTTTTAGAGGACCTCACCATACAACTAGACGACCAATTTACATGTTTGGGTGTAGGTTTGAAAAGACTAGAAGTTCACCTGACAGACGAAGTCCGACTTTTGCTCACCCGTAAGGACTTCCCAAATTTAGAAAGATTGGAGCTCTGGGGTATAGCTTCGGTAGAAGCTGCAGATGCAATGCCTAGGCTCAAGTATATGTCGGTGGAGACGGTGCACGAACTAGCATCTAGTCTTTTTGAAACGCTTGGCTCTATAGAGACCTTCAAATATGATAACCAAGGATTTTGCATGGACGAGGCTGTTGAGTTGAAGTTGAATTCTTCTGTAAAGAATGCTATTATACAGGATCTGTCACAACTGCCATTGAATGTGACAGGCCCAAACGTAGAGTCTCTAGAGGTTCGACTAGGTGATGAGCCTGTAGATTTTCTTCTATTTTTAAAAGTGCAAAAATTGAATTTCTCCGCCTGGGGTGCTATACCTCAGCCTGAGTTCAATTGGAAAGGCATAAAATATTTAGAGCTTGAACTTACTAGTCTAGATCACTGGGATTTAAATGAGTGTGTGAATGTCGAATTTTTGAAGTTGAATCTCCGACAGGGATCCTTTCTGCTACCTCATATGTCAAAATTGAAAGTTTTGATTGTCAAGTATTCTAGTGAGCGGTCTATTTTTGAAGGAGTGAGTGCACCAAGTTTAATAAACCTTGACATCTCCAATGCTACTTTAACTAGCTCTTCTCTATCTAGTATTCCCAACCTCACTAAGTTAGCTCTTTCAGAATGCAGAGAATTGACTAGTTCTTCACTCAAAGATTTCACCTTTTTACGTGATCTAAAGTTAGTTGATTGCAATGCGATGAAAGTGAATATAATGGACTTTCCAAGGCTCTTGGAAAATCTTGATATTGCCTCAGAGGTTTTGGACGTTAAGCCAAAAGGTGGTTTTCCGGGATATTTCCAAAGGTTGAAGGATTTCAGGTATACATGGCTCGATCCAACATTCGCGATTCACGCTTCGGTTTCTTGGATTCCTAGTATGCCCAACTTGAAGAGATTGACTTGGAGTATTGGGAAAAACGTTACGTGCGGGATGGATGTCGATTGTGAGGTTCCAATACAGCTTTTATTGGATAGCTATAAGCTTGTTTAAGAGATGATATATATATACGAATTTGTTTACCTGAGGACGAGTTTCGTCTCGTAGGTCTGATTGTGATCAGCAGTTTAGATAATTGTGGAGAGTTTTGGTGCACCTAAAAAAGACTATTTTTATACAATAAACTATTCTCCGACTAAGTGGGACAGTTTTAGGATGCCAAAGCCTTTTTGCAGCTTTATGGCTGTCCAGCATAATCTGCCATGTGGTTACACGAACACAACCTCTATTCTCTCAGCTTGGCGTCTTGGCCAGGACACGTGTGAGGTGTAAGTCAGCCGGAGCACATATGATTACTGGGCCAAATGCTGTAGGCTTTTAGCGTAGGCAAGCTCTTCCTTAGAAGCTAGCAGAAAGAATGAAAGCCTGGTTTTGTTGGCTATCTATAACTAACCTCAATCAGTAGATTGGCTGGGGAACTGATCATCAAAAAAGAGAGTTCTTCCACTAGCAGTGTCCTAAAAAGCATACATTAGTATTTGTAAAAGCTATCACTGATATTTGTACGGCGAAGCGAGGAAGTGACAGAGCTGATTCTTCAAAGATAGGTACGCTGGCTGCCCGCAGGAGACCATGATATCCGGCGTATTAGGTCTAGGCCTTATTCCTACGAGATTGTATTCTCCGTACCTGTCAATCAAGTTGACTAGAATAACCAAAATACTAATTTATGTATTGGTAGAAGCTTTGTTCCAATATACTCAAGGACACACACTAAGAACTAATAATGATAGGTAATCTTGTGATACCTATTTTTTTTGCATCAAAGTAGTAATAGAATACCTGAATGATTACACCCTCAGCAGAACACCCTTCACCAAAACCAGCAAACACATAAAATTCACTCCAACTAAATAGGATTCTGATCAAAAAAAAAAAATAGCTAAAAATTTGCCACACCCTCCCTTCCCTAAAGCGCCCCCCCTCCCACCACCCGCACTCGTCACGTTTCAAATGAAAAATCAATAAAACCACCTACACACCAACTGAAAACCCTATTGTTTTTTCCCATTAAACCCCCAAAACTTCACCATGTCGAGCCCCTCTCTGGCCGTGGAGATCAGCAAGGTCATCCGTCTGCACACGCTTCTCAAACAGCGTCAAGGGCTTCTTGAAGGTCCTAAGAAACCTGATTTTTTTCGCTACAAAAGAGCGGTTCGCGCTCTTCTTTCAGACGAGTATAAAGCAGCCCAGAAGAAGTCGCCCTACTTGCCTCTGATAGCCAATGAGGACCAGGCGCGTGCTTTTTTCATAGAGCTTATCAAAGCACATATGGTTGTACCAGTGAACAAGATCACTGTAGATGAGGCACGTGAAAAGAACCTTCCAGTTGAAAAGGGCTTCCCTAATCTTGTCCCACTTACCAAAGCTGAGCTCACTCCTGATGAATACTATATCTGGGTCCATGACGTTCCTAATCCATATGCAGTTTTGTATGGATTAGCGTTCTTATGTGTAGTTTTCGGGCTTATTCTATTCCCACTTTGGCCATATAAACTTAGATTAGGAGTGTGGTATGTTTCTATGGGCTGTTTGGGGCTTTTGGTTGCATTTTTCGGGATGGCTATTGTTCGATTGATCATGTTCTGTGTTTCGTATCCGATTTTGAGTCCCGGATTTTGGCTCTTTCCGAACCTTTTCGCGGACTGCGGATTTTGGGAGAGTTTTGTGCCTTTATACGGATGGGGAAATGAGGTGGTGGACCCAAAAACTAGAAAACTACAGGAGCGCAAGAAGGAGAAGAAGGAGAGAGAAAGACGCAAGGCGGAGAAAAGAGCATTGGAGGCACAGAAAAATGAGCCGAAAATCGCAGAAATCAAAGAGAAAGTCAAGGAGAAGATTGTCGAGGGAGAGAAGGCGACGGGGAGAAGGGTAGTTTTGGAGGATGTCGAGGAGAATTGAGGAAGAGTATCCATCCATGTCTAGTGGTAGGGGCAGGGGGCGCGTTGCATGATATAAGCAAATAAGTAGGTATATTATACAAATGTACGTATATTATACGAGTATGTGTATATTATACCAATGTATATATATCTAAACGATTGCGAGATTTCTAATAATTTTTGTGAATTTTGTATGATTTGGATTATGGTGTATTGTTGTTGAGTGTACCGGAGATGCAGAGATCATAGAGTGACGGATTACATATTCTACTCTGGCTTCATGATCAGGCTGCCAACAGACACTCTCACCAAAAAAGTCAAAACTGACAGGTTTGTCATCCACTGCCTCATTTACGGTTGAACCTTTTTGCGATCTGCATGCATGTTCTATCAATTGCTCAAACTCCCCATACCCAATCGTGATTGGAATTTGAGGACGGATGGGCAAATTTTGAGAGGAGGGATAAAAATGAATGGAGAATGTGGAAAGGCTAAACTGCAGGTATTGACCCAAAATGGTAATACACTGTATCAGGTCGAATAGAAGTAGCAGCACTGTGGGTTGGTGATATTTGTGAACGAACGGGTAAGGCATAGACTGCACATAACTTCAATAATGCGTATACGAGCTCTATTAGCTTCACAGTCTCCACTTGTTTCATGGTTCACCACCCAGAAACGGCTTTCTTCGGTTTTCGCCGTTCCTTGAGTTGAGTGAGAGTAGACCTGAATCGAGGGTGTGTACGTAGATAGGTCCATCAAGCGAATTGTGGTGAATTAATGGATGATAAACCAAAGCAAACATGCATTCCCTCGCTTCGACCGTCAATTGATGTCTATTAAAATCTACAGAAAAACCATAACCCATAATTTTAACGCCATCCCCCAAAGATTTATAATTATATGAACACAAAATAACAAATAAGCACTCCGTGGTGCTCATATGAACAACCAACAAATGAATATAAAGGGTGAATACACCACAGGATCAGAAACTTCTGGTGCGGAGTATTTGAGGAAACGCGGTGACGTAAGGAAGCAAGGAACAAGATAAATCGGCGAGTATCAAGTATCACGGCAGCGCGAAAAACTTATCGCGTAACTATAAACAAGTAAACAAGTATGCATGTAAATATGTATAAACGCGAAAGGCAAACGCGATGAGTAACGTGAAGATGTAATGTGAAAACAAGAAACGCTCCTTTCCTCACTCTAACAAAAAATCAAACCCCAACTCCATTCCCAAATCCATCCCCACAGATCCCTCACCTGCCCCTCCCGCCCCCCCGCTCACACTCCCCGCTCCGTTGTCCTCCTCCTTCACCCCCTCTCCCCTCCTCACAGCCCCCTCACACCCATCCAAGTGGTCCAACCAAACATCGTTGTTCTGGAAAAACCCCATGCACCCCCCACAGCGCCCCGCAACATTGCTGCGCTCGTTAGGCTTTGTTCCCGCAGGGTATATGAAATGGATTGCTTTGAGATGTGTTTTGTACGTGTCTCTTCTGCTGAATCCCCCCAGAGGATGGCACTTGGCCCCCACATAGGCTCTACGGCCCGATCCGGACACATTTCCGGCCCGGAAAAACGGACAAATAAATTGCTTGAATTCTGCATGTCTGCGCACGTGCCGCAGAAGGTATCCCTTGACTTTGAAGGTAGCAGGACACGAAGAACACGCAAAGACGCCAGGGTTCTTGGGCAGCCCAGCCAACTTGGACTTGGTCATCATCAGCCCGTTCAGATACGTGATCGTCTTGCTTTTTTTCTGGAGCTTGTTAGAGGCCGCAAACAGCACGTGCACCTGCGAGTTCGATGCCCTGGGCTGCAGAACGGGAGCAGAAAAGTCCATCACCGATTCCTTGAATGGCACAATCTTTGGCGCAGATGATTTTGTAGGAGAGATGACATGATGCTCTACACTTGGGCTTGTTTCAGCCGGTGCGGTGCCCAATGCAAGAGTCTTTCTGCGTTTCAGCATACTCAGTCTACGAGCCTGTTTTGGCATCACAAAAAACAGAGACTCTGTTGGTATTTCAGGTAGAGGCTCTGGAATCGGCGGACCAAGTTGTGTGGGGCTTAGTGGTGCCGGTTCATTGTGTGTTTGTAACAGAGCTGCATCAGCCATTACGTCAGCACCGCCCAAACTAGTATTATTATTAGGAGTAAAATTGAATCCGTTGAAGCTCCAGTCGTGTACCAAATCAGGTACTCCAAATGCATCGAATGAAAATTGGACATCATCTATAGCACAAGCTATAGGGCCATTTTTATTTTTTATAGGTATGAAATGGGTGTGTTTCGATTCGGGAAAAAGTGGTGTGTGGGTGTCATCAGTTGGTAATGTACGGATGTTCATTTTTTGAGTTTCAGCCTCAAGATCATAATATTCTTCATCTTCATAGATAGACACAAGACCAGGGGAAGCACGACGACGACGCAACTTTTTCGTTCTCTTATTGTGGGAGAAGTCACGAGAAAGATCGAGCACCACAGGACGCTCTGCTTCGGCGTCGTAGGCGCTTTGGGCTTCAAGCATGTTGATCTGCTCGGCTGAATTGATAAGATATATATATGCAGCGGGGGCGGGTAACGCGCTGTGGATTACGCGTGTGCATGCAGCAGCATAATGTGGGTGTGGCGCTTGATGCAGGGAGGCGCGTCAAAGCACAGGTGGAAAAATACGAGGACAACTCGAGGATCGCTGTCACAGAATACATGCGTTTACACGCACGCACACAAAACATGAATTTATGAATTTGATCGCATAAATCTAGCTCTGTGGAGTGTCTCGGATATACGTCTGCATACACTTGCTTGAGTTATTTATTTTTGCACTTGTCTTTCTTTTCCTGTTTCTTTTGTTTGCAATTGAGTTCATCGGAGTTGCCAGGTTTGGTACCTTCAAACCTACCACCTAAAGTGTATATTATGTACCTTAAAAAAATTACACAATAGCCTTATCAAATTTCATGATAGCAACAGGTGTCTTGGTGGTATTCTCGAGCCCAACTGACCATGGCTGTAGCCACTTGTAGATACGTCCAGAATATACGTTAACGTAATCTGTCAAATGCTAGACACGTCAATGTGAAGCCACACGTGTCTTGATAAGGTTGTTTAGATATCTCCGTAATCTTCTATATATTTTCCCTGATCTGGAGAGCAGAGCCCAATAGTTAGTCCAACGATCTAGTTACGTCCTATCGTGGAATCGCATTGGCATGCACACAAGACTCGCCATTTATGGTCACAATATTTACCTATGGGGTACAGTAGCAATTCTTGTTATCTAGCCTATGAAACTACCAAACAACATTTATAGACGTGGACAAGTCTCTTCTTATTTAGTTAGTTCATTAGCAACAAATCTCTCATCATCATTAACCACACCTACCGGGATGCCACCTCAGAATTTCTCTCCTCACTAAGACTCTCCAGTTTTATTAGCTTCAAAAGGTTTGACTTTTAGCCCTCGTCTATCGACATGTACTCGCTCTGCTCAAGCTATGTAGAATTTGCTTAATTTCCAGCTCTCCCACTCTATTCCCTTCACTCGTCCAAAGCAGTTATAAACCTGCGTAATTGAAGCTCTCTGAAATGCAGATTTACAACCAAACTCAGTCATATCATCTCATTGGCCTTTGCTAAAAGTCCTTGATGACCGATTACGTAATGTAGAATTACATAAGCAAATTTTATTATGAAAAAACTTTAGACACCATTCATACACCATCAGTTATCTCCGTCCATAGATATCTCAGAACACCAGGAACAACTTCAAATTACGCAGCTCAGGTCGCTCTTGAAAATGATACTAAACACAAGTCCTAAGGACCAAGCTTCAAAGAATAAAGATGAAAACCCAAGCCTACTTCAACTCTACAGTAGACAACTCCTTGTGCCCGAATTTTCGCCTGTAGACTCTCCTATTGCCACACAACAACAGATCCAAAACCTGCGTGTCCTAGTCATCGGGGCGGGCGGTTTAGGTCTGCCTGCACTATTATACTTAGCATCTGCAGGGGTGGGTCATATAGGTATAGCTGATGGAGATTGTGTAGAGGCCTCAAATTTGCACCGCCAAGTAGTCCATTCTGCCACAAAAGTTGGTCTGTCGAAAGCTGAAAGTGCTAAGTCTCTTCTCTCGTTGCTCCGCCCGGATGTCAAAGTAGTCACCCATACCGATTATCTTAGTAATACAAACGCATTTGACATACTTTCAGGGTACGATCTTGTGCTAGACTGTACTGACAATCCACTGCTGCGGTATCTCATTAGCGATGTATGTGTAGAGCTAGGAATTACCCTAGTTTCAGGCTCTGGAGTTCGTAGTGATGGCCAACTTTGTGTATTAAATAACAACAAAACAGGACCGTGTTACCGGTGCTTCTTTCCTACACCCCCCTCTTCGTTCCAGCTGTGTTCAGATGGGGGGGTGATAGGGGCGTGTATAGGAGTGGTAGGTACGATGATGGCGGTGGAAGCGCTTAAGGTTCTTAGTGGAAATTACACAAAAGAGTTCCGGCCTTTTCTTCTGTGCTATGCAGGGTACCCAGACAGCTCAGGGCAACAGCTTAGGACCTTCAAAATGCGAGGCCGGCGGCCGGACTGTGCCTCTTGTAGTGATAAAAAGATATATACCAAGAACTACATAGAACAGCACGATTACCTGGTGTACTGCACAGGGCCTATTTATGACGTTGTAGATGAAAACGAAAGTGTCAGCCCTTCTGTAGCCAAGCTGAGTCTCGAGAAAGGCAAGGGGGTGTTGGTCGACGTCCGACCAGAAGTGCACTTTCGGGTCGCCTCTTTGCCAGGGAGCATTAATGTTTCCCTCGCGAATATCCAGAGAGGGAAAAAGTTAGAGATTTTCGAGCAGGAGGGTCCTTTCTATGTGATATGCAGAAGGGGGAATGACCTGCGGCTTGCAGTGCGAGCCTTGAAGGATGGTTGGGGCCTTCCGAGAGGCTCTGAGGCGGGGAGTGGAAAGCCCAGTGTTTATAATGTATTGGGGGGCTTGGAAAAGTGGGAGGGGTTTGAGAAGTACTGAGGGGGGGTCGAAGTTTGATTGGTGTGAAAATAGAGGCTGCGAATAGTTATGTGGTGCTTTCCCTGAGTTTGTAGAGTTTACATTGACAGAGTTACGGTCACGTATGTTAGGTGGGGCAGGTGAGTGTTATGGAGTTTTTACAAACTACGTATTTTGATAACAACTGTTGTTTTTAGTGAAATATAGAACATATTGGGCTATTCTCTCTCACTGCAAAGTGTTTCCTGGAGATTGTCTATCACACTTGTAAGTGTGTCGAGTAGGTGTATATATGAATTGAACTTTATTAGCGTCAGGGGGGGCAAATTCCATGTTAGCATGAATTCAAAGTGTAAGTTCATATGGCCAGTTTAAGTCCTACCCCGCCATCGCACCACCTTTCGTCATTAAATCGATTTATATGTAAGCAACTATACAACTAAACGAAGCAACCAAAAATGCTTCGACCAGGTAGATGGATCGCTCGGTCAAAATCAGCCCCCAGTAACATATCCGTTTTCCAAAGAGCGTGTAGCCCTATGGTTTGATGCTCGCTTTGTCTCAAGTGATCATCAAACAGTCTAAGATATTAATCCTAGATTAGTTGAATTTCATCTATAAGAGAGTACATGTTCTGTCACTGCATATGTTCTCGCTTAGTTTTATTGATCAAAAATATGCCCAGATACGGTTGGCCATTTTGTATCCTCGAAGTTATACTTTTATAGATCACTGAAAACCCAAAATAAACAGCACACCCTAAAATCATAAAGACAAAAACACATCACTCAGGATGTTTCCCAATATGGACAAGCACTTATCAATAGCAAATGATGTATATGTCCCTCGTAAAAGTTACTCGGCTAATTTGACTCCACAGGCGTCGTACAGACGTGTACGTAGTTTCTATGAGGTAACCATTGTGCTCAACCTGAGCACGATTCAGCTATGCTCAAAGGGTCTTATCCTAGTTCATCTACAATCAGGGTTTCCTATCTATTGTTTGATATGAGACGGACAAGCAGTAAGATACAGCAATGCACAGATCGGAAATATCTCATCTTATTCGAGTTCATGTTTACCCCGGGCTACACGCACTTCACATAGATCTGGCCATTTGACCGGTTAGACGAGATTTACCATTTTTCCGGACTTAATTGGTCAATAACCTCATAGATGCAACACAACCACTGAGTAAAAGGGTTAGTCTTGAAAAACATTGCAAATGAATCACGGCTTGAAATTTGTCACACCGTTAAGATTTGCACACCATACTGTGTGTCAATTGATAATGCACATTGTTCTGTTCCTCCTGGATTGAGTAGATTTCGTACGGCATCAGTTCGTTACAAATGCATGTGATGACTCAAAAAGGATGTGCAGCAGACTGCGGGTGCATTGCATATGCAATGATTTGCATGGACCTGCATCGTTTTTAATTTTCCGCAAAATCATGCGGAAAAACTGGTGAAATGAGTGGAATTTTCGATTGATGGGCTTTGTCTGATCATCCAAATCAGCTGGTGACATGCTTTGTGGTAGATCCCAGTAGTTTTGAGTAATTGTGCTAAGCCCCTATCCAATTTTTTGCAACTCCGTCTATCACGAAAATCGATGCATACTCTAAATTGAATCATTTTCTTTTATGTAACAGCATTTCATAGGATCTGCGCCCGCAACACATTGATATCAATAGATAGACTAGATCCTATTAGGCAATTCTCCGTTGCCTCTCGCTAGAAACATTGACAGCTGGATCTGCATAATGTGAGATACGGTTGTCTGTGCGCCACACATATAGGTCTACATGGACTTGACGGTGTATACTGTATTTCAGATCTTGTTGAAGAGCTCTCAAGTTCAGGAAAATCACTGCAAAGTGTATATGTTGCTTTAAAGTTCGTGATCTATTGGCATTCTTGGCATCTTTACAATACTCCTCCGCGGAACCGCGGCAGCTAGACCTCCCGGCACTACACTTGAGCTGGTCAGGTCATAGTTGGTGAGAAAAATTTCCGCCTCTTCGATAGACAATGGCATTCTCTATTTTTTTTTCGATTTCGACTCTTCTTCAACTCTCTTGCCAAGTGTGAACGGAAGTATTTGCAAAAAGATGTGCCTTTCTATTTAGCCTCGCAGACCGTGCAGGGCCGATAATTCTCCAGCCGAAAACTGTTCCTGGCTCTTTTGAGGTTCCTCATTGTACGGCAATGCACCAATGCATTGGTTTGCACTATTGTGGGGTTTCCTTTGTGTGATCTAGTCAGATGGTTGGCTATCAACAGCTTAGTGCACTGCACGGATACCGGTACCTCACATGAGCACGCAATTCATAATGAGGCTTTCTTCATTGGTATGCTCAAACGACAAGTACAACTCTGGCGGTGCCGTTTTCTGATTTAGTATAACTCCAAATGACAATTGATTAGGGAATTTGAAGGTTCGAACTTATCGATGTATCTTATACGATGGCTGTTATAATGTAGTGTACCTCAAGATCACTTTGTTATCTTTTTCTATCGACTTCTGACTTCCTTTCTGAATTCCTATAACATTGCATAGCACATGAGTGAAGTTCAAAAGCCACGTATGCTGTTATCCCTGCATAATCCGACACGCCAATCCGCTCGTTCACCTCTTGCGGCTGAGTTTGGTTCTTTTGGAGGTGCCTTGTCTGGTGCATGATCTATTGTGTGGGGTAGCACCAAACCAAGAAATCCGTATATCAGCTTTCGAAATCACATCACTTTGGATTGGGGATTGGGATCCCTTGTGAATATCGTCCACCTTTAGTATCGTCCATTTTTAGTGAGTTGAATGTCAAAATCTGTTCTTTTCACTTTTGAAGAATTAGCAAATTCTCAATTTTCTGGGGAATTTTGTTAATATTTGCTGAGAATTCTCGCCATTTTCATAACCATTTTACTTGAACTGGTTTCTTCATTGATTCTGAATGATTACTGTTAACATGAAATTGCCTCCTCTCTGACCTTCTGTGAATATCTTATGACAAAACTTTCTTTGGATTAGATCCCAAGGTGCTTACATTAATGCCCGTCTTCCTTGCTTTTGAAAGAATTCACTGGCCTATTGCTTTTGCTTGTGAGTTTGCAAGCTGAAAGTTTGCTTTTCCAAGTCTTTATATTAGTGTTGCATCAGCCCAGTGAAAATTGTTATGAATGGCCAAGTGGGGTTACTTACAAAGCACGTACAGAGTAACGGCCAACACTTTGCGAGACTTCCAAGAAACGTCCTCACTAATAAGGGATCTTGGTTATGTTTTGCGAGTTAAATGACCCGCTGAATTCAAGTTACCGGCTTGTATCATCTTATCTATCATCACCAATATGAGAATCAAGTACACCAACGAAGAGAAGCAAGGCATTCTAAGTTTCAACGACAAATAAAGCGGTACTTAGCGGGAGTGTGGTTGGTTCAGCTGACTGATGTGCCTGTGGCTCTACATTAGGAAATCAAACTACATGAAAACAAAGCAAATCAATCAATAGACGTTCCATGTGTTTCAATCTTTATACAATTTGCAATACTGTGCTTCGTAATGCACCTAAACGCAAAAATTGGTTCCCGCTCAAGTTGCCTCCTTAATACTGTCAAGGCCTAATGGATGCATTCACACATAGTGGATCTCGCCCATATTACAAGTCACACTGTCAATGAATAATGCTAAACGAAGCTTTGCTATTTGAAGTTAAGTATTCCCAACTAATGTATGTACAACGGCACATCGTTGTAAGAGTGATATCGCATCAATCATGCGCCGCCCTACTGGTGCGGCTTACCTGTCTCTTGTTCCAAATGACGATGAGCCTGCCCGTCGCCACCTTAAGCTATCACATCATTCAGTTAGTCTGATGATCCGTTTTTCATGACTTGACCAACTTTTTATCGTTATCAGGTCAATCAAATGATTTATCTGCGCACATTTTCCATCGATAGTAATACACTCAAGTAAGACTTGATCACTTCTTGACATGCCCAAGTGAGCAATTCCAGTAAAACGATGACTCGTTCCGCCCAATAACCTACAATATCTCTGTTCGTTAATTTATATAAGACTAAACTAGCAACACAAGAATTCATAGCTCAATGAATCACTTGTTAAGCTAATTGGATAATTCTGAAATTACAAAGGATCATCCCATCCGAACAACCCCCGCATCAATCAACAACTTCACCTTCTTATAAACCCCTGGGTTCTTCATGTGCTCATTCAAAGCCCCTGGATCACTACTCGCCTGTTGCAAGATATTCTGCATAACAGGATCCAGCAAAACCTCCTGAACTTCTGGATCTCTGGACAAACGCTCTCTTGTTTGGTCTTGAGTTTCTCCCTCCAAAGGTGCAAATCTTTGAGCAGTTGCCTTGCTCTCCAATTGGGCAATCTCGTACGCACTCTTTCCTCCGTTGAACTCGGCATCAATTTTCTTGGCAGCTTCAAGGGTATCCAAACATGGCTTGAACTCCTTCATGGTCAATTGAGCCAGAGCCTTACGAATATAAGCCTTGACAAAATGCTCATCCTTTTCGATAGCCATATTGCAATCCTTCACAGCCTCAGGGAAGGACATGAGCTTGATGTAGGCTGCAGCTCTATTCAGATATCCTCTGGCATCATTAGGAGCTCTCTTAATCATTTCAGTGTAAGACTTCACCGCATTTGGCCAGTCCCCTTTGGTGAAATAAGCTCCTCCTTCCACACGGGCTTCCTCGGCTTTCTCTGGGTTTACGTAAGCCTCGCTTTCCTTCTTCTTGAGAAGTTTCTCAGCATTTCTCAACTTAGTCAACACGTCACCGGTTCTGTGTTCGGTGAGAGACTTGTCAAAATACGCGACTGCATTCTTCAAGTCCTCCTTCTTCTGGTATGCAGAGCCAATTCTCGCAAAAGACTTGGCAATGAGCTTGTAGTCGGCTCTCATTTCACGCCCTTTTTCAACAGCATCTTCACATGTGGCAATACAGGCGTCATAGTCCTTCTTTTCGAATTCCGCAGCCGCACGATTGTTGAGATATGTGATATCTGGGTGTGTTGAGAAGGCCTTGTTGTAGAGTTCGATAGCCTCATCGAATTTGTGTTGTTTATAGAGAACGTTTGCTTGAGCCTTTAACCTGTCCGCTTCTTCTTTTTCAGAGGCAACAGTTGGTTCTTTTGGATCAACATCCATTGGAGTTGGTTCGGATGGTTTTGGTGTAGGCTTTACTTTCGCGGCTGGCTCAGGTTTTGGAGTTGGCTCAGACTTTGAAGCAGGCTCCGACGCTGCTCCTCCGGCTGCCAGATCCAAGTCAATCCCCAAAATCACCCCCATCGCATCCATCATCCGCTTGTCCCCTAACATCTCCTGAGGGTTCTGCATCACCTGGGGGTTGGTAATTTTGCGAACAAACTCAGGGTCTTCCATATACTTTGCCGTCTTTGGATGAGCTCTGAGCTTATTCACCAATTGAGGGTCTGAGAAAGGCAGGCCACCCGAGAACGGAGATGGTTTGCTCTTCAATCCCTTGGCTTGCTCCAAGCCTTCCTTACCGGCTTTGTTTTGGGGATCAAGACTGAGACATTTTTCGTAGGCTCCAACAGCATCATCGGCATCGCCCAACCCAACGTATGCCGCGCCCAACCGCGAGTACCCTTTGGCCCACTCAGGCTTGATGCCCACACATTTTTTGGCATCCTCAAGAGCCTGGGCGTACTCACGGGACGAGGCGTAGGCAGCAGACCGGTTCAGGTAGAGCACATGGTTAGAAGGCGCAAGCTCAATTGCCTGGGAGAACAAGTCAATGGCCTTAGGATAGTCTTTGGCAGAAAACGCAGCATTTCCAAGGGTTTTGAGCTCGTCAGCAGTGGGCATTATGGTTGTTTGATTGTAGAGATTTTGTGGGGATTTTTGGGGTTTTATATTTATTTTATTTTAGTGCATGGAATTTTCTAGTAGGTGCTTCACTACGAACAGTTCAACTAATACGAGCAAAACGAGTATTAGTTTGATTCTGTCAGTTGGTCTACGCTAAATAATGGTGGTGAGTGAGTGGAGCTCAGAGCAGACTCCTATTACTGAGTTCTGTGTGAGTTAGTGGAGGTAGCTAATGCAGATTCTGATAATTTATTCAAGTTAGAGGGAAAGTCATAAACTAGCAGTAACAACTACACAACCAACTACTTTCCGATACGTAAGCCATGATTGATATGGCGAGAGCAGCGAGGGCCGAGGGCATGTGACACAGCGGTGAAGTTCGTAGATAAGCTGCCAGTATGAGCGTAGCGAGCACTAGTACTTATTATTAGTACACCCACGCTTGTGTAAATTTGATTGCTGTATATACTACAAATTAATCATCATATATACTCTGTTCGTTTGTTCGCTTTGTGAGTTTCATTTTCGTGGTTTCCAATTCATTTAGTCAGTCCGTTTACTTCGGCGTAGCTATGGTTTCATCAGGAAGGAATGATCTCCTGCCAATCGAGTCAGGAAGCTGGAGCGCCGGACATGAAGAATGTTAGCCTGTTTTGGCCCACAAAAAGTATCTCCATCTATAACTGATAGAGCTCTAAATATCCTCCCCTATCTCTTAAGGTTCCGTTTCCTCAGCCAACTCCTTTTCCTGTATAGAAACCATGCTGTGATGATGATCTACAATCAGTTAAACACTCTATTGAACAATACATATCACTTTCCTGTGGCTCTTGCCTACCCCCTGCTCTCCGAGATAGCACCATATAAACAAGAAGCTAAAGAGGACGCAATAATAAGCTTAGTCTCCGCCAGGAGCCCCTTCTTGCCTTCTCTCACTACTTTCCCTTTAGCCTCCTCACCGCTTATTGTTTTTTCGATCCTGCTGATTTTTTTCTCCAACTCGTGAAATTCCTCTTCTCTGAAGCTAGACTCGAAACTTGTATCAGGTGTCAAATAACCCGCTTCTTCCTCCGCTTCCAGCTCCTCGGTATCACTGACCTGTTTGATCACTCTTCTAACCTTCAACCTTCTGGAACTCCTTTCTGGTTTTGATATCTTTTTTTTTTCTTTGTTGATTTGTATAGAAATTTCCTTTTGTCTCTTTGCACTTCTAGGAACGTCATCAATGAGAAATCTCTTCTTGGGTAGATTAAAGCGTCTTATAGGTGACCTCTCAGGGGAGCTCCCCGAATAGTCGCTGTGTACCTTGACTGGCTGGAGCGGCTCCTGTGCTGTTCTGATCTGAGAAATGGGTGTAGTGGGTGTAGTTGGTTCAGGCATGAGTAGAAAGCTTAGTAACTGGAAAAGGATCTATACTGACTGTTTATATATCATTTTGAGAAGTACAAAAGCACATGCATCGTTAAGTTTGCTCACTTAAGTGCAGCTGTCAAGATGCGAGTCGCTTTACGTAAACTTGTTGAGCCGGTAAATCGGGGGTCTATTTATTCAAGAAATTCCAGTTGCAGTAGCATAGCATTATTGAGCTTGCGGGTAGTCATAGGTCGAGTTTGTGTATAGTTCTCTAACTCGCGGTTATGCACCTTTTCACCAGTTGAGGCGTTGGCTGTTCACCGCTGCAGTTTAAGGACGTCACTAATTGAGCTGTCAAATGAGGTGCATCGAGTGGCTTTTGTTTAAGAATATTAAGGGGTGCTCTATAATTTACGTTTGCTGACAGCAATCGGCAGAGTTCGCATTGATTGATTTGATGATAGATATAGTAGATGCTGATCTACGGCGACTACAAACTAGATGTACCAACTCCTCCATAGAAAAGAACGACCACAGAAGAAAAAAGGAAACCAGCAATACTATAGATCGTATGTTCAATTGTATACGCATCGTACAGAGTAATCTTATCTCCTTAATTCGTGCATGCTTGCATGCTTATATGACAGGTCTAGCTTTTTCTCCATTAGTCTTTGAGGTTGTTCTATTTCAGTTGTGAGTATGGAATTGGCTGTTTCAAGTTGTTTGACTCGGTTACTACACACGTTTTTTTTGAAGCTTTGCTGATCTCCCTGAGACATCTAAAACTTTCAAAAGTAGGTGTACGCAAATCATATGGAAAACTAGTCACATGATTTCATCGGAGATTCTCCCTTCGAGAGAGAATTTGAGGACGAGCCAGCTCAGATGTTTCCGGCTAAATGAGCTTGGTTTTGACTAGATCTTAGAGGAAATACATCTCCCTCATTCCTGATTAAATGCAATCGATCTTTTGTGTAACTCCTGGCTGTACTCCATACACACAAAACAATCCTAAATACCTCGCACGCTATATGTGATTCTTTAGTTCCACCCAAGGTAAGTCTTCATTCCACTTAAAGGTTCCTTACGCCTCACTAATTTGGACTTAAAGGACTCAACCGATAAAGTGTAACGGAACTGTGATCGTAGAGAAAATATTCTTTGTGACGCTGAAATTTACTCAGCGATGGAGTGCAGTGCCTTCGGATGGCTGATGAATATGAATGTATATATATACAAATGTTAGAAAATGGTAACTGTACTTCATCTCATTGAGAACATTATACTGTACACCAATAATAATAATAGTAAAGCCTTGGTATCTAGGTAAGTTCTTAGTTGATATAGATCCAACTCCAAGTTGCTTAATCACCCCTTCTCCCCCCATCCTCATTTCCTACTACCCCTCCTGCACCCCTTTCCCCCGCCACCTTCTCATCCCACTCAGCCTTCTTGTCTGCATCCTCCTTTGTCCCCGACTTTCCCATCTTCACAAACAAAGCACAGAAAACTCCCAAAGCCGAAACTCCAATCGCGAAGTAGTACGCGTACCGAAAACTAAGAAACAACTGAGTAACCTGGCCAGCATCAGAGAAGTCGATTCCCGTAGCAAACCCTTTAAATTGCTGAGTCACTATAGTGCTGCTCAAGCTCAAGCCTAACGCCGCCAGAAGCTGGACGACTGTTTGGAAGATACCCTGCGCTGTCGACTGGAGCTCTCCCGGCACAGAATTCACGGTTGCCATATTTGCGATGTTAAACATGAAGTCTGAGCCCATCACAGAAAAGCAGTGTGCTTCGAGCTGACCACGCCAGTAGCTCTGATGTTGCGGCATGGTAGCCCAGAGAAGCGATGAAGCCAAAAACAGCAACATTGAAAAGACAAGGATAAAATGACCCGGGACTCTGTGGAGAATGAGAGCTGCAACGATATTTACGAAGAACGCAAAGATAGGCATCGCTATGAAACAGGCTGTGGTGTGGAGCAGCAGGTAGTTTAGCACTTGCTCGTAGTAGAGCATAGGAAAGTATAAAATGACTCCCTGAAAAGCCATCCATCCTACCAAAACCGAAGCCATTGCAAACAGGAAAGTTTTGTTTTTCCAGATAAACATTGGCATGAGTGGGCTTTTAGGGACGTATGATTCATAGAGAACAAACGCAATAAGAAGCACTCCACCAACCACCATTGTAGCTATGATATAAGAAGTCTTCCAGCCGCGCACTGGAACTCCACTTTGAGATAGCGCAAACAAAACTAGCACAAGAGCAGCCATGGAAAGTAGAGCTCCGAAGTAGTCTAGTTTCTTAAGCTCAGACACCGTTTCTCTACCAATTTTCTTTTCCTCCTTGGGAAGTACAAAAAAGGCTGAAACGGTTAAGACGCCGTACACTATAGTCAAGAAAAAGTGCGACGCTCTCCAGCTTAAGTACTCAACACAGATGCCTCCAGCAACCATTCCAAGAGTTGCACCCAAGGGGGCCCCAGCAGCGTAACAAGCCATAACTCTGTTCTTTCTGACGGACACAGGATACAACAGGCCAATGATTCCGCCACTGGCTGGTACACAGAAGGCGATGCTAGCGCCCATGAGAGCACGCAAAACAACCACACCAACAAACGTATTCATGAACCCACCAATGAGGGAAAAGACCAGAAACGCTAGATAACCACCGATGGCACACACTCTGCGGCCAACGGTGTCACCTATGCGGCCAGCAAGAAGAAGAAGAGCGCCGTTTGCAACACTGATAGACAGAAGACTCCACGTGAGTTTACCACCGCTTACTCCAAAGTGCTTCAGAAGAGCAGTGATGGATATAAGAAACAGACCAACACAAATCAGAGTGCACGCGACGGCAAAGGTGAGGGTGAGAACACAAGCAGCTTCGTGCCAATTGTTTTTGAACGCTTTGGGGCGCGAATTGTCAACGCCAGAAACTTTGCTTTCAATGTCAGACATTTTAGTTGGTAGTGTATGATACTGAGTAAAGTGTAGGTCTTTTATATAGTTCTGGCTCGGAAATAAGCTGTATGGTTTGTAATACTATCTGTCCTCGGATGAACCGAATTGCATGAATCGTATTTTAAGAGACAATTGAAGAAAGAAGCTTTCTTTGGGAGATTCAAATGCTTGTGGGTAAAGGTTAGTCAATATCCTATTGAGTGACACCAATGAATCAGTTCAATCTTTTGAGTATAGAAGCTAGAAGACTACAAATTACTTAATTCATATTTCAGACTCACATACTTAGGCGTATCCGGAGATGCTTCCAAGCTGACTAAGTCTAAATTGCTTGTGTCAGTTGGTGCTTAGGAAGTTGTGTATGGAGAAGTGATGGACTGGCTGAAAAAAAGCATATAATATACTTATGAATCAAGCATGTGAAGAGGCTCAAAATTATCCAGTTTCGTGTCCGCAATGTGTGACTCTCTAGGCCTCCCACTGAAGTCCTTCCTGGCTCCTGGCCTGCATATGAGCCCTTACTAATCACCTTAGTAAGACAGAAGTAAAAGTGGATGTGATTAGTAAGGGCTCATATGCAAGCCGCCTGGTGCATGATGTAGGAGGAACGAAACTATAATTCGAGAATCAAGATATCCTTTAGATTGGAATCACTAGGAATTTCCGGCTACTCGTATAAAAGCTGGTTGTGATATGACCTGTTGAAACTTGATAAGTGAAATAAATATACCCTAGCTTTAACTCTGGAGGGAAGATCATTACAAAAAGGCTAGGTAAGTAAAAATGTAATCGCATCTACTTTTGTTGTTGTACAGGGGTTCATATGTACCAGTCTAGTGTATTTGACTAACAATTTGCGACAAGAGTAGAAGTAGAGGGATATAAACAAATATAAATGTACAAAGAGTTTCCAATCATTCGAGCCACCGCATTGCCGCTTTCTGGTTTCAGACCATCTTTATGAACCCTTTGTCAATCCTCTTTCATGCAATCTGCATTCCTCAGCTCAACATTTACGAGTTTGATAGGGGCTCGAAAATGAAAACAATTGAGACCTTTGAAGCTCAAAATGAGAAGCCATCTGAAGGTATTTCAATAGTTGCCCATTTATATGTGTGGAAGCTAATAACTTTGTTAACAGAAGAATATCCCTATATGGAGCTCTGACACCCTCTCAGCTTGGAAGCACGCTTTGATTGATCACTCTTAGAAATTCAGAAGAGCTCCTGAAATCTTGATTCGATTATGAATCTCATTGCTTGCAAAAGCCTTGGTAGAATCGAATTTCGATATACCCCAATTACAAGTCTAAATCAATTGTGGAGCCTCGAGTATTACTCAACAATCCAAAGAGCTTGAGAACCTTCAGGGAACCAAAAAATGGGTGATGTTCTTTTTTGGTGTGTTGAATGATGAATTGGGTATGTCTACAAACATGGGAGCGGAGATTGTGATCCAGGAGGAGATAACAGCCGCTGGAAATAGAGCACAAAGGAGATATTTGAAAGGAGATAGAGCTCCGAGCAGGATGGTCTATGGTGTCTTGAGTTTCATTTTCGGTAACGATCTCAGCATCGGTAGTTTGCAGTGAGTATAAGCCGCAGCCTTTTAGAGAGCGGTCGAATCAACACGTAAAAGTTAAGTATACATGCCGATACGATGCAGGTCCGATGTTTGTGAATCACCCTCAGTGACAGTGAATCTAAAGCATGGTAAGGCACTTGCCTCATAGGGTAGATTGTTCGGTTCGTACAACCTACGCTGACGGTCTTCACTATGGTTGTCATTTCTGCAGTATACGTCTCACCGAACTTAATGCTTTCTCCTGGTCTACACAACTTCTTCTAACGCAAGGCTACCAAGAATTTTGATGCTTTGAAGTTTAGTGAGCTGTTTGTTGGCCTATTCTTGTGGTTTACAAAACACTTGCTAAAAAGAAAAGAAAATGGTCGATCTCAATAATACTTCAAGTTGTTTGCTTGCGTTGGCAAGGGTCGAGTCAACTCCTCGGATTGATCATTATTCGAGGGGTTTCGATATATGTAGGCAGGACATTTTTCGCACTACATATTACTTGAACACATATCAGTTGCTTGGGGTTGTAATCAAAATGATCTTCAAGTATCTAAAAGCCTTGCTGAATGCCCATTCATAAAGACATGTATCATCGCGAATATTCAATCAATCAGAAACAAATGAAATATCGAAAACATCGAAAGATTCAAACCAATCGGTCAAAACGGTATATAGTTACACGCCTCTCACAAGGTTATCATATTTCGAAACTTCTATCAAAGGCAAAGCAGGTTTAAGCACATCTTGCATAAAGCTGTATACATGGCTTTATATATCAGCTGTCACCCATCTCAGGTAATCTAGCAAACCAACCAACTCCATAAAATTTTAAATTGATTGAGCCGATGTCGCAAGCTTACGAACACGATTTAACTCCACTGAAAATAACAGTTTGTGGGTGCTATTGCTCTGTGGGTAACAGTGAGTTTTTCCAGAAACCAGAGGATGCTTTAGCTCATATGGTCTTTGCTGAGTACAACCCCTGTAGGAAAGGTGGTGGAAGAAGACTATTGCCTGGAGTATGGAAACTCAGTACGCGAAGCCCTGTCGAAAAGACGTGGGATGAAATCTGTTACAACTTTCCAAGAGCCTCAAAGGTTCCAGAAAAACAGAGCTCCCCTTGTGATTATTTACTCGATTGCGTGAAAGTTGTCAAGGGAGTAATCTCTGCGTACAAGATCCTTTTCAAAGATGAGCCAATTAGTGTGCTAACTGTATGTCCTTTATTTCCCTTGATTGACAAACTTGATGAAAAAAGTCTCAAGATTTTAGAGAAGGTCAAGATTGAAATGGGTAGCGTCTTGGATAAGCGACCTTGGTACTCAGCAGAAACATTAAAGAAAGAGTTGAGGGTCCCGAAAAATGTTTATCATCACCATTTCTTTGAAATGAGCTCATCGCAACTTGATTTCATCGAATTTTTGAGACTGATCGAGTCAGACTGCAAACGCGTGCTTTCTGTAGTTTCGCTGATGATGGAAGATATCCAAAAAAAACGGAATTTCCGCACCACCATTGAAAGTAACTTAATCGAGCAACCAAATTTTCAAATTTTCTTAGAAGAGGAGAAGGAATATGAGAGTGATGACGAAGTGAGACTGGAGTTTTCTATTGTTACCCCTACAGCCGAAGAAAACATTCATTTCCTGGAGAAAGAAATGGAAAAATGGAAGATTTTGAAAACATATTTCAATGGCTTTTACATTGGCCAAACTTGTGACTCGAAGTTTGATTCCACTGTTCTAAACCTGGCATGGTTTATGAGTATCGATGATAGACCTTGTCAACTTTTAGATAAACTCCTGAGCCTAGTCAAGAATGTTGGATGTTGGAAAGTCACATCTCCTTACTTTTTGAATGTCCTCCACCAGCACTTGGATTACACCCCCTCGAAAGTTGTAAGAGGGGATCATGAAAAGCGGAGCAAAGAGGGTTTTCTCAGTCCAACGGAGGAATTCATGGCTGCAGCTTTAACAATCATATCACACTTTGATATTAGGTTTTGCCCTGATTTGGCTCCAATTACTCCTTGTGTTGACAAGAAATTGTTCCTTCAGTGGAACACGTTACGCTCTTTCTTCATGAAATCCAAGAATAGCGCAGAGTACGAGCTGGGCTATTTCGATTATTGTAAGTTCACTTTTATTTTCTTAGGACAGATCAAAGGAAAGACCTTCAAAAACTCGGATTTCAGGTTATGGAGTGATTTCAGCAAGCTCAAAGAAGCATTGTTCGTAAACGGTGTGTGTACCTTCCTGAGTGAACTCGAATGCTGGAGTTATGATGATTGGAGGCAACTTTTGAAAGGCGCTAAAAAGTTGGATATTTGTGATGTTGAAAACCCTCCTTTTCAGGGAATTGGCTATTATGACGAGACTGACAAGAAGAGAAATAAAGAGAAGAGAGAGAAACAAGTGCGTAAATTCTTTCTAGGCTGTGTATGTAAACAGTGTGTGACACACCGGTTGTTATACCGGTTTGATGGGATTTACCTTGAGAGGTTGAGAAGTGTTGTTTGACTGTGGTTTTTGTATTTTTTGGTTTCGTGGTTAGCGAATTGTATATGTGTTGCGATGTATGAGATACTTTTATAAAGTATATGAATGTTATATAAGCTCTGAATTATTTACAAGTATTTGTACTCTTGCGAGTCAAATTCGGTTTTCTATTTTTCCGTTGCCGGTTGAACGATACTTATGAGATTCTGATGAGAGGCTCGAAGAGTTTGTGAGTACGTTAGTAGATGGGATGAATGTGGAATCTAAAGATACACCTTCGAAGTGGGATGCTCCGGGACCTTCATGAGAGAAGTCGTCACTGATTCACATCAGAATTGTATTAGAACGATACACCATGTGCCTCCAGTAGTGGAAAAGTGCGATCTCATCTACTCGCCGATGATAATAGGTATGCAATGGCCGCAATGTCTTTTTTTTCAGCTGCTGACACCTCACTTGGATGATTTGTGTGTGCTTCACTATATAAGACTACTTTTTTTTGACATTGGCCAGACAATGGGCTCAGTGGTCTTGAGAACGCATCTTTGGTATCTTTTTGATCTGACTGGCTACTCAAAAGTGCCGAATCTTTTATTGTGTGCCTATGTTTCTTCTTTGTACTATAAATTCTCTTTACTGATTCAAAGAGATCAAAAACTTCCTAAGAAAGATATCAAACTCACTTCCTGGGCTTGGAGTACGTCTATCGATTGCATTCAATCATAGGAAGCGCAAAGAACCGTAGGTCAATAGCTATGATAATTGGAATTTGCTCTTCTCAACCCCTAAAGCAAATGTGATTCGAAATTGGTTAAGCAGGTAGTTCATGAGCTTACAAAATAACTCGTATCTATAAATATTTCAGTTGATGAGCATCATTTCATATCATCTAGAATTGCACCATTTCTCGACCCTTAGTAAATTATTTAAGGATTCCCATCATGCAAAATATTTGCTCAGCAAATAACATTCTCTCTCTTCTCGAAGATGACTCTTTATTCTCAGTATATGAATTACAGGGACCAAAGCACTCCGAGAGAGTTGGAGAGAGACAGAAAGGCTTATGAAAATTTGGATGAGGTTGATGAATTAGAGTTGTCTTCTTTTCTATACCATGGATTGCCAAATTTTGTGAACGAAAGTCAAGGAAAGGCTACTTCCAAGTTTGTAACCAGTCTTTTAAAATCGGTGAAAGGAAATGAAGGAAAAAAGATTCTCTTTCATAATAATTGTGCGCACTTAGCTGTATGTGCTGATTTATCAACTGTTCCCGATCGTCTGCAGTTAGCCCTTCGGGCCCTAGGAAATTGGGAAGAGTCAGAGGCGTTGTTCCGTCGCAGCCTTAAAAAAGCCTTTTTTACGCTTAGCGGTACTCTGATCGATACGTTAGTGGAGAACGAACAAACTGTACGAATCGTGTTTGATAGATGTGCTAAAGATATATTGAAGGGCCTGACGACGATCTCCATCAAAGATTTCAAAAAAAAGCTTATCGAGCATTTCGAGTTATTCACTGGTCTTCAGGATTTAGATAGCGTTGAAGTAAGTCATACTGCGTATTTTCTATCAGAGGAAAGTTTGAGGTCTCTTGGGCTTCATATGAGGTTTGACTCTGCAATTGCGTTAAATTTGAAATTTCCAAAACTCTCTAGAAAATTGAGGATTCCACTAAATTTGATTTTAATTGAGTATAAAGCTGCAAGAGCTCTTAGTCAAGATGACGGTGAGACATTTGAACTTTCGGAAGGTGAGGACAAGCCGGAAAAGCTCAAAACTGATAGAGAAACTGTCCACTCAACTTTAAACCTTGATGCTG